>KB663721.1:15094851-15152403 GCA_000349025.1 Anopheles minimus | reverse complement strand
TCACATTTCAGAGTACATCTTACTTAAGTGTCCGTATTTTGTTGCAGAAGCATAATACAAAAAATTCTCGTGAAGTTACACATGCCATAATGTGTTTGGTGGGCCAATGCATATGACAGGAGCTGTCAGACTCAAATGATCATATCATTAAATTATTACACTAGTACAATGTCAAAGTACAATACAGATGCATGCAAATAGTGGGATTGATTGTGCACATTATTAAAATGTTGAAGTCTTGAAGTTGAAGAGGCTTGGTAGGTCCGGGTTTATAGGACTTCTGCAGAAGGCCAAGATCGATAAGTAGTTGTTGCGTCGGAACGAGATAGCATCAGATTTTTGCATTTTTCATACATGACCTCCTCAAACATATAAGTTTATACACTTGTTGACTATCAGTTAAGGCTATGAAGTCTTATAAATACCTTTTTTTATTACTCGAACGAACATTCTAACACATAAAGCCTAATATGCTTTGAGTTTTAGACTCTAGATTAAAATTTAAGTAGTAAATTTCACAATGGGCTTCCTTGGGACTCACTTCAAGGGTATTTTTATGATAGCTGTTTAATTTGATTTTTTTCAGAAATCTCAAAATTTTGTTATTTCCTTTGATTCCTTTGAGTATGAATTATAATTGGAAGATACAGAATAATGTTAAATATTGCCCATAAATATCCAAAGATCGAATGTAATTCATGATAACAAATCATTTTGACAGTAGAAACTAATGTGACAGAAGTAGGAGATACTAATACGAATAAACTACTAAAATTTGACATCCCCATTTATTTAGGTTTCTGATTTTGTAACGAAGCTTTGGCACAGCTCCTTTAGACACTACTTATCGATGCAGTCTGTCTAAAACTATAGCTACTTCTGAAACTACCATTGTTTGCACTCGATTCTCGTTCTTTTGTGACTGTTGCTTCTCACAGCGATTCACAGCATTCACCAATGGTACCGTTCTTAACACATGGCCACATTTCATCCCGGTCGAACTAGCTCGAGGCTAACCGTAAAGAACAATCTTTATTGTGTTACGATGTGATAATCCAGCGTCTTTTGCCGGATTTAATGTTGGTGCAAACTGGCAAACTGGTGTCTGTGTGTTCTGCTGGTACGGTACACCCCTAGATGAAGATACCGTGTGCCCAATCCAAGTCACATGGTATGCTTGGGAACCACGGAGATACAACCAATGGCAGCACGGATCTGTGATTTATGACGGTGAATAATCTTCGGCCTGAAGGCGTTCAGCCGGACAAAAAGTCACTGTTTCGATCAACTTACCAGACGTCGATGAGATTTTCGGTTTCGGTGCGTTTCTGTGACGGGAAATTTTACGCTGGTGTCCAAGCGTACTGGCCAAGGGTACTGCGCACACCGTATTTTTAGCGTGAAAGCAATCCTTTAACGGCACAAACCGTGTACATACAACAGTCGTTGAAAACCTAACGTCATTTTCTTTTGTTAAGTAGACACCATAGAGTTGGTGCGTCAGAGACCTTTAGAAAATTCGGTATCAATGAAGCCATCTTCATAAGATTATCTTCATAAGAAGCAAAAGAACAAAAAACATGTTTAAAGCCCTACACGTGAGAATATACAAGAGTCGTGCTTCAATGTTGTTTCTTATATGACTTTAAGGATGTCAGCCTAAGAACAGAGAGAATGCAAAGTTGACTGAGTTCTGATAGCGTCCACTTTTATCCTCAACATTTTATTAGGAAACAAAGCAACAATGCAAGCATTGGGTAGTGGATAGTAATGTATACGAATGCTTTACTATTAACTTTGATGAGCTCAGCTTCTTCAGTCAGGAATGTATATCGCCAAATATCTTCGAATGAATGGATTCTCGTAAAATCTAGCTCCTGATAGCGTCTGCCTTTGTTAGGGTTATTTATTTTCGAACGAATAAATTCGCTGTTTACTGATTATCTAACCGCGGAAACTTATCAACATCCATTGCTGTCTCAATTGTGCTCCGGAAAGCCTAATTCCAATCACGACACAAATTGGACATTTATTCCATCTGATGTTATCAATTTAAAGCATTCGTTTACGACGAACCACTGCCGATGGTGGTTTGCCGATGACAAATGCTTAACGATTGTCTTGCATTAATGTTCGACAAATGCGCCGGAACCGGTAACGATACTTTTAAGGATGGCTGTTTTTCTGTTTGTTTCTCTTCCATCCAGTTGATTCACGGTTGTTTCAGTTGGAAGCTAGCATTAAGCAATTCGGAAACCATTGTTATTCTTAAATCTCAAAATCCCAACGCCACACTTTTCCATTACGTGTGGTTGCTTGTAAACTCGCGCGCTCGCATGTTTCTCACCAATGATTTCTTTTGCTTCGGGGGGAATAATGGAAAAAAACAACGCTCCAAAACCACGCGCAGCATAATTCACCGGGGATATTTGAGGAACATTCGCAAATGCATTAATCACGTTGATTCATAGCACCGACCGCGTGATGAATGTGGCCGATGTAAATACATTAGTTAGAGCTCATTACCTTCTTACGGTCGTGAGTCAACGGAGTACGGAGCGGTTCGTTGCACCGTGGCACCTTTAAGAAATGTTGATCATACTCCGGTAGTGTAACCCGGCTCGGATGTCTATCGGATGAGGAAGCTCGTTGTGCGCGTCGCTAATTATGAATCCGGCCGCGAGCCGGCTGTGTCGCAGCAGCAGGACAATGAACATTATCAACTGTCTCGGTATGGTTCGTGCACGAAGCAAAAGGGTGAATTATAAATTAGCGAACGGATTGACATGAGTTATGGTTGGTGGATTATTACTTTGTTGGCGCCTGATTAACGTATCGGGATGACCGGGTATGGCATTATGTTTTGCCAGTTGGTTGCTTGATAGGATAACTGATTTACGGCCTGGCACTGTTGGTACCTTTGATAGTAATGTAGGTATATTGATATGAGCACTTTTTTGTAATAAGGACATTATTTAAAATATATTCCTATGAAGTTTGTGTTAATGTAAATATATTAAGCTTTCCGTTAAATGTGTTTAAAAGTCTTAGTTTTCTGTTCGTTTCAAAAACCATGGTTGGTAATTGAATAATACTTTTAACCATTGATTAGAATTTGTGTATATCAAATATTTAATATTTATCTTCTTGATTTGTTTTCACAAAATTGCAACTTTCTTATTTTTTTGCAAATCCTATGAATCGGATATGAGACCACAGAAAAAAAAATCCAATCTCTTGCGAATATAAAATGGAACTAAAAAAAGAAAGCGCATAAACATAGCGTTTGTTGCCAAAAATATGCATGATTTTTTTTACGCCCTCCTTATTCTGCGGTATAGTTTATTAGCCTGTACCATTTGGAGTTTATACATGGGCATAATAACGTAGGAAATCAAATCGAACTTACCATAAACTCTGGCCATCAAAGGCGCCATATTGACGGACGGTGACAGTTGACGATGGGAGTTGACCGCATGATTCAACGATTTTTTCATATGAGTGACTTTTTGGCGGTAGCCATCACTCTTTCCATCTGAATCGCGCGCATATTAAGGCTGATATCGTGTCAAACGCCATCATCACGTGTGGATACCATATTGCGGCAGGTTGCCCGAATGATGTTCTACATCTTTGGATACTATCAAGAAAAAAGGGCTACTTTGAAGAATCGTAAATAGTACGTTCGAATACGCGGGATGTAAAAGAAATGTGAACAAACATAAAACTGAGAACGGATGCAAAGAAAATGAGATGTGAAAAACTCGTATAAATAATATTACAAAAAGAAAGGGATCGAAATTCTTTTTTTTTACAATTTGGGTCTCACAATTGGCCGCTGTGAAACGTACAAAAACCCCATTTTGAAAATATAATTTCCAATAAAACGGACACTAACTGCATTAGGCAACAATTACAATAGCCAAATGAGCAAAAAAAAATCAAACAAATCCTTTGATTTGCCAAACATTGCGCCAGCCTTGATCGCCGGCAAATTGGAAAATCAGTGCACCATTCTTACGGTTCCAGTCAACCCAGTCCCTTCCAGCGCCGAAACAAACGCGCGGGAAAGTTAAAAGCAAACCCGATGAGCCACGTAACGGTGGGCGAGTTAATTAAAAACGTAAATTGGGTCTCGATAAAGTTAGAGAAAAGATCGACATCCACCAGACCTTCAACCATCGTACCGCCCCGGAGAAGTGGCCATATTTTAGCAACCCTCGCGCGTATCGAAAGGGATCGTTCGTGGTACACGCGTCAAATTAGGCCCGAACATCCGGCCGATGCTCACCTTCCGGCGGTGGTTCGCTCAAGCGTAGCTAATTTAATTTTCACCAACGGATTTCCTGCCGGGCGCGCCCGGGAACGACACGGTTTAGGCCGCGCAAGGGAGCGTGCCGTAAAGTATCGCTTACCTGCTCATTAAATCCCGTAATGAACCTTTCCGAACCGGTGCCGAAGATTCCCGGACAGTTGTGTGATGGTTTTTCCTACTTTTTTTGCTCCTTCGGCTCACGGTAACGGTAACGGTTTAACTATGCGAAAAGACAATCATTTCGATATCGGAACGTTTGGTTTTTGTCAACTTTATGGCACTTTGCAAGATGAAGCGGAAGAAATAGAATCAAAATGAAACCAACGTTAATGTTTTCGAGAAAAGGTGTTTTTTTGGGGGCAGCAAACGTAAAATGGACATCACAATTATCCGCGTAAAGTGTGGAACTTATTTTTACAAACGAATCGGCCCAAAAAGTGACCGGAAAAGGGTCAACTTAAAATTAACCGTTTGGCGCCAGTTTTGTTTGCTGGTGTTGGTGGTTTGGTGAATAAAAAGAAAATAATAGTATTTTGCAATACTTTATTGATGTGTACTTATGTTTTCCGTAAGTTAATGTTGTTATTAATGAGTGTCCCACTTTGTTTCGCGTTTGTTATCGTTTGGCATTTGATCTCCAATACAGGTATTTATTTCCTGGCGAAACCTTTTGAATCACTGATTGCCTACATTTAGGCGTTTTTAAAGTAAAGAATTGTGCAGTTCATGTCAAACGAAAGAATCTCTAAAAAAAGAAGGTCTATTGAGCTACGTACTAATGAAATATCCTTCAGTTTGAAACGATTTAATTTAAACTAATTAAATAACTACGAATTTAATTTGTACAGTAGTTTATTTAGTTATGTTTTTACAAACAAGGTAAAGGGTAGACATAAAAAGAAATGATTCATTTCTCTCATAAATATCACATTATGCAATATGCTAGGGTGTCATAACTCTTACCATCCTTTAGTAATAATATCCCGTAAAAAGAAATATGGATAAAACGAACACTGTCCGCGGAAATAAACCAATAAACAAAAATGGCACAACAGCGTTCATCGTACGGCGCACCGCTTGCCGAACGTTGAAAGGTCAATTATCTTAACCTTGGTGCAATTTAGAGGCTAATTTGAGCCCATCGGCATGCTAAGCTGTAGTCCCTAGCCGACCAGGGTTACCTGGAAGCTTTCCCTGCGATGAGAAAACTCCGCCCACCCCCAGTCCCTGCCAGGAGTGTGAGGTGAGAAGGTAAACCAAGGAAAGGATACAACCTCAACACAATGGAAACCGTCCCGTAACGTAGTCGTGCCATCCATCTTCAAGAGAACGGGAGAAAAAAAAAAAACAGTTTCCGCGAATCTTCCGTATCTGGTTCGGTATCGAGGGCCCGGTTTGTTGGTGGACGCAACGGAAGCAATGGCAGACGCGGCAAATGATGGTAATTGGTGGCGAAAAGCGTGCAAGTTTGGGCCGTGATTTAGATGGGTTGTCAGACTGTTAAATTTCCTGTACCATTGCAAAGAGAGCGCGGCGAACAAGGCCTTTCCCGGTGGTGTTGGGTCGCGCAACCATCATTGGCGTCCTCGTCGTCGTCGTCGTCGTGCCAACAATCACGAGCCTTTTTTCTGCGAGTGTAGTGTCGTAGCTGTGTGTTTGTGTGCATTAGTTTTTCGGCTGCAAGCCCACCCCGAAACTGTAACACGTTTCGGGACGATGCTGAAGCATCTGGCGATGAAAGCTCTGGCGGATGAAATTGAATTTATTTCTCGTTACATTACTTCGCTACCGCTTTATCCACGGTGCGAATTAGATTGGGCTGGCTGGTCGGTATGGGCAACAATACGTACAGCCGAAAAACAGTGGAAGGGTAGGCAAATCCGAACACGACCGGTTACGGCCACCGTCGTCGCTATCATTCGTTGCAGGACGGCAAACTTTCGAGCCCATCCCGTCGGGTTGTTGCATGCGCGAAAAAGTTTCCCTACACTGACTGTCTGTTTTTCTGTCTTTGTGTGTGTGTTTTTTTTTTCTTTTCTGAGCAACAAAATAAAATCAGAATGCTGTTACTGCTATACGGACTGGTTGCATGACGCGCCCGTCGTTCTCACTGGTGTGTGAGCAAATGGTAAGCAAAAGTTCCACCTAACCCGGAACGCAAGCAAAGCAGATATCGGACGTGGTAAGCTGCGTGGCGCTCCGGTGTGGTATTAGAAATCAATCAATCCCATCCCACGGATCGGTCCCGGACGGCCCTAACAATGCCGATCGCCAAACGCCCTCGGGATTAGTTTCGTCTGTTTGTATCACTTTGGGACACCGGCACCGGGAATGGAAAATCCATTTCTGTCGAAATGGTGTTGCCGGACTTATGGCAGCGGGTCGTAATGGATGCCCGTGCTGATCTACACGGACTCAACAACAACAGGAGCAACTTTGGAAGGTGGTGTTGTGTTAATAAAAATGCGAACTGTATCGTGCGGGGTAAAAAGGCAACAAAACATGGCCCGCCGGGTTCGATGGAGTTGGAGCGTGGCAAAATGGATAAATGGCAACCGTCGGATTGTGGAGCTGGGTGGTGGGAAAAGTTTACTTCCCTTTGCCGGTTTGCTACTGCTGGTTCGCGATGACTGTTTGGGCATTTCAGTAAAAAAAATCTATTATTGCATCGTATCAATAGATCTTCCATTTCGATACACATTGCAAATCTAGTGTGCTTTTTTGATGGCATCAGCTTTTCCTTCCTGTTCATTACTTTTGTCGCATATTTCTCTTCAGTAATAATTAACTTTGATATTGATAACTATATACTATGTTGTTGAGACGTCCTATGAGATGAATGGAATTTAATTTTCGAATACAAGTAATTTTCTCCTGAAAGTATGCAACCGTTAGGCATATTATTACTATTTACGCCATCGTGTAGTCTAGATACCAGCCCTTATATCTTGATGTCTATATTATTTTACACAGTATCGTGCATACTTTAAGGCATTCTACAACATGAGAAAACTCACTTAGGAATTCTCCAGGACAGCAATATTCTTTATCCCTTAGATATTCCCTTGATGGTTCAAGCTCCAACACTCACTATAGATACATCAATACTAAATACCGATGCTTGAACAAATACAGGAAATTTATGCCACTCCTCGGGAAAGATATTGCCTAAACGCAATCCAACCAAAAACCAAATCCCCAAAATACCTTCCCAAACAACAGCCCACGCGCACGTGGCGCGTTAAAAAGTTTTTCGATTAATGTGAAACTTCCAGCGTACCACGACTTCCGAAAGGCCTACACTTCCGCTTCCTTTCGCGACTTATAGATACATTCGATTCAGGCAGATGAGCCGAACTTTCCTGTAAATCGATCCAGCTGGACAACGGCTCCCCCAATTCCCAATCCGGATACGAAATCCGATGACGATTCCGATACCCTAAGTAAGTCAACTTTCAACTTCAACTTTTGTCATGGTGCTGCTCCTGAGGATGTCAATGTGACAACGCAAATAATCCAAACTGTTCCTATTCAATGTGTGCGTGTGTGTGTGGGTGGGCTTTTTTTCAATCCACCCACCGATGAGGTAGAAAATGACCGGCACAAACGGATACGGTAGCTTGGTGGAAAACTTTTTGACACTAATTCATAGACAGTGCGAGAGAGCATAGGGGTGTTGCTGGATGTTCCTGGACTTATCAGTCGGAGTTCGGACAACTTGTTTTGCTGGACAGGCTGCTGCTCTAAAGTACCATACGGGAGGAAATTTTTGAAGAGGTTCCGGAAAATCATTCTACTGGGAATGTTTTGTGTGGGTAGCAGGTAGTAGCTGTACGTATGCGGTACGTGCAACACAGATGGCTTTGAAATGAACGAAACGTCAAGTGGCATGAATTGTGTCAATTATTGTTTGCAAGCTGTCAAAACTTGTAGCGAAATAAACATCAACACTGGAGGGGAAAGGTTTTATTTTATCATCATATTTTACAACTGAGGAACTTTATCTTTGAAGTAAGGTTTTTATTTCTTAAAAATACATATTTAATTTATATGATCTTTAATAATATAACAACAGCTTTTGCCAACGAAACCCCTGTTTTTACTTATTTTCAATTTAATTCACGCACACTTTTCCAGTATATAAAAAGAATCATAAAAGTAAGAATAAATAAATAGCATAATGTTCCTTCCCTGGATCCTGCCCTGGGATGACTTTTAATCAATTTTCTTATCTATGTTCTAGTCGCTCAAGCAGGAAAGTTTACCGAAAAGGGTTAGGGATTTACGTTGAGTGATTTGCAAATCCCACGAGTCTAGCCAAAGTTACTTTCCCGGGCAGAAGAAGTTCGGTGTATCGTATTAAGAGCTTCTGTTATCAAGTGTATGTAGGGAAAGTTAAAGCTGTTTTCTTTTTTTTTTCCCTCACTCTCATCCTACTTTTACTAAGAAGGTTGTTTCTTATTCCGTTAAGGACCTGTGGGACTATTTATTACGTAAAAGTAAAGGAATTTCCCGGTTACTACATTATCGTTTATGCCTGGTTGGGAATTTTTCGAATCTTGATGCACATCGTGCTATCTCGATTATTAAGTTTGAAATATTACATTTGAAATCTGGGACACAATGAAACGGGAGACAAATGGACCCAAAACACTGTAAACTTTTCGCTGCACTCAAGACAATGTTGCAGCTTTAATAAAGCACACTTTCATCAAGTTCATTTAGAGCAGAAGACAAATCGCTCCAGTACGGTACCCGACACACCGTTCCCCGGTGGGTGGTGGGGCCTTGTATCGAACATGGATGCATCCGACAGTCATAAATTCAAACTCAACAGAATGGGGCTGCTTTCACCCGGCACGCGAAACAGACCCAGTCCCTTCGGAGGCTACCGGTGCAGGCTAAAGTAAATACGCCGGGAGAAGAGATTAACAACTGCAGCTTACCGTAAATGAGTTATGAGTTGACTTCCTGTGCATGGGCGAAAAGGGTTCCCTCCCACCCCAACCTGTTTCTGATGATTTGAAGCGCGCTGCTTTTTATCAACACGCTCCCATACGCGATGATTAATGGTTGCTGATGGACATGGTTACACGGTTTTCATTGCCAGCATCCCAGCTTGTGGGGGAAACGCATTGTGACAATTTATCTTGTCACTCGCCACAAAGCCAAAGCTCGAGCTATGAAGATTTGGCCGGAACTAAAGCGGCAATAAAAATGGAACAAGAAATTTAATGTATTTTTTTATTGTTTTACTCCTAAAATTAAAGCGTAAAACGGGGATTGATTTTGAAAACGCAAGGAATATTAGTTTGTGACATCCCCACAGGGTGGTAATTACTGTGATGCGTAAATATTGTATCCTTTGTGCAGGAAAATGTCGGTCTGGTAATTATTTCCGCATATAGTTAACTTTTCCCTCGCTGACAGTGAATTCATTCATGCGTTCAATGGGAAGAATGTTCTTTCGATGCTCATTACACATTCTTGCCATGTAGTACGCGTGCCGGATGTAGCGAAATGTTTGCCGAAAGAGAGAGGTCTCTTCAGCGCAGAAAGAGCAGCGGAATGTTTTATGGCTTCGAAGGTGTCGAAATATGAACGCTCACCTGCCGTCATATGGGTGTTGTAATGAAAAAAGTGAAAAAGTATAGCACACGAGGAATGACAAGAAATTGTTTGGGAATTGGTTCAAGAGTAAAATAGTTTGTTATGTAATTGTGCATGTTAATGAAGCTAATATGTACTAGAGTTATTCGTAATTTATTAATAAACATATACTTTCATGAAGGATTCTGCAAATAAATGTCGCAGGTACAAGAAAAACCGATTGTGCTATTTTTACACCTAATTTATATTCTTTGCAATGCTTTTGTGCGTGAGAATAAGGTACACATTTTGAGCGACACAAAATTCTCCCATGAGAGTAATAATGAAGTTATGTCCCACGTGCCATTGTGCCACGGTTTATTAGAATGTTACGGTGTACAGCATGAAGAATGATAATAAGAATCTGACACGTATCAGGACGGTTAGGTGATAAATATTGTCTTGGTATAAAGCAAATTACAATTTCATTTCTTGGTAAAGAAGGGAGACAAAGTGATACCGATTTAATTTAACAATATGGATTTTATTTTAAGATAATAATGCTTCAATTATTTCATCCAGGAAAAAAAAGTCTAAATGTCTGCTGTTTAACGAGCAATTGAATTAGTTTACATTTTATTTATTCATGAAATTTCTACCTTCACCGGCATTATTAACTTCATCTTAAAATGAATGTACTCATCCGTTTGCATTAGTCGACTAATCGATTTGAAATAAAATATTATTCATTTTATTAACCTTCCAAAGTTTGGCTGATCCTCTTGAGCTTCCAAACCGATCGACGCGGTGTTGAAGAAGGTCCAAAGGAAAGACGTGCGTGTAGCGACGAAACGAGCAAGAACTTTCTGCATCTTTTTATCGCATCCGTACCTTTCCGTTTGCTGTTTTTTCTGCTGCCCTGAGTTGCGAAACACCACCCGAAATAATAAATACGAGGAAAAAAAAGTTACACTTCCAAAGGCAAAACTTTGTCGACAGATAACAAAAAAGCACCGAAGATATACCAAAGGGATTTTAATCCTTTCGAGGCTACATTTTATTCTCCGCCGTATTGTTATGTGTGGGAAACGGAGATGAGTGAGAAAAATATCATATTTTAATGTAAAAGTGGGCAAAATCGTTGTGGTGCTTTCCATGGGGTAAAGAAAATCCAGAAAAAGGGGGAAATAATAATGTACATTTTTGTGCAAATAAAACCGAAACAAAGAACAAGAAAAGGAATGATGAACAACCCTGCCTTCGGAGCTTTGTTTGTCGGGGAACGTTGTACGGTTCGGCTGCAAGCTGGCCGTTGTTAGCACGGTTTTTCGTGCTGACCATTGATTTATTTAGATTTTATGCTTTTCACCCAGCGTATACCATCAGTCGGCAGATACCGAAGGTTGTGCACGGAATGTATGCAATGGGAATGAAATATAAATGAGCCATATGATTGCAGGAGCGAACGTGCTTGATAAGAGCGAACGAGAATGGCGATGAACTGAACACAAAAAATGGTAATGTGTTTTCTCGAGTTAGCACTTTGCATCGTTACTCCGAGAAAGATCGGAATCGGTTATTTTTTCTGTAAAATTATAGGCAAAAGTGTTTTTTTTGTTCGTTAAAGTGTTGTTTTATTTTGTTAGTTTTGTTAAATTTTCGAGCATTCTTTATTAGTGTGATTTTATATTATTCACGGTACAACGGCCGGGCCAACATAACATTGTTATTGTAATATTTCGATAGAAATATTTGTAAATAATAAAACTTGTTATTGAATATTAATTAAATAGTAAAATTTGGTATATTAAACTAAGTATTTTATTACAAAATTATATTTTTTTCAATAGATCCTTGCGGCCTACTACGTAGGCATCCAAGACACTCCATATCTAATGACTATGATCTTCGAAGACAAACCCTTGAAAAATAATAGAAGAGAAAATGTTACAAACGCACTAGATCATCCATGAACTTATTCTTCTGTTTATTGCTTGCTTGACATGATCTATTTGGTCATACAATGGCTTACTATACTTATTGATACCACATAGTTTAGTAGTTAGTCCTTGCTAGGGGGAAACGGTCCGGATGGGATTTGATCGCCATCCCCGGCTCGTTTAAAGACGGGTCGAATTCTGGAGGTGTTGAATAGTTCTGTTGTTAGTGCTGTCGATCTAGCAATGGTAAGGGAATGGATCTGGAGCCTCTCGAAGGATAATAAAGGTTCTATATATCATATTACTACTCAACGGTAACATGTATCGCCAAATACCCTGAGCTTGGGAATATGAAGAAATTCAACCACTCGGCAGGATGAGGAATGTTGTGAAGCTTGGAAGACGGGGAGATTCAGCGTTTGTTCTCCACGTTAGGAGCGACTGGCTGTTCCTCCTGTCTTGGATTCCCACAGGACTTAAAACAATTCGGATCCGAAGAGACAGGAGATCGGGTTAGAAGCTCAAATACAAACTCAACCAAAAAGGTTACAGTCAACCCACGAAAATGATTCACGCAATTGACAAAGGACAATGATTGGATACTTGGTACGTTGGAAGTATCCGCATTCTTTTGGACGAGGTGAGGCGGTTCAAATATCCTGAGGGTAGGTGTAGGAGCACGTAATGAGGATACCGGGTTCATACCCCTCTTATAAGGTATTCGCAATGATTAGGGTCACTGAGGTAGAACGGGTATAGACGGAGGTGAAAGAATGCATTCACGGACTGAGATTCCCGAAAACGGATGGGGAACATGGTCATCACTAATAGACTTCTTCGTTGGAGCTTGCCAAGAAGAAGCATAAGAAGGAATATTCCTTAGCGTTTTGATGATCACAGAATCATTTTGGAAAGAGGAAGTGAATCTTGCATAATATCATCTTGAAGGCTTTGGACGACTTAATCGTCACTGGATGAGTTTTGGTTCCGGTCCTGTGGTATGCAAATCTGATTGGTTTTCTAAGCGACCAATCTATAACACTACTCAACTGATGCTATGATACTGCTGGCAAGAGTTTTACATGCTGACAACCTTCGTTTCAGCATAAAAAATTATCAATTAAAGAAACATACTTCCACATTTAAATTGATGATTCCTAAGTATAGAGGGCCGTGTAATACTTCATTAAATAAACAATAAGAAAATTTAAAATCTCTGAATCGTATACGATCGATATACGACTTTCATCGATCGATATACGACTAAACTCCTTCAATGCTTTTTCAATTATACCACCATTCATAGAATATTGGCTACCTTTTTTATGAATATTCCATTTATCTGGGAATTGCTACAAAAACAGAATTTAAACGAAATTGAATGCAGATAAACATTTTATTCTACACCGTCGAATAAATTCATCACAGACGGTTAAACCTCTTATCGCGCCGTGTACAGCTTGCCGTGTACGAGCTTAATTTATTCAGTACCAGCATCAGTCACAACTGCTCATTTAGTATGCTTCATTACGCTCAGAATTAAATTGTAGCCGAAGTTTCTTTGCAAACTGTTTGGCACCAAACATAAGTCTTCTCCAGCGCACCTGAAGGCAGCGCCAAAACTTATGCTCCTAATCATTGCAGCTTTGAGCATGGATAATTCTGGTAACCCGATTGGCCGGCGGAACGTTTCAATTCTGTGCGAACCCACGATCGCTTTCTGCTGCCGGTTCTGGTTGATTGATGATATCTGCAACAGTTGTGCAGCTTACCTTTCATTTTCCACCACAGATACCGGTAACGACATACATTCGATTTTATAGCGCCCGCTAAACAACAGACTAAATGGGAAGCAACAGGCACGAACAATGGCAACCGAACGCTTGGCAACAGTGGTTTCGGTGGTGGATCCGTTTTTTTTTTGGCATCGAGGGCGGTTGTAAAAGTGGCGTATCAATAGCGCCCCTGGTGGTGGAAATTTCGTGCTGCAATTTAGTGCCCAACACGGGAGTGTTGCCGGTGCAGATTTTACGACTGGAATGCTGTGCGTTTTCTATCTCCGGTGTAGTGATGCCGCTGGTTTGGATAGCTTTTGTTTGCAGTATCGGAACTTTACGACCGGCGATGAATTTGATACGGGAAATAATGCAAAGTGCAAACTACCATTTAGATTATCCTTACGGGAATGTTTATATTTTTCGCCTGCTGGATACAAATCAACTATATCGATATATCGTTTTCTATTACGGAAGAGAGTTAATAATTTCAATTAATTTGGATTTTTTACAATATTTATATGTTCAATTAGCTAGAGATAATATTTTGCAATTATTTGTTAATAAATATATTATAACAACGGATGATAAAGTGCATGAGATAATAGCACAATGTAATACAAAATATCATTACTATATTATTATACTTAATTTGAATTTGTTTATTACAAATACTTTGAATGGAATTATTCAAATTCTTTATTTAAGTTAAATTCTTTCAATGTTAATGAAATCATATGTTAAACTCCGAAAAAAACTACACACGTCATGTCATGCGAATGGTACCGAACAATCTAGATCGTAAAGACAGTTTAGTCCATTCACAGGGACATATGTGTCGTTGATGCGTCCGCCATGAAACCCGAGATAACCTAAAGTCTTGACTACAGGTTTAGAGATCTTTTGAAGTAATGATGGGGAATGCTCCAACATTAGGGATCAGATCATGTTAATCTACAGATCTACAGTAGAGCATTTGATCTTACAGTTTTGGCACAGAATCAAGGTATGTTGAATAATGAATTATCATAGCCAATGTTGAGGTCTTGTAGCTTATACTTAAAGGCATTAAACTGTCATTTTATTTTTCATTGTTATTCCAGGAGCAGAACTCTTTTATCACATAGTCTAAATATTTTACAGAATTTTAATCTGATCGGTTTCATAGTCCGGATTGGATCATCCGTTTCATCATCAACCTCCAATCACTACTCTGAAGTAGACAAAGCCCAAGAAACAACGTTGGATAAGTGTTAAACGAAAGCTGATCAGTCAAATAGAATTGTAGAAATTCAGTAACGCGATTATGTGTTACTTACATTGACCAGTCTTAGTTTAAAGATGTTTTATTAAATGTTTTTCGATTGCTTATTTTCAAACGAAGATTGAGAACAAATGAAAACATAAAATCATTTAAGCTGATCATATTTAAACTGGAAATACGCTGATAATGAAACGTCTTTCATTCGTAGCATTTAATGTCAGTTTGATGCGGGAGATCTAATCATAGCCATAAAACAAGAAGACATTACACAGCGAGGACTCGGTTTACAGCGGGCAAAAAGAATACATTTCCTAAAAAATGTTTTAAAAAATCGCTACAGCCTACTCAGACAAAGCAAATAGAGACAAACAACGAGACACAGAAACGAATTTACCGATTTGTGTCGGTTTTGGGCCCGCTTTTCGTACGATTGTTTACCGTCGGATGACGGAAATCTGATTGCGACAAGCCGATAAATAAACGGTTTCGCTGTTGCTGGTTTGTCTTCCACGAGGCTAATCCGAGAGGGGAGCGTAAATTACGATCGAATCGTATGCTTTACATTCGCGCACAAATCACCGGTGCGTCCCGTACGGGACGGGTGCCATTTTGTCTCTTTGTACCTCAATCAAGACGACGTATTTTTTTTTTGTTGGTGCGTGTGGGTTTTTTAAAGATCATTCAGCTCTTTTTTATCGTCTCTTCCATTTTCTTATGGCAGTGCCGGGTGCAAGACAAAGTCACTTCACGTTTCCCGGTGGTTAAGCGGCCAAAAGCCCATAAAAGTACAATCCGATTGCCAACCGAAAATTGATGGCGGGTGATGGGAGATGACTGGTCAGGGTCGGATCGTCCGGGTGGTCAAAATGTCACAAAACCTGCAAGAAATCCTTTTTCTTGTTGGTCACTAATTTATTGGCCGTAAGACACAGGCACACCCTCATTTCCACCGTTCACCGGTCAGTTTAGAAAAACGGATTCCTCCCGGTTTGTTTTTTTTTTTTTGCTTCTCCGAAACGCGTCACCAGCCTTGCCTCTTCCCTTTCCTTTGGCCTTTCCCATCGACGCTGCACTGTTGTTTATTGGTGGGTTCTGTCCCCGATGAAGTAGCCATTCGTTTTCGGGCGGAATTTCCGAAAGGCCTTCACACCGGTGCACACTTTAAGCGACCTTTCCGGATTTTATTGACCACCGGAACCCCTTTTGCTTTGCCGTTCGCATGTTTCGGTTCGCAGGATGGCAATGGTTTTGTGGCTGCGACCGGAAACCACCGTACCGAGATACGAATCGAGCGACCTGATGGTATGAACCTGAACCTGGTTGGTTGGTGGCGTGTGTGTGGCAGAAGGAAATTAGCTTCCTTTCGCTGTCGGCAATCTGATACGGTTCAATCTGGAAATGATTTGTCGTTTCGGTGGGCTGTGTTCACACTCTGTTGAACATGGTACGAAAATTCGACACGATGTAGCCAGTTACGGAATGATCGAATGTTTCATAAAACGAGGGAAAAAAGCCCCCGGCATGATGACAACTGTGCCACGTGTTTATTTAACACAGATTTATTGCTGAAGCTATTTTTTAATGGGTCTGTTAAAATGTATATGTATCTCTCCTTTATATTGGAATTAAAGAGATGATCTCGGTAATGTAGTAAATTATTTTTATTTGTGTATTACAGCAGATTACCGAAAATGTTTTGGAATCTCCTAAACTAGCAGTTGTAGAAAGTGATGGTGGAATTATTTTCAATACCTTCCGCAAATTAAGAAATTCGGATGAATCTATTATGCATGATAGGTCCAAAATCCCATCCGGATCGTAACCTTGCACGCAGGACTGATTATATATCCTGATGGGAATAAAAATGAGTCAAGAAATCCAAAAATGGAAGGCCAAGACCTCTCTCGGTTGATGTACCATAAAAGGAGCAGTAGAAAAATATGCATAACGTTATTAATTATCTCCTAAAATTTTAGATTGGTTCGGTGGCAGAGGCGCTAACGGTGCTGGCCTTCGAACGGCGGGATCGGGGCTCAATTCCCATCCGGACCATTCCTTTGTAGTAAGTGCTGACTTCCAGTTGCGGGGAAATAAAAGTCACGGAAGCCGGTGTGGCCGTATAAACGTGAAGATAATTATATTATAACAAATATTATAGCTAATTGATACATGTGATGATCGGTAGATGCATGGAAGTAAAGGTTGAAGTAGGACAGCATAAAGTTAGCATAGAGAGAAAGAATAGCAAAAAAGAAAACACATAATTTTAGCCAAGCTAGCCATGGAAGACGAAGAATATATTTAATTTGTAAGAATTTTCGTTAATTTTTTATTCGGCTGTTATGGCTAACGCTTGTACCAACGCCTGTAAACGCATGGCAGTTCTTTTTTCCACCGAGAGGGCAAGATAGGACGAGTTTTAGTGCTCGCACTACCAGTTCGCGCTTAAAACACCTTAACCTCCGTTTACAGTATCAGTAACAATAAATGTTGAGTATCTACAAGGTGATTTAGAGTTGGGAAATTTTCTTCAACAATCTGCAGATGATTTTGTTTTACAAATTTCAATATGAATACCAATATAATACATAATACAGAAGCAACAAATATAAACTCATAGCAAAATGTCGGACATATTTCTGCGGTCAAGGCAGAAAAAGGAAAAAAATCTCATAAAAAGCCGTAATCATTTTTGAAGGTATACAATAAAATCATTTAATAACTTTAAACAAAAACATAAACAAAAATTAAATATGAATTTGCAGAGAAACCCCTGGGAAGGCAGATTTGGTTGTTGTTTCGACAGACGAGAAGCCTAGAAGAAACTTTGGAAAATAAATTTCACCGTCCATCTTGGAATTACAACAATGCGTTCGATTTCAGTTATGGATCGCTTTCCTTTAAACAATCATCAGCATTCAACATGCAATCCTTCAATTTCATTAATAGTCAATGTTTAAATTTAAAATATTTTTTCTCCTTCAATGTGGCGAAAGAAGCTGATCGATGAATTGCTTTTCCAGCTTCAACATTACATCTCCATCACAACAAAACGGTATCGATCGCTTTTTCCTCTGGGTCATAATAAAGCCATCCCTCATAAATACTGATGAATATTTTTGCCCTCTCACCTTTTTGTCCATCCCGGACACGTATGCGGCCGAAGAAATATTATCCGCCGCACGAAAATAAAAGCTTATTTCGGTTGTCACGTGGGTCCCGTTGCTTTGGTTTGCAATTTGTCAAACTACGTACCGTTCGCCGCCTCGCTGGTCGACGCGAGGAATGAAATTTACCTTGCATAATTCAATTCGTCGGCGTAATAATTCAAAATAATGTAACGAATGAAGCTATATTATCCCCAATGATTTGTCACACCGTGCTGGTAAGTTACAATTTCAAGTTGACCGTAACCGTCACCCGTCCCGGGGAAAAAAAAATCCCCATTTGACATTAACGGAGACGCCCAGCAGGGGTGGATTTTGCTATGTACCTACTCCCGATCCGGGCAGATGCTCCCGAAGGTGTGTTGGAGCTGTGCAAAAAAATACCAGAAATTGACCTCAGGATCTCCTATTATCCGGGACGATGGTTACGAATAAGGTATAAGAATTCACGGTTCAATGGCCCCTTTTACCTTTCTTGTGCCGGATCACGCTAGTGAGATGGGGATTTTATCTTGCTGCCCAAGAAAATAGACCTATCAGGACGGTCCATACCATCCTCGCACATTACCGTTCGATCGCAAACGAAATAGAAAATCATTTATTTTCACGCATCGACAAAAATGGTTCCTTCTTTTTCCTGGCGGTGGACCAGCTCATCTTAAAGTCCCCGGGGCTTCTGTTCGGCGCAATGTTTCCGGCGTGCAATTTATTACCTTCCATGTCCATTATGCGATGATGCCTCGGTACCGATAAATGGGCGCTGTAAATCATTTAACCTTGACCTTACGATTATCACACAGACAAGGGGGGAGGGGGGGGGATCTGCGGACCCAACGAGCAGTATGTCCAGTCCTGTGACCGTAAGATTTTTGTTCCAGTGCACGTTAAGATCCATTCAAGTGAGGATATAAATAACGTGCTAATGCAAGAACTGATATCCTCTAACGACATTGGAAAATATCTACCATCAAGCCAGTAAGGATGATGGTTTTTTTTTTGTTAAATAAATTTATGGCGTCTAAAAAACAAGAAACACAATACAAATGTGCTACATAAAACTCCCATAATGAAGACCAATCAAATTGCACGAGGCCCGCAACGGGAAGACCCATTAGACGGTCCCCCAAAAACGAGCGCCGACCGAATTCAATTACATGGGTCGTCGCATGTCAGAAGTTGGCGCCTCTTGCAAAAACAGTGACATCCCTGACACTAATCAGGGCTCTACCGAAATGTGTACAAATAGCCCATTCCGAGTTAATTTCTCTGGTGGCAAAGTTAACAATTTTAAGCCATTTTCTTCGATTGTTTTACCATGCGACGTTAACGTGGCTGAGCGACAGGGAAATGAAGGGAACCTAATTGCATTTCTTCACGCCGGTAGGGTTATGGGAAGCTGAGAGTGTTTGTATTGCTCGATGGCTTTGCTTGATTTCATTAGGTCTTTTCCTTCCAACGACACCCTTTAGAATTGATTATATAAAGTTCTTCCATCGCGAAAAGTCGCTTACATGTACATTAGGCTCACGCTTGACTAAAGCAACCATGCGCTTCGTATGAGCTTGCTGCTGTGATTAAAATCAGATAATGTATCCCAATCTAGGCTACGATGGGATTTCTCTCATCTTCCTTTAATTTCTCACACACCAGTATAGTAACAAACAACATTTGGGAGTTGGGCAATCGGCGGAGGATGATCTGCTGCTGGGAGGAAGTTGTGGTTTTCACCGAAGGGCAGCTAATATCCTGCCTGTCAACGGAACTGTCGCTGGGTTTTGGGATGGATTAATGGTGGTGAAATGTGTATGTGTGTGTTTTTTTTATTCTTCGGGTGATTTGGTCCATCAAGATACATCAGTGGTCAGCAAACTTTTTGGAGCAAAAAAGTAATAAAAATATCCAAGGAATGGCGTTGAAGTTGTAATGTTTGGTACATAGATTTGAACTAATGTGCAAAAAACTTGTAATTGCGTTGCTTTAAATATTATAATTTTTGAGTAATAAAATATAACACAACTTGAATTGCAATCTGTGAAGTAAAGAGACACGTAAGAGAAACGAGGGATTCGAAAATTGCATCTCATTCCTAAGTACCGATGTGCGTCCTTATACTATTGTTGAAATAGAGACCGCAGGGATTCTGGGATAGTTCGTAGCTTTATGCTCCTAAGTATTAATTGTTTAAAGGTTCGTTTAAGTTTTAAGAGTATGTAGCCAAGAAGAAGAATAAATGGAAAAAGATGCAGAAGTGGTAGTAGAAGAAGAAAAAATAACAAAAGAAGAACAAGGAAAAGAATAAGAAGAAAAGTAAAAAGGAAGGGCAGAAGAATCAGAAGTAGAAGAAGAAAAAGATAAGGAAGCTACAGAAGGAGACGAATGTAAAAAGGGGAAGAAAAATGAGCAGAAAAAGGAGGAGAAGAATACAGAAATACAGGGAATAAAAAACAGAGGAAAACTAATAAAAAAGAAAAAAGTAGAAGAAGACAAAGAAAAAGAAGAAGACGATGAAAAAGAAGAGGAGAGATGTAATTCCAGGTCATGACAAATTTCGGAAGCTCACAAGTTTGCGATGCTCCCAATTCTTCTTGAGAATTGCGTTCGTTTTAGGATATGTAGAATATAATCTTTTATTCAAATTAACAATTACAATATTTAATAAAATTTCAGCAAGGTTAGCATAGAGCCGACTACCATTCCATACTTTGCCGACCACTGAGATAGACAGATGGTTGATAGCAGATGGGGTATGAAGGCGAAACCTAGAGGAAACGATAAATACATACATACCTACTCGATCGAATGTTATTTACATGCAAATCAGGAAATTACTGTAAGCTTCACTTGGTTCGATATGTGTCCTGTATGTGTGTGTGCGTGTATATGTTTTTTTATATTTTTATCACCATTTTTACCTCCGTTCTTCCAGCCAGCCAGCTCTAATCGAGATTGGCTTTTGGAGCAGTATGTTGCCACTGCTGGACCGGGACACTTTCAGCTTCCGTCTGTTGGAACCTTCATTTAGAAGATAAATGTAAAAAATGTTAATGTTTCCTTATTCCCCCGTTTGCGTCCGTTTGACTCGCTCCATCCGTCTGTAGCGGGATTCAAGTGTGAAAGATGAAAGGAGTACAGGAACAGAAGGATAGGAAAAGGAGAACATTACCGTAGGAGGTGCCAAGCTAATGAAATGTAAATGTTTCGGCACTTCGAGAACTAAAAGCCTCACCCATTTTGGGCCGTTTGGTTCGTGTAGTCTGGGATTTTTTGTTGCTGTTCGACTATGGTAAACAGTGACGTAGATAGGCTCGCAACCAAGCCGGGACGCCGGGAAATGAAAGGTCCAAACTGTAAGGGTTTTGGTAAACCAGACACTGAATAAACGGCGTCCGTAGAAACGGAAAATATTGAAGTGCTCGAAGCACTTTGTAATTTTCGGCTCATTGTTAGAAAGTTGGTTCATGTTTTTGATTAGTTTGTTTTTTTTTAATCACTGTTTTTGCGAGTCTTCAAAAAGGGAAAATAATGTTATTTTAATAAAAACATTCGCTATACCGATTATAACCAGTTTCGATGGTTGGAGCGTTTATTAAAATTTTTCTCTATTAACTAGCGAGTAAAATGTTGGGCTGCTTTGCATAAGTTTTTGCGTATGTATTAACTGTAATGAATATTGTTTGCTCACCTTAACCCCAATCAGATAGGAACATTATGAAAAGCTGCATAAAAATTGTCTAAATCCTTTATCGTTGAATTACAAGAAACCGTAAATTACCATTTCCCATGATCGGAAAACAGAATGTATGTTCTCGAAAATTTCCTCTTCAAAACGAATTCTATTGAATCGTGAAATCAGTTTGAGCGAAAAATTAACTTCACTTGATTGCTGAGCAGATAAAGTACGAGTTTATTGTAAACTTGCTTTAAAGGAAAATTCAGCGGTAGGCCCTAACAAAATGGTTCCCGAACATTTGTGTCCTACTGTTTCCGTTCCCTTTTTCTTTTTGTGTTGTTTGGTGGAAATTGCACTACAAGAGAATTACATTACCATTTGAGTTTTTCCATTGCCCTTACGCGTACTTTTGCTTTAGGGGAGGGAAAAAAAAACCTCCGCTTGAAAAGTTTTCCCGAAACACCGTCAAATTGTAGCAAATAATATTAACATTCGTTCCTGGAGTCCTGATCAAATGCCGAACGGTTGTGTGATATTGGTGAAAGGCGCTTTTTTGTAACTTTTTCTTCCCCTCCCCCCCTCCCCCTCTCTGCTTTCTATTCCACCTCAACAGGAAAACCAGTCTGCAGGGAAACGACTCCGACGGTAATGCATAATCACGTTTCCACCGATGACTAATAAAACTGTTGCAATGACAACGAAGTTTCATATTCCGGGGGAGGCTTTTCTCAGCGAACCGTCAAGGCTCTATCGAACCCAACGCCACCCAAACTGTTGCTCAACCATGCCCGGCGGGAAAAATCAACATGTCGACTTTGGGTTGCCTTTCTCGCTCGCTCCTTGTACGCTTCGAGCGATTTTGTGATATATTTGGCAATTCCATCATTCCATTTTCGCAGCTTGTCTGCCCACTGCCACGGGAGGGTTGTCCTTAATATACTCACAATTGATGAATGATTGTGTAGCCGGGAAGGATGCTAATCTTTTATTTCCCCTGCCTCTGAGCAATAAAGCAGAAAACGGTGGAAAAGCTTTCCCTTGCCATTGCCGCGCTCTGAAGCGCGTTTCGTTCCATTTCTTTGTACACGCTTTGGAGTGTGTTTTCTCAACAAACACAGCGGGCAGAAGTGAATGCGCGATCCGCCTTTGCACCGCCAAACTCGAACGAAAGTTCAACGGCCATCAGCATGATTGGAAAAGCTTCCAAATCAAATCTCAAGTATGAGCAATTTTGCATAGGAAATGAAGTAAAAGCACTGGAGGAGAACGTCGACGTACGAGGATCGCCGGCAGATGAAAAATTCATACAAAACATGCAAAAATTCATTAAACTGTCTATTGAAACGAGTACCATGATGGCGTTCTTTGATTTGCTATGCATGCTCGTGTGTATTTGTGAGAGGTATAAAACGGACAGAGAATCGCAATATTACCGTGATGATATGAAACAATGCATCAAAGGGTTCCCAACGCGCAAAATTCCAATACAGCGGGCGTCCTGCGGATCAAACACGCCTCGCGGCCATTGAACGTCTCTGCTAACGAACGTTTCCAAGAAGTAAAAGGCCATCGCACGAATCTCTCTGTTTGTGTATGTGTTTGTTTAGAATGTGGGAAAAGTAAATAACAATTTTGCAACAAACAAACAAACCGACAAAAAAAAAAACGCACACATTATCTTTGCAAACAAATTACGTGGATGGTATGCTTTACTACCCTCCGTGAAGCTTTTTCCCACACCAACTTTGGGAAGGTTAAAAAACAAAGTGCACAAAACTTGGAGTGGAGTACAGCAATCTTCGGACTTGTTTTGTCTTACTTGGGCACCGCAAAATGGAAGGCCGCAATTGGCTTGCCGTTGCCGGTTTTGGCTCGTGGGATCGAAAGGCTTTGAAATTGATTGGCATTTTGTCGTGCTTTGGTTTACCATACACGAGTGGTGGTAGGCAAAATCCGATTGGGTCTCTTCTCGGAAGGTGGCTCGTTGTCAGTTAGTGGGGCTGTGGCCCGCTGTAAAAAGCAATCAAAGTAAGAATGCTTCGCGTTATGCTGGACCGGGAGATTGGTCTAATACGATTGGCAAGAAGCGGCAAGCGCAAATATTGACCCGGATAAAGGTGATTAAAATAATGTGCCGAAAATTAGGCAATACGCGGAAGCTTTATCTATGAAATCTGTTGAGAATTAGCTTCCCAAAAAAAAAAAAAGAAAACGAGAAAATGCTGCGTAAAAGAAATTCCCAGAAAATGTTTTCCTGTTTTTGACAAGCGGGAGCACGGAGAGCTTTCAGCAACGCCGCCTAATGAACTTGCCTGCCCCAAAAAAGACCAATTCTTACAAGCTGAAGGCGCATAGGCTAAAAGTTTTTCCCACACCTAACGAAGTGTAAACGGACCGATTGGTTTGAAGGTGTGTGTGCGTGTGTGTGTGCTGTAAAGTTTTCCTCCCCACCGGCAACATCATAGCTCTCGTTTGCCCTGCCTTGCCTTTGGAAGCCACTTCCGCCCGGACGATGGTTCCATCCGGAGGGAATCGAACGGCATATTGGCAGTTTATGTAAAGTGTCAAACACACATCCCGTGGTGATGGTACCACCATCATGATTGTGCCACCATTTTCCGCAAAGGTGACACAACTGACGAAATAAAGCGGCAACGCACACTGCCGCTGGGAGTGCTAATCAACGGTGGTTGGGTTGGTTGTTTGTCGGTGGCGCTGGGCGCTGGGGATTCGACACCACCTCCACCCGGACCGATTTCGGGCATGCGGTTGTCAGAACACATCTGGTCACATCAAATCAGGTCGTTTGGGAAACATGAGGTTTTTTTTTTTTTTTGGCGAATGGGAGATAGTTTCGGTTCCGAACGAGTGTGTGTGGAATGTTTTTGTTTGTGGTGTGGAAGTGGAACACCATAAGATGAAAAGTGGGTAGTTTATGTGTTAAGTTAGATCATAAAAGTTTCTTTCTCATGATTGTTGGTTTTTTTTTTCAACAAAAAAGGTAAGAAGATTGTTGCACATTTGCACAAGAAGAATTTAAAGTTCAACTGTTTAAAGCTGGTCAAAGAATGCAAATTTAAATGATAATATAAACACAATAATGCATGAACATAAAATACAGTTGAGTTTTTTTACTTTTGATTAAAATATGTAATCTTAAATACAGCTGAGATTTTTAACCAAGTTTTGAACAGAAAATGTATGATAATACAGAGACGTTATATATTCTTTAGTATTTTTATCAAACGTGTATTGTATCAAAATTCTATCGTTTATGCTAGATTTTTCATAATTATAGATGTCGATTCAAAAATATATCTCGTTTTAAACAAAAATATTACAAAGTCAAGTCAGCAGATTCATTCCCATTTTCATATTTTTTCCACCACAGTTTGATAGGTTTACACAAAAAACAATCATTATTCTTTGAAAAACACTTATTTTTTCTTGTGAGTTCAAGTGTATTGTATATTATTTTGAACAAAAAACAACATTATGTACGTTGTTAAAGAATAATGAAGATTTATCTGTTTTAAAAACTATTATCCATAATTCAGAAAATCTTACAAAGTCAATTGTCCAGAAAGCAAAGATCTTGAGCATATTCTCGAATTTCAATATGATACAATTATAGACATAAACATGTTCAAGCATTCATGTTTATAGAACAGTAGTATTAACAGCTTCCTTTTTCCACATTTGGTTAGGCTTACAGCAAAAATAAACACGATTCCAATTCCACAATTTCTCCCCATATTTAGTGAAGGTGACTGTGTATCATCCGACGTCAATAGGGTCCATAATTTCTTGCCCAAATTTATAGCGAAGATCCCGGGGCTTCGGTGCGCTTGCTAGATTAGGCTTTGGCGCTGACAGTTTTGGCAGCGGGCTGGAGTTTGCTCAATCTTCAGCACTTCGACGACCGACATCATTTCTTCTCGGTCCCAAATTTCGGTGACAGGGATCTTTGTGTGCTGTGTACCAAAACACATATTTTTGCATGTTGATCCTCGTAAGACGACGTGCCAGGAAGCAAAGGAACGTTCCTTTATTCTGCGGGACTGGGTGCTTTCGAACATGGGCTGTAGTTTTGTATATTGGGGCATAAATTTATGGAGCAAGCTTGTGTTTAGCTCTGGGTGACAGTTAAAGAACAGGAAGGAGTTGGTAAATTTAATTTCAGGACAGCAGCTTAATGAAGTTCCCCAGAAAAAGTTGCCATGGTTACGCCGTTCGGGAGTGAATAAATGGATGCTTTCGAAAGGGAAAACCTGGGGTGTTGAGTTTCATGTTTTGTTGGGGTTCATGTTTTGACACAAGTAAGTTTAATGTCTGGAAATATTAATCCATTTTGAAGTGAAATAAAAAGTACACTTAATGAAAAGACAACGTTTTTGTAGCATCGAAAAGAAACGTTTCATTCGTGCCATGTTGCGGAAGTTGTTAAGCATCCCATCTGGATCGATAATTGAATTGAAACCATTTCCTCAACAAACAACAGCAAGACGAAAAGAAAAACTGCCATCCGAAATATAATTGCAATTTCCGCATGGCAAAGGATAGCAGTAGCTTTCGGATGGATTACATTACAGCGTGATAAGCAAGCTAAATTAATAAAGGTAATTATATTAGCTCAGTAAGCAGGAGCAGATCATCAGCAGCTTGCGCAGGGCACGGGAAGTAGGCCAAGGTGAAGAGGCTGATGGTAAAGATCGTACCAAAACTCCGCTCCGGTTTTTCCTGGATGATAAGAACGACAAAAGAAGCTGTGGACGGGATGGTGCGGGTGCCGTCTTTCAAAATATTCTCATCCTCCCGCGTACACCGGGCTCCGGTTTCCGCACCGGTAGCGTATCAGATTGTCATTCATTTAATTTTTACGACTGGAAAATCATGACCCAAATTATCGCACCGTACCAGTTTCCCTGCATCGGTGTGTTTTCGAGACCCCCCCGGTGCCGGATTCGAATGTGGGCGGTTGAAGGATGTTGGTGTCTTTGTATGCTGTAATGCGTGTGCTCGTGCCTTGCGTCCTGTTGCTTTATTTGCCGTAGATGAATGGATTATTCCGGATGAAACATTATCTTTACAAACATCGTAAACCGGTTGTTGTCGCTACGAAGAGCACCTTTTTGAACAAATTTTCAATAATAAAGAAGAAATATTTATCCAGTTTAAAATTGTCCCTTTCATTGGCTTTTGAACCAACGTGACTATTTTGTTTCTGAGTCAACGATGTACGCTACGGCACAAGATTGATTTGGCTGAGATCAGTAAACAAGAAGCGAAGCACCACCAACAGCAAATCTGCAAACCTTCCCCACCACCCAGTCTGGTTTGTCTAATGCGATATGGAAACGTGCAGCTTAAAAGTCCGGACCGTAAAGTGTACCGTAAGTCTGTCAGCGAAGTTAAGTCACTGTAAAGCTGATGGTAAATATCAGCGAGCTGTCGTACGTATCAGTCGTGCCGCTGTTACTTTGGCCCCTTTTTTTCTACCCGTTTGCACTGGTACTGTGTTAACTTCCAGCGAGTGGAAAGTGTCATCCCCATACAGTGTGGCACAGCAGCGACAGCGGTGGCACAGTTTTGTAAGCTAAAAATAATTTGCCCGCATAGGGCAACGGGTGTGGGCTGCCGTGGGTGAATGAGTCGTGAAGGGCGAGTTCAAGTGAGTCAGATTAAAACCGGCTTCTTCTAAGTACGGTGTATAGTACGGTGAACCATATAATTGCACGCGTGTATGTAGTATGCTTTTGGGGGAGAAAATAAAATAAAAATGGACAAGTGACGGCTGTGCTTTGCTGGAAAACGATTGGTCACAGTTTGTGTACGTGTTGGATGTACTGCCGACAGTCACTGACAGTAATTAAAGGTTTACTGAAAGGACTTGAGCGAAGACTTATCAAGAAGATCATATGTTTTTGAATGAATAAGTTTACCTTAGTTAAGTTTATTATTTTCATTTGGGTTATTTGTCTGTCTTAAGGATATTAAAAAATTAAGTTTCCTTTCTTAGGAATCGTTGGAAGCTCCTAAGGGCATAAATCAGGATGGAAAAAAGAGAATAATGTTTGGAAGATACGTGAACATAAACGAAAAGCAAATAGGGATACATGAGACCCGAATTTAGGGGATTGAAGTTTAAGTAAGCAAAACATTCTAGTGACTTCTCGAGGAATCGGTCGGGGACATTAGCATGTAGACATCAATTTGAAAAGAAGTGAGGCGAACAATGCAGGAGGAGTTGGTGAAGAAGCGGCGATTTTCCGAAGAGTTTAAATTAGAGAGTAGACACCTGGAACCATTAAGAAGAATCATGGTAGCTAACCTGGTAAAAGAACTCAGTTCCCGCTGAGACTAATTATTGTAAACTATGACCGTTGCAGTCCAAATTACTGAGCAATACTTCTACAATATATTAACATGACAGATATATTAAGCATTATCTGGGAGATGTATCGATTTGCTTGCTATTTCGGACTAATTTTGTACAGCACAACCATTTGTTTAGCTAACATCTATTCACTGCCATCAAACGCATGGGCTTGATAGCAGGAAAAGGTCAGCATTGATCAGTAATTCCAATGAAAGACGCTATTCAACATACAATCGATGAAAAGCATACATATTGATGCCATCGCCCCCAGTGATACAGCCAAATATAGATACACAAATGCTCCACACTCCGTGTGTTGTACAAAACAGAACTGTAAAATGTTCGCTCGAAGCAAATCCTCTCCTACCCAACCTTTTAAACCTTTTCCCTTCGCATCCTTCCAAGCTTCCATGTTTGTGTTCATTCGCTGCGTACATCATAAAGTTGAAATATTAAAACTCATTACTCTCTGCCACCATTTGATGACTCGCTGCCTGTCTTCCACACGTGGCTGGATGTGAATGTATCATAAAGTAAAAAATTATTCATCACAGAAGCGCTTTGTTGTGTAAAATCGCTCGTTGAGTCGGAGTCACATGCTGTTGCTTTTTTTTATTGTCTTTTCGTTTTGTTGGTCTACTCGAGATGAATGTAATGTTTAATATGCATGTGAAGTAATGAAGGATGGTATTATTATCAATCACTTAATAACGCCCACAGTGCCTCATAATGAACCGTTCGTCGGACATTCGTTAGCTGGAATTCGGGCTATTGTTTCGTTTGCGGGTCAATTCGGCAAACAATAACGGGCGGAATTTGGATGCTGTTTTCACTACAGTGTCATGGCCGATTGTGTGAACTAATTTCTATCCTAGGGAATATTGTTTATGCAACACAAGTTATTCGGAGAAAATGTGTATATTCACATGCAAATATACAGATTTAGATGTAAAAGGACAACACAATTACATAGCATACCTGGCTCTAATTTGGTGATGCAATCATACTTACTTTTCCAAACAGCCTTCCATTATTCTGCCCTTCAGGGTGGACGAATCTACACCAACTCTTCACCTTCACAGGTTGCGGCCTTAATCACGTCTATTGTCGATGTGGATGATTTCAAACTTTTACGAGATAAATAGTTTAAAACCACCAGAGCGATTCAGTGTTACATTGCCCTCCTGTATCTTATGTTCAAAATTCACGGTACGAGCTATCGAGGATGTTAAGGAAAACTTCCAAAAAGAATTTATCTTCAATTGTTGGAAGGCTGAGGACCTACTCAATACGATTCTCGTCATCATATCTGATATGGACCATGTAGTAGATCTGGTTCTTAGTGAGGAGATCTCATCCCCCATTCCGCTTACGATTTCCAAGGAGTTTGAGCAACCAATGTCACTATTCCCCCAAAAATTAATGCCTAAATTTTTCAAATAAACAATAACTGTAGTGTTGTAATTTCGGACGACATAGTGACACTCTGGACACAGCGTGCGTTTTCTTATAGACTGATAAAATTTGATTTTTATTGAATGTTTCTGTCTCACAGCGGTAGTGAACGGTGTGAAAACCCAAATGCTGGACTTAAAATTCTATTACACTTAACAGTAGTAGTTCATCGTAATCGCTAAACTTGTATTCCATTTTGTCACGGGTAGTACATATGGCGACATATTTGTAGGCCCTTAAGCCACTCGTTGATATAATATACATCATACTTATTAGCGTTCTGGTTTCTGGTACTTAAATCATCTTTTGTTTTTCTTCCTGTACAAAACATGGACCAACTCCGGCACCAAACCAATGGTTAGGTTAAACTCGTTCACACGGGCTTTTCGTCGAACCCGTGGCAAAATGTTAAACTGTACAGATTGCAACGGTTCGTTGCTTACGTGTCAGCTGCTGCTGCTGTTTTGTTGCTTTAGATTCGAAGTAACGTTACGTATAAATCTTTCCTTAGCACACTATCTCACTGTCAATGCTTCATGTTGCGGTGTGTTGCGTTGGAATACGATTGTATGTGTTTGGTTGGCCAACTGTTTTGCACCGCATGGTTGGAGTATTTGTATTCTTGTAACAGTTTGCTTACGTCTATCTTAAACAGATCTTTGACCGCTACCGAGCGATGCGTTGAGGTGCGTACGAGTTTTGATTTGTGCCGGTTTGCACACACTCCGCATGCTAAACCAAAACGGAGTCGATAATAGTTTATGATTAGCTAAGCCAAAAACGCAACAACAAAACGATCGTTTTTTAACAAACTCACACACTGCTCACGCTGCTACCAAATGCTTTTTTTTGGAACGGGTTCCATAACGAAACGATCGTCTACCAATACCACAACCAATGTTTGCTTTCGGGTTTCTGCTTGATTTCTATATCTCATAGCGTTCTCCAGTAAAATCTTTTAGCGAATCTTGAACAACGTGTTTTAAAAATAGTGCCTTGATCTAAGTGTTTGGGTGGATCGGTACCGGTGGATGTGAGAAACGGAGCAGAAAATATAACAACTTTTCTCTGTACATATTTCCCTCTTTTGTATTTGTACACGCACTTCTGCTAGTGTTGTCTACACACGCAATACACGGTTAGATGAAAACGATCGTTTTCTTACAAATATAGCAACCGGATTATGCAAATCTCGTTTGTTTGCCGCTAGCCGAATAATCTCGTATTATGGATAACGATAAGAAGCGATTTTTTTTTCTCTCTAGTTTATACTCTTTTGTACAGCGTTGCGTTAAAACTAACCTACGCGCTAGTAAAGTTTTGAGATATGTTTGATTAAACATAGCAAATTGTAACCGGACACTACCTAACGATCGTTGGTGCAATCTATAGGAACAGCAACATTCAAATTGTGTCCACACGAATCGAAACTACCCGCCGGGAAGAAAAGAAAAAACAGATTTCTTATCATCTCCCATCTTCTACACGCAAAGCCACGCTACGTTAACGTTTCCTAAGGGGCTCTCTTAGAGAACGTATTTATCTTTGCCTCTCCATAAATTGCTATTTGACCAGCAGTGGAAGCTGGGAGATGAAAACTTGCTGCCGCTGTTACATTTGCTGAATGCTAACCGGCAGAATATTAATAACAGCTTGCAATAAGTAGACCGAAACTGGGAAAGGCTTTCGTTTACTTACCGTTCCTCGGGGGAGTTTAATTCGGTGGAGCATTTGAAGTGGTTTTGTTGTTGTCGGAAGGAATAAAACAAGAAACAGTCTTTGTGTTACAACTGAGCAGAACGTGTACGCTTTAAGAAGTTTTGAATAAACGATCTATCGATGAGGTTTGGGCTGTATTTCGACTAGGAAAGGACACCATATGAACGGTAACGTAAATGTTGGAAAATTCAAACGAAAAACGAGACATAAATAATAATCAAACCATAATAACTTCGCTCGTCGCTTTCGGTAGAAAGAAAAAAAACGTACGTGTACATCAATAAACGAACCGTTTATTTACCTTCGTATACAAAATGTAACAAAACAAATAAACCCTACACGCATCGGATGGGAAACAAGGAAACGATTGTCGGTATTGACAAACCATCAAGCAATAATTCATCCAGTATGCAAATGAGCTGTTCGCATGTAGTATTTCTGGAATGTGTTCTCTTTCACGTAAGAGATAGGTAAGTTCCGAACAAAAACCGGAAAGGGTAAATAGATAAAAAGTATCGAAAATAAACATTAGCGTAAGTGAATGACGATATTTCGTGCGTAAATCACATCGGCCATGATTGTGCCCCTTTTTGCCATTTGCTCACTGTTGTGTGTTTGAAAATATTGATGGATGAGCATTTGATGATGACGATATCGTGCCCTTTTACGAGCGATTCATGTATGTGTGGTTTGGTAATGTTCGGGGTACTGGTTAATCTTTTCAACAGGTACTTTATTTTTCTTTTTGAGGGTGGTTCTTTGTGGAAAAATACTGGAGTTGTTGTATGCACATGAAGCATTAACCTGCGGTTAGGGTGAAATCTCTTCTCGGCATGAAATTTATCAAGTGAATGAAATGGTAAAGTAAACCAAGCGTTTCTAACAAAACATTAATTTTCAAGAGGTACCAGGCGTCTCCACCTTGGTGCATCAAGTACCAGGTGTCTCCATCGGTGGATAACTGAAAGAGGAAAATCATCGGAATAGAATATCGTGAACAACCAACTACTCTGTGCAAGTTTAGTCGTGAAGAAAAAGTTTTTTTATTGCTTCAAGGGTGCTACCATTGGAAGACGAACGGAAGATGTACTCTGTGTATACTACATTTTCCACCTATCATCATCATGGCTTTTTGCCGTAACGTCTTCGTGCATATCTGTTTCGATATGACACTTAACCCTCAGTGGTTTGGTTTGTCCGATCCGGATGGGCTTTGATAACACTTCTGTTGCGGCCAGGAAAAGGAATTAATTAGACAAAGTATTTCCATTCCCAGGCGCGTAGGATCGTTTAATTATTAAGTATTTTTTTCTATTTTATTTGTAACTAATTTTAATAAAAAATGAAATATTTTCATTGCATATTGCTAATTAGAAATTTGATTAAAAAATATAAATTTCACACTCTCTTCAACATCTTTCAATGAAAATTTTTGTTTATTGTTGCGGTATTGAAAAAGTAAAGCTATCGACAACAAATATTATCAATGTTATTTACCAAAAACTGCCTTAAATGAGAAGCACTGGAAAAAAGTTATGCTGTTCCACGCTTCTCAAACAACCGAACTCAATAAAAGCAAGACCAATAAAACCATTGCTTTTATTACAACCTTCTGCCTGGAGGTATGAACGTATTAAGCAACGATTTCTAGCGCACGGCATGAAGATTCTTTGATTTCATAAATATTCCGTATAATGGAGAGAGTCGCGCAGTGGTACGTTTCGCTTTCTCCCGCGGGAAGACATTTCGAAATGACAACCAGAGTGTCATATTTCAGGCGTAGATGTGCCGCTCCTTACCATTACCCAGGAGAACACGTTTATGAGCACAGAGTGCGCACGTAAAGGAAATTGGAAATAATGTAATACATTGTGCTGACTGGCCCGGGGAGTGGCAGAAAACAAATGTCGAAACAATTGTAAGCCAATACGAAACAGCTTTTCGCCATCGTTTGATTGCGGGGAGGGTGACTGTTGCACTTGGGTCTATGGTGTGTTAGGGGTGCGGAAGGAAAGTGATAAAATCGAGTGAAAAAGTATCGTTCGGTACGTGTTGCGCTGTGCTGTACGGTTCATAAATTGATTTTACGACCGGGACCAACGGAATGATCACCACTGATAAGCCTGCTGTCGATGAAACGGAACGCAAACTCGTGAGAAATATGACACAACAGTGCATTGTTTGTTTTAATTTGCACAACGGTGTTGGCTAAGTGGAGCAGCGGGCAGGAAGATGTGGTGAAAGGTAAATTACAAAGATTTGGACTACATAACAGTGGTTGGTGAGTAGCACGACTCTTTAATGCTATTATCAGCGCCAAAATCATGGTTAATAAAAAAATGGTCGTATCGAAATGTAGCAAGAATAAACATTGATTAGTGTGACAGAAGTTGAATTATCAAACATAGGTTTGAACGAAAAGAAAATTGTTACGATGCAAAATTACGAAGTTAAGCTGTATCCAGAATTCAAAATTACCAGGCGTCTCCACTAGAAAATTTTAATTATACAAAATCTAGCTCATATCGAAATGAAGCATAGAACAACTATACAATCTGCATAAAAGCCGTCTGTTCACTTTCTAAATTAAATTATGTGATGCGGTATCTTCAGTGTGGTACCAGAGATACCAGGCATCTCTTCTGCAAATTTAAAATTATTCAAAATATCGTTCATAAAATACTAAGCGAGGGAATAAAATAGTTATTAGCTTGCATTTCTCCCGTTCATATAATAAATTAAAATATTCTAAAAATGAAAAAAATCCGAGCGTGAAGCTGACACCTGATAAAATAGATCATGAACAGAACAAAAGCGAAGTAAAATGTTGACAAACATAGAAAACAACCAGGCGTCTCCACTGTGATGCCATAGACACCAGGCGTCTCCATTAAAAATTGAATGATATATATTAAAATCGATCAAATGATGCTGTAGCAAAGAAAAACTATTCAAGCTGAAAATAGTTATTATCTTGCGTGGTCTTGTCCGTCTGTCCCGTGTTCAGATATGGAGAACACAATTGCCCTTCCATATTGAAAGCGACATACATCGGGAGATAAAGCTGAAAGGGATGATAAAACTGGAACACAACAAAACATGATGACAGCTTTACCGACAGTTTCGACTTTAATCGTAACCGAATACCACTCCAATACATGCTAGTGGGGTGGGAAAATGCGATTAAGAGCAAAGCGTGGAAAAGACCCGTTCGATAGCTGTATCATTTCCGCTGCGATGGTAAGCACAACAAAAGAGGAAAACAGAACAAAAGTGTCCACATGGTGTTACTCCCTAGCGGGCGCGTCCGCATCAATACGGCTGAAGAAGTTTGATTGTGCTGTTTTCGTTTTGTTTCACAGTTTGTGTTTTCGCCTTCTATGTGTTTGTGTGTTTCTGTTCCGTTTATTCCGGCGAAGGATTCCGTGTGCACGGTGTGTTGCTTGTGAAATTTACATTTTCCTAACGATCTATTTCTAGCAAACTCATACCGATACCTCCTCGGTGTACTTGGAACGATCGTTCAGATCGATAACGAGTCGCTTTTCGGGTGACTTCTTCTTTTTGCTTCCGCCGCTAGAATTACCTACCTCGGCACTCCCGCTCGCTACGCTACCGGCCTCGCCACCATCACCACCACCACCACCACCACCACCACTCTCTCCAGCAGCAGACGTTTCGGGCGTGTTGGCACTGTTTCCACTGCTGCTGGCACTGTCCTTGTTGTTTCGCTTATCACTACCACTGCTTCTGCTACTATTACAGCTGCTGGTGCTACTATTACTACTATTGCATGTACTATTGATTGCTTCATCCGCTCCCGGATTACTGACCACCGTGCCGCACACGTTGCGTGATTGTTCGTCCCCCCGTACCGTGGGAACATCGCGCGGTTCCAAACTGTCGCCCGCGCCATCATCGCTCGCATGACGTGGTCGGGTGCGCCCATGACTCACCGCACCGCACCGTGACCGATTTTCAATTTCGAGATTCTGCAGCGCGGTCGTGAGCGCGTTCCGCATGAGAAAGTGCTCTTTCAGGCTATCTATCCTACTGCTGTTATTGGCGTACAATTTGTTAAACTTTTCTAGATTCACCGACCGGATCGTGGCCTCGTCGGTGGCAGGTGTGAGCTGGGCGAGGGTACCGGCCACACCGCCCCCCGTCGACCGTTCCCCGGCCGGGCCCGTTTGGGTGGCGTGGCTATCTACACTGTCACCGGCACTGCCAGCTTGCTTGTGTCGCTGTTGGTGTGGGGGTTGTTGTTGCTGCTGCTGCTGCTGTTGGTGGTGGTTGTGCTGGTGCTGATGTAGCAGATTATCACAAGATTCGAAAGCTTTTGTACTGAACTCACCACACTCGCTGGTGCTAGAGGCACGCTGATGATGCGGATGGGAAGGTGGCTGATGATGATGATGCTGCTGCTGCTGCTGTTGTGAGTTCTGTTGATGCTTCCGGTGTTCACCAACCGTGGTGGCACTGTTCGGCGCAACATACCCCGCCGGTCCACCCTCAGACCCTCCCGCAAACTGACAGTTCAGCACCAGCTCCGAGGTGTGTTGTTTGGCTTTCTGCAGCGGTCCGACACTCACCACACCATCCGCGTCCGGTTTCCGCCGACCGGCAACGGTGCTCGCGGAACCGGAACCGGATTTGTCGTTCACTCCACTTATCTTACAATTACAATTAACCGCACCGCTTGCACTGTGCAGCAGCACTGCACTGGTGGAATTATTTATCACACTATCATTACGCCGATGCTGTTGTTGTTGCTCCTGCTGTTGCTGCCGTAGACTGGCGGTTCGGGTCGTGGAGCAGCAACTGCAACTGCAGCAGCAATTATTATTTCGCCCACCCACCTCCAGCTCCATCGAGCGCGAGAGATGCGCGTCCCGGCCGGGGTACGGCTCCTCATCGAACGAACCACTGCACATGCACTGGAGCTGTTGGTGGTCGAGCCGGAAGTCACTGCCGTCGATCGAACGGGTCCCTGCCTTGTGGCGGTCCCGTTCCACTTCCTGCACACTGTCGACATCGTCCGTGATGGTGATGCGTGTCTGGGATGGCATCGGTACGATCGACCCATTTCCTGGCGCAGTCGTCACCGACCCGTTCGGGATCGTTGCCGTCGTGTTGGTGTTGGTGCTCTTGTCCAGCCGTTGTATGGTGGTCGGAGTTGCTCCCGAGATCCCCGTTGCACCGGACGCCATCGATAGACCGTCCGGAGCTCCCGTCATACCGGCGCTCTGGATGGCTTTCAATGGACTGGGCGCACCGAGGGCGGGCGGAGGACGTAGCGAGGTGGTACGACAAGCCTCCATCAGACTTGCGACGGTCAGGATGGCTGCACCGCGCTGGGGGATGCGTTCGTACAACCGCTGCAGCTGGGTGTAGAGAAGCTTCAGCTCTTCCAGTGCTTCCGTTTCCGTCAAACGGCCCTCATTGGCTGGAAGATATGGATGCAAGATGATAAGATTAGTTTGAAAGCCACCCCAACATCTCTAACGATGTGTTAATAAAATCAAGCCGATTGAAGGCAAATGGCGTATCATCAATAGAGAAAAGAAATTGATGAGCATAGAAAACATAACGGTAATGACTGTCGATATATTCAATCGTTAATTTGTGAGCACGAATAGATGCGGAGTTTTTATACAGCACCGTTCATAAGTATATGATTAGGTTTTTTTGTGATTTACTTTCATAGTTGATGTTTAGCAGATTAGAGTAAGATGGAATTATACGATTCTGTAAATTTTTTTTCAACCAAAAATGCCACTTTATGATCCTAATTTGTTCCGCATGATATTTATGGCTCATTAGACTATTTCCACAAATACTGATACTTAGTGTATTAGTGTTTAATAGAAAAAAAGGAATACAAATGTAAAAAAAATAAATTTTTATATACCTTTGTAACTTCAAGCTAAACTGATAAAAAAACTATCAATAAAGTTATGCAATACGCTGTTGATTAATATCCAAAACAAGCTATCTGTCAACCTTTTGAACCGGCTGGCTATGTTTTGCTCCTTAATATAGGCAATTGTGGTGCGAACCAGAAGGAAAAACGATGTTTGTTAGGTGAAATGCACATACAGACGTATTCCACGCTACGTTTACAGAATAAACGATGTTATTTTTCATACGTCTAATCAATTTCGGGACAAGCTCATATTCGCATCACCAACTCCATCTTCATCTTTTCTGCACACAAAGGCGGCACCCAACGAGGGTTTCCATGGGCCCGAACGATAATGAAAATGGCTGATCGATCATTCGCTCGCATTCGAGTGTCCCCTTTGCACGCGTACCACGCTACCAGTGCAGAATGCGATAACGATAATTCATTTCCTGAAGGATGTGTCTTAGGTGGTCCGAGCGTACGAGCGTTTATTCCCGTTCCATTACTGCATTCATCATCGGCAGCGGTAGGAGGGATGGGCCATGAAACGGGACGCGCTCTATCGATGGCCATGTGTAAAAGGGCACTTGATCACTGCCAGCCACGATGGAAAGCGGGTCAAAGTATAATTTCTCCATGCCATCGAGACAATCGGTGGAGTAGGCGGATCGGATGGAGCACACGGCCATTCCTTTGTTCCGAGCACACACACACGCACACGCACACAAACAGTGTGCAACAACCTTTTGCCGAAAAGTGATTTATCGAAATTTGCCTCGGGCTCGTATGTAATTGGTTTGGTTCGTTATTTGCTCTGCCAATGCTATAAAGTGGTGTCTGCAGTGGGACCGTACCGGATGCTCGAGTGTATAACATAGCAAATGGGAGTAGAGAACCGAAAACCAAAACGCAAAAAAAAAAACAACATAACTCAGCCCTACAAGCATCTGGAAGGGAAAAGTGCTCTCATTGCTGTTCGATGTGAACGACGACGCCAAAGGACGCAATTTGGTTTTCCGAATTTCAACCCTGCTCGTTGCTCTGGTTCTCTCCCACTGCCGGGTTTCCTCTCTTGTACATATCAACCCTTTATCTGCTGCGTGCGTTCAGTGTCCCTATCCCGCTCCTGCAGTGATCATTGACAAATGGGAGCGTCGAGTTTTTCAACTGTGCCCTGGCTATTTCCTCTTTCCAAAATTCCCTTTGCGAGCATTCGATCGAGGGCCGAGATGTCAAATAGTTTCCCAAATTGAATTTAATGAAACGAAAACAATCTGCCATTCTGGGTAAGCGAGAGTTGTAAAGAGTTTCTGTCCACCTTAACTTGCTAGTTGAGCCTCGTTCAGTGGGTTGAAGAACGGGCAGGCTGGGAGGAACAGGACCGGAACTGCAGATGTCTGGGATTGGATTCGGAGAAGCGAAGACAGCAATCCCCTTCTAATTTGAAGAGCCTTGAAGGAAAAATGTAATGTTCATTCTACGACCGTGTGTGATTTGTGTTCCAATGACTCCCATTAGAGCTCTTGCGTTTTAATTCCGGACCTGTTTTCCTTCCTGATCGGACATCAAACGATCGGTTTTTGCATTGGCATTTACCACCGTTGACCGTTTCATTCGATAAAATCTTCTTCCAACAAGCTAACAAGAAACGAAAAGCAAACTACCAACGGGGACACAAACCGATTGTTCATACTGACCCATGTTAGCTCCAAGCTGTGCGGTAGACGTCGTGACGCTGCTAGCATTGGCGAATGTTCGTCCGTGCGAGCGACTTATAAATTTAGCACCGGACGGTTTGATGCCGAGCCCGGTCGGATCGTCCTGATGTTTGCCACCGCCGCGGAACACCAGGTACACCTGTGAACGAGTGGACATGGAACAGGGTGGGGAAAAAAGAAAGAAAAGTAATCATGAACGACATTCCAGAGTCTGTTTAGGGGTGGAGCAGGATGGGAAGAGGTTCGGGACAGGACAGATGCTTTCCGAAATTCTTGGAGCAATTGGGGACGATATTTACACGGAATCAAATTTGACAGTTCGGTGTGTTTTGTGGAGGTGGAGATTTTACGCTTCTACAAGTGTGTCTTCATGGCTATGGATGGATGGATGGAATCCCCTTTAAAAGTGGTCCTTCCCAGGGTGACACTTCTTGGGTAAGGCTTACCGAAAACTCTACCCGATAGCACGAAAAAGTCATAATAAGACATAACCCGCAGTTGACAGAGGAGGTGGAACAAGGTATTAAAATAGCTTACAGGAGTTTCACCTCAGCTGAACTCTGCATAGCACGTTGACATTAAGGAATGTTTAGTAAGCTATAAAATTGGAAAAAAAGACAGAAGAACCCCGAAAGCTCACTTCTGCAAACGTCATCCCGTTATTGACATTGAATTATTTAACCCCGAGCTATTTCGCAATCGAATGCAAACAATTTTCGGTCATCACTGCTCTGGAGCTGACACTGGAGATAATTTTGAAACAATTTCCCGCTCTCTCGGTTTGCTGATGACTTAAGTTTAATAAAAAAACTTCAAGGAAATTGTTAACCGCACTTGAATCACAGGGTTAGGACGTTGAAGGACTTTAACCAAAAATAGTCGATTTGCACAAAGGCGGAGAAAGAAAGAACTGGCTTCGAAGCCTTGGTAGCTGAAAGCGTGAAAGTGTCGCCGAAACTTGGCCACAGTGCCGTGTGTACTTTTCATTTAGAGCGATGGGTTTTATTTACAGGATCGCTATCTCTAGAAGTGGTTCATTATCCCTTTTTTTCGTGTTATTTTCTGTTTTCTTCGCTTCCATCCAAAAACCTGTAAAAGTAGATCGTTCCATCCTTCGATGGGCGGTAGTTGGAAAAGGCACACCGAGAAACAAAAAGCCGAATAAAAATGGTTGAATTTTAAGCAGTCGCTTTTCTTCACCTACGCCGGCTCTCATCGCACAAGTGGCATCGACGGAAATGGTCAAAGAGTGTTGTGTGCTTGGGTTGTGTTTCCTTTGCTGAATCCTTCTTTTTTTTTTCGTTCCGTGCAATAACCGTAAGAGCCGTTGACAGCCGAACGGGAAGAACTGAAAGCAGCCGGCTAACGATTGTTTGTCTTAACGACGGATACATTCGTGTGTTTTTTTTCGGGTACGAAAGGTACACCACCACTTACACGTGCAAGAAAAGCAATCAAGCACTCTCCACAAAATGGTGCGGAAAACGATCACCGTGAGAAGAAAAACGAGAGCAAACGAATACGAAACTAATAAAACTGATGTGAAGCACCATCGGTTGGGGTCGGTTGGTGGGATGGATTGGACCCGTCGGGCGCGGCAGAGTGTCTTTTGTTTTACCTTGCTGCCAAAAATCAAAGCCAACAGCAGCGTGACCGTGAGCTGCGTGTGACAGAAAAATATGATGTACAATAAATCGGGATTAGCCGGTGACTGCAGGAACAACCTGAAACGAAAAAAAAGGAAGAAAGTGAAAGAGAGGATACGAAAAAAAAGGTTTCAAACAGCACGATGGAAGCAATTTTGCAGATTGTTGTTGAAAAACCCCTGGGCAAGATTTGTGTTGATAAAGCGAATGAAAGGAGGCACGCTTGCCTGCTGTGCGGAAAACTGCATCGTTTTGAAAATAGGAAATAAAAATGAAAACTTGAGAAAATGGTAGATAAAATGGCTATCACTTCCGAGCACGGAATGGAATGGTGTCCAGCGAATGGAGGTTTCGCTGAAGCATAATGAACATCAACACTAGCAGGAACGGTGGTTTGCGAGATAGGAAAAGAACAAACTTCCCTTCAGCAGGAGATCGTCTAAATATCTTCTAAATAAATGATAGTTTTTGTTTCCTAGCATCACGAAGACAAACGGTGTGCGATGCAGTTCATGCACAGTGAGCAATGTTATGGTCATATGTTTCTGTCGGAAACTAGAATGAATGATATGAATATTTTAGACTGCATGGTATGTAAGAAAATAAAATAATGTACTTGAATAGTTTATTGTTATACTTTCTTCAAGTTGAAGTTGAATAAAAATCCTTAGACCTCTTAAATTGAAATCTATACACAAATAAATATCAGTATTTTTCCTATTTTTCAATGTACAATTTCATCTTTTTTGTCAATAAGGTTTCTTAGCCATTTTTAATAATACTAATGACCATCTCAATACTTATCCTAAAATTAATTCTAATACTAATCGTGAGTTCTTGTCTAGCGAGTTGCGAGAGGTTTGCTGCTGTTAATCATATGAAATATTAAAGAAGTTTTTATAAGCTCGGTAATAACTCTAATAACTCTAATAAACCACATTGGTGAACCGAACAGATTAATAATAATCTAATGTGATGCGGTTTGCATAAGAGAAGGCGCGAACATCTATCTTTTGCTGGTGTTAATCATGCTCAATACTGTAACACTTTAGAAAATCGAGGCACAGTGATAAGTTCAACAAAAAGAACGTAATTACCACCGTAGCAAGAGCTGACTATTCGACTTTATGGTAAAAATACGTTTAATATGCCATTATACAGAAGGCCACAAAGACTAAGAGGTGTAAATCTTCGGTGGCTCCACTCAATCATATAATTATTTACCCACCAAGGGAAAAAACCTTTGAAGACGGCTTTTAGTACGAGGTTCGCTCACTGTGCCGTTTCCTTTTCTCTATGACTTGACAATGTGCTTATTTTATGTTTTCCTCGTAATCTTTCAAAATTTTGTAATCCTGCTCTGGTTTCCTCTGCACTGGAGCATTATCCGCATTGCCAGGAATGCTGTTGCCGGGGAACCAGTGCTATGAAAAGTGACTTCATTGTGGACGCCCCAGGAGCAATCCATTCGGCCGTGTTCGGAAGTGTGCCAGGAAGTGTTTTGAGATGTTACTTCACAACTCCCCAGCGACTGCCTGCCGGGGGGCAAGAATCAACAGCGGATCATGTTTTGCATAGTTTATGTCGCAGGAGGTCTCGCGACCTTCGCCGCATCATTTGATGGTTCGAGGCGTAAGGACAAACGTCTTAATGCGCTCTTTCTCAGCTTTCAAACAACGGAGGAAAAAGAAGTAAAAAGACAAAACGTACACATTTGACCGCCGAATGGGATGACGTGGCGGTGGCCGTGTTAGACACCCGTCAGCTTTTGACTTGTTCTACTGCTCCCTGCCGCAACACAAATGGGAACGGAACGAAAGGAGCGATTTATTATCCGGTGCTGTCTTTTTTTCTGGTGGTGCCGTGTCGCCCTTTCCATACTATCCCTCACGGTCATCAAGCGGGGTTGATTTATTTTACACCATGTTTTGTTTTCTGCTGCTGCGAGCTGCTTCTTCTGGTGCTTCCCATGTTGGGATGGTTTTGTTTTTGTGTGTCTTTTTTTCTCCAGTGGATACAAAATGGAACATTTTCCATCGTTCCATTTAGTGTGGAACAGTATTTCATCTCATCCTGCGGATGAGTGGGCATTTGAGTGGATGTTTTTTTTTTTCTTCGTTCACCTCTCAGCTTTGCTATCCACCAGCAACATCATCATCCTTTCTGCGCGTTCCACGGGAAACCGGGAGCAGGCAGGGAGATCCGTGAAAGCAAGACATGACCAGAAAATGAAATCTATTTATTTTGACCGGCCAAGGAGGCAGCCGGTCGTCATTCCTGCGGGTGCGGTTGCGTTAAAAGGCGAATTCTGCCGAACAGTGGTGGCAGTGCGGTCGTCTTACGTCAAACCGTTGATGCATGAACCTTTTCCCGAGTCGACTGATAATAGTCGGTCATGCGGTTTCTTCTGAACTGTTGGAAAGCGTAAGGATGATATGGTTAAGGACCGGTTTCTGCTTTATAGCTTCTATTTTAAAGAAAACGGGTCACATTATGATTTCAAGGGAAGATACTTTTTTCATCAAACATGAGATGATTGACTTTCTCATACAGACAGCTTCATTGGAATTGCAACTCAGTTTTATTTTGTACCATTTTAAAGCAAAGGGAGAAAAGTTGGAAAATAAATTTTAAAGAAATATCGATATCCAAGAACAAGAATTTATTGATCTCCAAGCTTGAAATGAAGCCATTGTATCGTGAAAGAGGGAAAAGAGCATTAACCATCAATCAAATCGTGGCCCTTCGTCCATTATCCAAGATGTTAATTGAAAATCTATATACAAAGTGAATAAATTCACATCATTTATCGTGCAAATAAAGAAGAAACTCCATCAGCTTAACGGATTGGGAAAACAAATCCTGCCGATAGAAGGAAACTTTCCCCTTCAGTTCGTCCTCTGATAGACGAGAATGATGGTGGACGGTACCGAAGGGCAAGCATCGTTCTCTCCCATAAATACTTGCTCGCCTTGAATATCAATGATGGCAGGATCCCATTTGCATAGCGGCAGGACGTCTCCGTTGACCGAGCTTCTACTTGAACTGGCCATTAGCCGAACAAAAAAAGGTGCCTCGGCGATGGAAGTATCCCGGAGGGGCTAATCTTGGACAGGGCAGGATGAGAATGGTAGCACAGTGGCCAAGAATGGACATTAAAAACCCATCATGCAAAGGAAGGCCTCGTCGGAGCTGGCGCAGCCGGGCGTATCAGCCCGGGTTTTCCAATCCATAAATCCAACACATGCACAAATCGATAAGCGTTAGCATATGTGTGTTTGTGTGCGATGAAAAAATGAAAGATAACAGAAAGATCAATGTGCATGTGAGAGAAAAACAAAATATGCAAAACTCCACGCCCTCGATCATGTGATGGATTTTCTATTTCCCTTCCCACTGTAGTAAAACGGAAGATGATCCACACCAACTACAAGTTAAGCACCGACTATATTCAAATCCTACTCCGGAATGCATTAAAGAATGTGCTCTCCATGTGACTGTGTGTGTGTGTGTGTGAGAGATAGAGTGGAAATAGCGAGCAGAAAAACAAATGACCCTGCCAGTTCTGGTGGTGCACGGTGGTGTACTGTTTCATTGTGGCAATCTGTTTCCTGCACAGCCATCCGGCATCATTTTACTGGTGGGGAAACGTAGAGCACGTGTGAGGTTTTGGGCAGGAAATAGCTTTTCGAGTACGGTGAACACTTCTCACCCATCCCGGGCATTATGAACAGGATGAAAATGAACCGCTTGCAAGTAACAAGTTGTACAACACACCGGTAAAGGATACGGAAACAGCAACACAAAAAAAAACCGCTTTCCCAGTCGAACGGGTTCAATGACGAGTGAGGTGTTTAAGGATAATAATTTCCATATTAAAATATTCATTTGCTTCCGACAGTGGAACAACCGGGGAAAACCATACTTTTGCAGTCAGCCAGTGTGACTACAGGCGCATGTATCGATCGGGTGGAACCATATCCCGGGGAAGTTCAATCGGAAACGGAATGTATAATTAATCTTCCCAAAACCCGTTTCGTGTGTGATTATTTCTTGTTCTGGTCGGGTGGTAAAAGAGGTAAAAAAAATAAATATGAGAAAGCAGTTAAAATTATTCATTTCAATTTGGAGACTGCGTGCGTATTGGCATAAAAGACCGTCGTCCGCAAATTAATATTCAATCGAGATCTCCTGAGTCGTGGTTTTATTGTTTGTAGATATTTATTGTCAATTATGGTGACAGATAATTAATTATAAATCCTTTAAGGTGTTTTTTTAACAGTACACTAACTTTAAATGACGCCATCTGTTGAGAAATTGCATTACTAAAAGATATGGTTTTATGATTCAAGTGCGATACTTAATATGTTTGGAATTTATAAATGGAAATAAGTAACACTGTTAATATTGTTATAGAAATTCTACGAATTAATCATTTTTACGATATTTGCCTTTCAAACGTTTGACGATAAATTAAACAATTGCTTGCATCTTTTATAGCATTATTTGTGGTTACCATTTTGGTTTCTCGTCAAAATCAGAACAACAGAAAAAAGGACAAACAAACTTGGGAACAATAAAAACAGTAGCAAATAACGTCATGCAGGAAGCAAACAACAATCAGCAAACCCTCCCACTCCATCTGCCATAATTCATTGGTGGAAGGAACGGAATGGCGAACTACATTCATTATGGATGATACTCACATTGACACATTCAGGAAGCACGTCAGTAGAAATTCGTTGTAGATCGCCATCGATATAAAGCGGCTTTCGTTGAACTCGGACGGTGCCTTCCGTACCATGATGCAGAGCCGGACGCCCCAGGCCAGAAACAGGACCTCCACTGCACAGGTCCCGGTCGGGCATTGTTGTAGTTAGCGTTCGTTCGTTTTTTTTTTTTTTTTTTTTTGTGGTCGTAGTTGTTGTGGCCATATTTTCCACCGCGGTACATCGTACATCCGGAAGTAAACACGCACGTTTTGCGGACGGAATAAAGATATTCAGCAAAAGGGATACCGTGAAACGAAAGGATAGAAAGTTAGGCGAGTTTTCTGTGGCCGGTCGTGTGTTTTTTTGCTGCTTCACGGCAGCATAATATACTATTTACAACAAAGTGCAGAGTTTGCTTTATGATGGCGGGTCCCCGGTTCGATGCAGTACCGGTCTGCAGAGCGGGACCGTTCGCTTTCGGTGGTAAACACATTTTTATACCGGGACATCGTTCGGTACGCTCGATAAAACATACACGAATACAATTTAATAAACGAAAAAAAGAGGGGAAAACAACAACAGAACTTTTCACAAAGCAGTGTACACGTTCTTTGTTGTTTTATGAGAAAGAATCTGACCCGGGTTGGCTGACTTATAAATCTCACCGGTGGGTATAAAGAAAAAAACACACACTCGTATAAAGATAGTGAAAAGATAGTGTAGTGAAGCGAGTTCAAATAAACTTTGTTAACTTTTTTCTACTTCTTCAAACAGATTCTACTGCAGATTGTTTCTTTCAAAGTTTGACACAATTTATGAAAGCTGAACCTGATCCTGCGGAAGCTTTTGCTGCTTTATGTAATTTTCACTTTGTACGCGTGGCGGTGTATGTGTGTGTTTGTAAGAATGTTCCCCTGTAGCTATATTATATTTTAGACTCTCGACGAGCATAGGTTTTTCATTGCACTCGAACCCTGCAGGTGAGCCTGAGCTTGCCGACAGATTTACAGCCAACTTTCAGCGGAAGCCAGTTGGCCGTGTGCAGTATGCAGCCCCGTGTTTGACAGTATGTGCCTGCCGGGCACAAAAGTTCAATACCGTAAGCGTGGTAACTTTTACGCGCCGTTACGGTGCATAGAAACAGAAGGCTGCGGGCTAGCTTCAGCAACATGTGCTAGTAATTTAAGTCGTAACATGCTGCTTTCGAAAGAACTCTTCTGTAACGGAAACAGTAAGCGTAGCAATAGTATTATAGCTGCTTTGGTAACACGTGCACCCTTGCTTGGAGCTAATGGTAGCAGAAAAAAAGGAAAGAAACAACAAGGAAACAAGATGGTTCCTGCAGTCGCTGGCACTGGCGGAAAAATAATGATCACTTTTACAAAGTATGTCAGCAGAGTGGAGACCGGTACTGGTGTGACAGGCACCGAACAGCACTCCAGGTAGTGGCCAATAAATATCCTGCTAAGGTGTGAAGATTTATGCAGTTGTTTTGCTTGCATCTCGGTAATGGGTAGTGTTAATAGCTGGGGCACAGCATAATACAGTAGATGACTGCGGCAGAAACGATGACTTACGCTTACCAGATGCTTAAGAAGGGTGGATAAAAACAAGGTTTATGTTTCGTTGTAGATACGGTATTTTAATTACCATGTCAACGAACTTTTTTAGGATTTGGCGAGTGTGAACATATATCTTCCAAGAAAAATATAAATTACTGAATTAATACCTGAATTCAACATGGATAGAACAGATTTAAATATTGAAAACAGAGGAAGATACTTCCCTCGGGCATCTGGAGAAACTACAGCTGTTCTTCATTGCGATTACTTCCGAATTGTGATCATCGATCTTTTCTTAATTGTTCAAACGCCTAAATAGAGTCTTCAATATCTTCATCCATCTTATATTGAACTTGAAGTTTCTACCTCATTAATGCCGAAGATATATCAGTAGTTATAAGTTATCTCCTTATCGAAGACATCAAAACATCAAGATCGTGATACTAAGACAGTCGTTTTCCCGTTCGGGCGTACTGCTCAACCTCGACAAGACCGAGGAACTTTCTCCAACTACTAGAAGATTTTTTTGGTATAATTTTACCAAACTATGAGCAGTAACTGATTTATTATTTTCCAAGTATCTCAAGAACTCGTATGGTCTCACAAGGTTGAGAAGCTTAAGCTGTTTCTAAAATCTTTTTACTAAACTCTTTTCTTTCCCTTAGGTTGCGTGGAGGTACATTGCGTGGATCTTTGGAGTTCGACGCTTGGATATTGCTACGATCATAATTTATGATCCAAAATCAGGGGAATCTTCCAGTTGATCCCAGATTATGAACAACTCCAAAGCACTGATAGAAAGAGCCGTCAGTTCAGTTTCATCGGAGTTAAGATACTAAAATTCAGTTGAATCTTCACCACCAGTAGTAATGGACGTGCCAAATGAACTTCCTCGAATTTTAAAAGAGAAGTCGAAGTTTAAGGAGGGTAGGAAACGTCTTTCAAGTGCCTGAATGAAGAAGCTGTTGTGTGAAAATTGTGTACGCATCGAAAGAACGGCCTAATGTCTAAGTTGGAAATAAAACATTCAAAAATGAAACATTCGAAAAAAAAAACAGTAACAAAAAAACAAAAAAAAACTGAAGAATTATCTATTTCAGGCTCAAATCAATCAAATTGCTAACAAAGAAAGTATTTGGAGTATAGCTATTTAATAGGCTCAAAGGCTCGAAAAAATTAGCTTCATCCTATCCCATGCTTAATATTAACACTTATTGATGGAATAACAAACAAGACTAGCATCTCAATTAAGCCGCAAACCCTTCGGCGAACGAACTCAACCGGAAACAAAAAAAAGGCACTGCTTATGCTCATTAACACAGTTCAAATTAATCCTATCTTGTGCTCCTTCGTTAGGAGGTTTGCTTCCTCCTGTGAAAAGTAAGTGACCTACTTAAGCATGCATCCGGCAGCAAAAAGCCAATGTTTTGCAATGCACACGCGGTAAGAATTTTTTCTCTCAATATCCCCTTCAACACTGTTGTTTGGCCGAAGCCAATTTAACGGGCCAGAACATTTTAATTAATCCCTTCCAAACCGTTGAAGCGCGGGTATGTTTTTTTTTTTTGCTTGTGTAGAATCGTACCGGCAACGGGCGTGCTTTACGCTGGAAGCGTACTTACTCGAGGTGAAGGTATGATCCCACCAGTCCGTTTTGCACAGGAACGCCTTCAGATTGTCCGCCGTTCGGCCGACGATCACGACCGGCGGCGCAACCAACGTCCGGACCAGCAGGGCAATCCCAACGAAACCGCACAGCACACCGAGCCGCTTCAGCAGGTACGCATCCGTAATTTTGACCGCTTTCGCTGAACGGACGCGAAAAATTACCGATATTCTGTCAAGAGCAAAAAAAAGGGAAAAAGAAAGGATGAGAAGAAGAACTTTTCGAAACAAAAAAAAAACCCTAGCAATGGTTAAAAATATTTTTTTTGTCTGTGATGCTCCAGAGTTCCTTCTTTTGGATCGCTTTTTTTGTTGATGAAATTTTGTTCGTGTTACACAAGTCTCTATTTACTCTACCACCAGCAAATCCTTGCGGTTTTGATCCTTCTTCGTTGAAAGATACGTCAAGGATTGCTTTGTTCTGTTTTTTTCAGTGTATGTGTTTTTGTTGATGTTGTCAAGCAGGGCGCGTTGTTATTTGTTGTCAGTGTGTTTCCCTGCAGGAGTTACGCTTGGCTGTTGGGAGTTGTTATGCCTCTCACTGTTGCCACACTCGGTTACGATGGTTACTCCCTCACACACACACACACACACACACACACACACACACATTTCAAAGCAAGTTAATTGTGATTGTACAGCGGAAAACTGTTACGGAGCCTATCGGTCCAGTATACTTACCGCCAGGTTTTCAACATCAGCGCCCCGTACGTCAGGGAAAATCCAATTTCCCGCAACCAAATGCGGGCGGTGCAGGAGTAAAGCGATGGGGGCGGATACATCACAACCGACTGCCGAATGTCGTACACAATTTCCGCGAATAAATCCCGCAGTAAGATTGTTGGTTTTTTTTGTTGTCGTTCGAATGAAGGAAATGTAAAGAGAGAAGAAAAATGGAGCAGAAAGGAGGAATTAAAGCTCGCTATCTATAAACAACAACAAAAGGGCACACTAACGCTAGCGAAAAGTGAGATTGACCGAGCGGGTCTAAAATGAATCCCGTCCCGATATTTCCTCCCTCCCCCTCCCCTCCATCACCCGTCCCTCACCCCTTTTCGCACAGCAGTTAGTTATGTAAATGCACGTAATTAGTGATTCTGTCCGCGTTCGAATGAAGTTAAAATTAGATTTCTTTTACTTCCAGCCACGTTTCGGTGCGAATAGCACTGTTTGCGGCTTTTTCCAGCGCTTGTGTGCAGCGATGGCACCGTAGGTCGCGGAAATAACAGCCACCTCCTAGGTCATGCCCAACACGCCCGGGACGATGGACGATGGTAGTTTTTAATTTGCTTTTACTTTCGGCTTCCCATTTGCGCCGGTTGTGGCGAAGGAAATGAAAGCGAAATGCGAAATTTCTGTTTTGGTGCTACCGAACCCGCACGGAGGGCACGATTGGGTGGGGTTGTTTGGCGCACAATATTATCGCCCCGGGCGGGTGGGTGGTGTTGAAAACTATGTGATGCGAGCTTTGATTTACGTCGAATTGTTTATGGCGGTGGAAACTTTGCGGCCGAGTGTCCAGATATCTGTCCGGCGGCTCGGATGCGAGAAGGTGTTCACGGATGCAGATTATGCTTCCGGACGAGGGGAGAATAATCACTACAAATATTTGCGGACAAATGTTTTTCCTGGTGTTCTTGCTTGATTTTCCTTGCAATGAAATGTCATCCAACACTGTATTTAAAAATTTTCTGCATTTTCTTAGATATTCAAATAATATCAAAACTATCTAATTTAATTCCAATTTTTTTTAACTATCTAACTGTTCCATTTGAAACTAATGCAATTGCATTTGTTTTACTATTTGTGTAAAATCTATAAAAATGATTATATGAAAATGATCACATTATGCAGATTTTTTGTGAACTATCTTAATATTCTGAATAAACTACTGTTTAATTTTACATCTTGAAAATTATGTGCACAATTATTCAATTCCAAAATCAAACTCTTTATCAATTAATCGTGTGCATCGATCAGTGCAAACTATTCCACATTAAAAACAGATTAAACCGATTTTTGCAGCACACTTGAATTGTAAACTAATAGCTACCGCCGAAGTTAAATGACTTTCAAATAAAAACACCCAAATAAAAAAACGGAAACGCTGAAAATTGCATTTATCCTAAAGGATAATCACAAAAAAACATCGATTCCGAATGGAATTAAATAAAGATATCTTATTTCCAACTGGACACCGGAATCGGGTGGGAAGAGCCAATGCTGAACATTCCAAAAGCCGGCCCGAAAACGGAAACAGCATAAAGAGAGACACGGTACACAAAAAAAACACCCCTTTCGAAAAACACCATTTGTAATGTAATGAAACGAAAGATTAATGTATCCTTTTGAATGGGTTTGCGTGACCCTGCTCCTTCCTGAATATGGCAGAGAAAGAGGAAAAAAGAGAGGTGAACCGAAATGAAGCAATTATAAAATAAAAACAAAAAGAAATGCTTTTGAATGGACATTTGAGTATGTAAAATTAAAACATCCCACCCCATTGGTGGCCTCGAAGCAGGTTGAGATAAATGGAAAAAAAATATTGAAAACATTCTGGGGTTGGGTTGTGAATACTTACCGTACAATAAATGCAAAATGCGCCCAATGCAATTACACGCAGCAGTGCCGGACTGGCAGCTCGTACGACCTGTAACAGAAATACCGCCAAAAAAAGAAGAGAGAGAGAGAGAGAGAGAGAGAGAGAGAGATTTAAGTTCTATTGCTTCTGTTTTTATTTTCCACTAGGGAGCATCCTCTTGGCCTTAATGAAAAACAAAAAAATGCTTCGCAAGTGGAGCAATTTAATTTGGTGCAAATTCACGGTACAAATAATTGTGCGAATTGAATTTCCATTCGTTGATGGTGAAAAATGTTAAAATAGGAAGATAAAAGGGTGAAAAAATGAAGGGGAGGGAAAACCCGCTGGTACACCATCAAAAAAGACTTAACGGTAAAGCTCCCTTCATATGCAGGAGTTTTACAGCTTATCGTAGCATTGGACTGATGCCCACACATTTGATTTTTTGCTTGTTCAAATGTAACGCTTAAAGGGTTTAACTTGCTGAAGCCCCATCAGAGAGCGGTGATGAAAAGGTTATGCATCGGTTTTTTTTAATTCTTTTGTAAAAAAAGAAGGAAACACAATCACTCACAAAATGTTTAGCGTTTGAAAGCGAGGCAAAAAGACATTTTTGGGTGTAAATGGATGGTAGAAGTTTTTAAAATAACATTTGACAAAAAAAGCGATTAAAAGCATTGTTTCAAACCCTCTTGTGTAATTCACCTTTCTGAGGTGGTTCAATAATATTCGCTCGTGGCAGTACGTGACAGTACCCACAATCTTGTTGCATTTTTAAAACATCCAATCAGACACCGACACCTCCATCCGATGCCGGATAGTGATTTCGAGTGTACCGTGCTACTACACAAAAAAAAACATTTGTGTAAAAAAAAGTCAGGAATAAATTAATGAAACGTCCTTGGCACCATGAACCACCGAAACCCAACTACTGATTTCCTTCATCGGTTACATCGGCACGTACCAAGGATCGTGTTCGTGTGTGTGTTAAATATGCAATGTCAACGGTCGGGGTCAGCGGGAAAGGAGCAGAAAAAAGTAATTTACATTTCCTGTTACGCGAAAGGATCCTTCATTCTGATTGTCAGCCAAACACACACACATGCCCAACGTCCGGTCGGTGCAGCTGGAACCGCAAACGTTCGATGAGTCGTGGATCGTACGACGGTGTCGACCGTTCATTGCTTTGACCACATCCCATGGTGTGAACATATGTCGGTAGCTGCATTTGTTTTTTTTTGTCGTCGTATACCGACAAAAATAATCACATCATGTGCAGGGGGACGCGTACCTGCCATTCAATTTCAGTACAAATGCAATGCGTAACCCACGCATTGAGCACCTTTGTACTGGCGACGGCTTAACACGTTGGTGTGGAGTATTAAAATTCTATATTTAACTGGTACGAGTGGGCACAGGTACGCATTAATCATAACCTGTTACATCGAAGAGTACTGCCTTGCTCCATTTTTTTTGTATTATAGTGCACAAACATGTTATGTTAATCATAACTGAAAAAAAAACCTTCTTCGGATTAGATCCTTTAGATTTAATGTAATAATCATTACCATTCATCATAATAATGATGTGATAAAAATTGATTAAAAATCTAGGTGCGCGTTACACTTCATATTGTACGGTATTTAAATTTTTATTATTCAATCAAAAATACAACTTGTGTCAAGCAAATCGAATTGTATATTATTCTTTTAAGCAATGTTTAAAATGTCTGAAGGGAAAAAAATTATCAAAAAATTCTCTGGGAAAATGTTTGTGTTTGTGTATAAAGTATTCATATATTATACTTTATTCTGGAAAAGTTGCCATTAAAATATATGTAAACATCGATGCTAGAAAAGCATTCAATATTTTTTTCTATTTTACTATGTAAAACCTTTTTTTGTTACTCGTGTTGCACTTTTTCCTTCAGTTTATTTTAAATTTTCGAAAAAAAAATCGATAAACCATTTTAATTTATGTTACATGGAAACCGATTGAATGATGATTGATTTTTACTATAATTCAGCTGAAAGAAATTCAACAAAAACAAGGATTAACTCAATTTTGAATAAAAAGGATTTTTTTTTTGCTTTCCAGAAAAAATAATTTGATAAACGTGTTAACCATACGATTGTTTGAAAAAAGCCTTCATTGCTGTTATGGATTGCAAAGAATGTAAACAAATCGGTTTGAATGTTGATTTTCTTCAATTAATCCATCAAAAATATATTTCGCTTTAGCAAACAGGTATTTTTTGCATAGCTTTTTAAATGAAATTATTATGCTGCAACATGTTTACGCTGCTGTAATGTTTTTTTCTGATTTCTTTCCCTCCCCCATTTTTTCCACAACAACAGAACTTATGTACGATGAGGCACTCCGATGAAAGGTAAACAAGCATTCTAAAGGCAAACCGTCCGAGTTGTTGCCGTCCCTACCTTCACTTGCTGGTACTTGAAGGTAAACACGGCGGCCGGTGGCAACAGCCCAATGACGGCACAGGCCAGCACCAGGATGGACGTACGCATCGGCCAGTTCAGTGCCGCCACGCACGGTGATGCATCCTCGCAGGAGTCACACCCTTCAGCGCACGGTAAACATTCGTACGAGTTCGGGATGCTGTACGTGCTGTACTCGCTCTGGAACGACAGCAGAAGGGCGTGAGTTTGGGTGTTTTAAGTCAATTCCAAAAGTGTCCTACCAGCATGAGCTTTTCGTACTCTTCCTCCAGTGTGCTGCCGTTGAAGTATTTTTGCTCGATCGTCGTATCGGGAAAGTAGTAGCCCTTCCGGCAGATGCACCGATAGGATCCGCGTCGAAAGCCAAGCCCGGGAATGGGTGTACACTGGAAGAAGCAGTAGCAAAAAATATATAGGTTGATAACATAGCCTACCGTTGGATACTCTAATCGAAATGAAAATTAAATAAACGAACGCACAAATAAAAGCGTAACATAAATCTTCCAACATGCGTTTGTTTGAGGTGAGCTGTAACGAATTCTAAAAATACTAAATGCCATGATGAAGCAGAAAAAAACAGCCAACGAAACTCAGCCCTAGAACTTCCTGCGTTGATTCCAGGTTAAAAATGGTGCCACGGTTACAAGTTGAAGCTGAAACCGTAAACCTTAAAGTACCCATGGCAACAACATTGAAACAGCATTAAATTAATTAAAACTAATGAAAGCAATGAAAATTTATCGCCTTCAAGTTCTATTTTCCCTGATGTGTTTCCCTCACGGGGAAAGCCTGTAAGAATTTAACGTTAGAGTGGAAAAAAGAGAACCAGAAAATACACGAGAAGAAGGAGCAAGTAAGCCCCAGCGTTGAGAGGTGCATCACTTCGCCAGCTTTAATGGGACGCCATAACTCAACGGAAAGCTCGCTCGGAACGGAATTTACGTATGGTGCACGTTTTTTTCTTTTGCTGTGTGTGCTGTTGGTCGCTAACATCTTCCGCTAGTCTGTGTACGGCAGGGACCGAATGACTAAAGTAACGGGTCGAATATAAATACAGACAAGAGTGCGAGATAGGGAGAGAGAAAAAAGAAGCTTTTCTTGCCTGGAAAATGGCAAACAGAGTCCCTTGTTTTTTTCGCTTGTTGCAGGAAATGTTTAAAAAGGTTCCCACGGAACCACCATTTTAACGTGATTTTCGCGTTCGCACGCGGGGTTACTAGTCGCGCCGGAAGATAGAGCATGATTGTGTGGGGTAATATTTGGAAATAAAACAAAATGAAGTAAAAAATGACTGCACCCTCGAGCACCCGGGGTGGAGTCGGGAATTAAAGGGACGATGTTTGGAAATTTTATTACAACAAAGTCTACAAAATAAGCACCATGCACCCCGAAACGGAAGGAAAAACTGGATCGAAACTAGATAGGAACCAACCAAAAAAGAAAGGAAAAAAAACATTACGTTGGCTAAGGACTTACCTCCGTCGTTCGCTGTTTGCATTTGTCCGTGCCGGCGAAAATGTTCAATGGCTGGGGCGCTCCCGATGGGGAGTTCTTCTGCGGACACTGATCAATGTCGACGCGCCTTAAATCGATATCGATGCCAGATGTACCTCTGCCAGGGGGTGGGAAAAAAAGGTGAAAATGGGTAAGTAGTCCCGGCTCGATGGTAAGTGAAGGTTTGCGGTTTATCGGTTATCGGCTTATAGTGGCTTTATTTGATGGCCATTAGCCTCTTCGCACGGTACGGTGATGGTACGGGGGGAGGTCGAATGAAACGGTGTAATTTTAATACATTTAAATTCCCCTAACGAGCTGTTCACGTTAGGGTGGGAACTTATTTTTTATGTGTCCTTTAAATGTCATTTAATCCTTAAAAACCGTATTGTTAATATAATTTACTTATATTAAGCTTTTACATATCCTTTGATCACGTAGAATGTGGACTAATAAAGGAATATTTTTTACTCAAGTGTATTAATAGAGAAGATTACTTTTCCAAAAATGACATCATTTTTAAATTTAATGTAAATTTTAATTAAAAATTTTTCGTCCCAGGATAAGGTGCCCTTCCACGGTTTGGAGAACGAAATGTCTGAAAACCAATGTGAATTACAAACAATATTAAGTTTATATATAAATCCTGTTCATACGCAATACGAGCAAGCCGTCCTAAAGGAATGAAATCAAATCTAATACCGTCACAACAATTAAACATAAATCACTTAAAAAACTCACCAACCTTTGCATGAAGAATAAATTGATTCAACATATCGAAAGAAATAAATTTGTGTATTCACTGCTCACGTTCACTCAGGCATGCGATCATCTTTTCTAATGCCTTGTGTAACAGCTACTGATGCTAATCTTTCCCAACATTGTACACCATCCAGCTAATCCATCTTTGCAGTTCCGGCTCCGCCTTGAACTGCCCACTTCCATTTCCATTTCCATTCCCACCCAACACGGTCTGGCGCGATTTGCAAATTTGCTAAATGACTCCTGACAACCGCAGCTGCCCAAAACCCGGGGAACAACATGGCTTTACCTAATAAACCGAATCGGTCCAACGCACTCCGCAAGTGAAACATTTTCGACAAAAAGCCACATTTCCACACAAACACACATACAGCAATAGTAAGAAGGAAGCAAAAAACAGCACCACACAATAACAGGTCCAGTACCGCGTTCCGGACAGCGGCATAAGTCAACATCACAATCAGCTCCCATCACCACTCGGTCGGTTCGGTCGTGTTCGGTCGATGGTGAAAGTTTAATCTGATGAAAGCAAAACAATCGATCGGGATGGTAACTCGTCGCAGGTCGCAGGCTCCGGGGGTTTGGAAGATCCGTAATCGGATGTGACGATCACGAGCCGGACAGGGACACGGGCGCGTGGGTAGCGTTACCAGAATAGCCGGTCGAATCCGGCGGAAAGTAATCCTATTAAGTTGTCGCTCATTGATTTTTAATTGAACATGAAATGGACCGACGTCTCGTGGAGTGTGTGTGCGTGTGCGTACAAGTGGATCCTTCGTTGCGAAATGAATTGTCTATCGGCCGTGGATGATGGTCCTTGGATTCGAACGTCTCCGTATGCAATGGTAAGTAGGAGAAGGTTTTGTTTTTCCTTCTCTTTTTGGTACGAATCTCACGAGACTTGTAATAAGTGAAAGTAATCTTTTGGGCAGAAAAAATCCTCCTGCCCGGGTAAGCGTTGTTTGTTTCTGAGAAAATCTGTCCAAGTTGGTTTAGTGTAGCGTTCCGGAAAGTTGTTCGCCCGTGTTGCTCAAATTCCACCTATATGATCTAACTTTGCAGCGTACGGTACCATAGCTGGTGATCCATTTATTACGCTCAAACCCCGAATGTGTCCTAGTTTCTCGCCGGACGGTAAGTTCCGTCAGCAGGACTAATACTTCCGATATCTTTAACATTATTATTGCTTGTTTCGGCACTTTCTTCATTTAGCAGCACCGACATCTACTTGACACCATCCAGGTAACTGCTTCTGAAGTACGTAAACTTTATCCACCAGTTGTAGCACAAGCCTGATCGGTATTGAGAGTGGTTAATTTTTGGGTGAACCCTGTAACCTATTCTGGAGAGTTTCCGTAACTCAAATTGAAGGTTTTTTGGGATTTTGTTTTAGTAAGATATGCTTTTGATATATTTTCTATCAACGTGCTGGATACGGAATGTTTAACAAGGCATTCAGAAAATATTGAGATATTGAGAAAATATCATGAGTTTTGTAAGAAACAAGTGGTAATATAATTTACCGAGAATCAAACTCATTATGCACTGTTTTGTTCCTCATATACCGGAGTCTGAAAACCTCATTTCCTTGCATCATTTCTTCCGAGTTTTGGTAAAGATATCGTTGTATGATAACTACACCGAATAAGCAAAAAAAAAAACCCGATTAATCATCTTATCTGCGTGGTACGCGTTTAAGAATTATCAAAACGCAAGAAGGCACTGTTTGCAAATCAGCACGGCACGGATGCAGAAGCGGTTTGTTCTGCTTTTGT
>KB663721.1:14998253-15085116 GCA_000349025.1 Anopheles minimus | reverse complement strand
TGCGTATCTTCCACAGTTTCTCTAACTAAATAACAAGCTTTACGTCACCACACGATGCACAGCGTCAAACGGGGACTTTAGATTCGGGATCGATTTATTTGCAAAAAACAAGCCCGGCACGATTGTTTCGTAGCGTACATGCCACGCATTGATAAAAGCGTTACATTCCCATCACCGGTCCAGGAATAGTTAATAGATTCCGCAAGAATGATTGATGGTGCGGAGCGAACGCCGCTCGTGAATATTCATTCACACAATCAGTCTACGTGCCACCGTATCGGTTCGAACCGGCCCGTCAAGCCAGCACCTCTAATGGCGCTTTTCGGGTGGCCCGTGACGCAAAAGGGAAAATGGTTGGAAAAGTTTTACGGGAAAAACAAAAACATCCGCCCGGCCGCTGGGTTACGAGCGGGCAGAGTGGGAGGTAGTTTGCGCGGGACATCAGTAGCATCATCCAATTTACTGGCCCACTTGTCGGCGGGAACATAAAAAGTGGTATCGGCAACCCGGATTCAGGGAAGCACGACAAGGATACTGGTGGGAAAAAGCTACTTACAAATTCTTTGGCCCTCTTTTTGAACGGCAGGGAATGAAAAGGAAGCTGGAACCCGAAAGAACCCTTCAAGATATCCGCTTCTCAGCATTATCATCATCATCATCATCATCCTCCTCGTCATCGTCAGCTACGGCTTGATTTCGTAAGCTGCCCATCGAGTGCCTTTTTGAAGCATAATGAGTTAATGGGAAGCTTAGTGGAGCTTTTGAGGTTTTGGACCGCACTCGTGTTTTTTTTTCAGTTTTTCTGTTTTTTTCTATCGCTGCTTGTTCTACGGTTTCCGACGCCACATCCGGATGGCCGAAGCGAGGCTCGTCATCTCATCACTGAAACTGGTGGTATAATCAATTTCAGCTGACTTGCGGTTTTGCGGTCAGCAGCGTGTTGAGTTTCTTCGAGCGTTAGCACGCAAGATTGTAAGAAATATATTTAAAGCGAAAGTTATAAGAGGTCCTCCAGAGTGGGATGTTACTCCTCAGGGAAGATATCTTTAACCGTCTATTTTCCACTGAAAGGTAATTCTTCAGCGGTGCATCATCATCAAATTAAAAATACACGCAAAAACGACACACTCATACCCACACAAGAATTTATCGAAGTCATCGTGATCTCCCAAGTGCTCCTCAACAAGTAAACGGATATTAAGATGCTCCTAAGAGCTACAAAAAAAAAACCTTCCTACCATGCTGGGGATTAGAACATTTAACGTTATTGACAATGAAAAGCGATTTCATCGTTGTTAACATCGGTTCGGAACGCGATGAAGCGATAGGAATTGGGAAAACACGATTAGTGTCGTGTTGCTGTTCCGTCCCGCGGCGGAAAAACGACGAATCGAACATGGGTGGTGGTGAAAATGTAAAAGGAAGATAGCAACAAACCAAACAACAGCAGAAAAAAAGTCAACCTCTCGTTGATTAATCACTCGTTCCCATTGGCATTTGGGAAAGCCAGACCGGGTTGCTTTAATTAGTCTGCACAGTCCTTATCGGGTTTGATGAAAGCTTACTCCAGAAGACGTCTGGCCTACTTGTGTGGAGCTGATTGATTTGCAAACACGTGTCTTTATCAACCCGCTGGGAAAAGGGTGCTTCAGATAAACATGCTAACTCAGCACTCGTGACTACAGGGAGGGATAGACAGACTGAAGGACTTATCTCTAAAAAAAAAGGAAACGTTTTCAGTTATGCACTGTCGCTTGCAGTAGATGGGACGGAATGAACTTTTAAAAGATTACTCTCAAAAGCTCTTTGTCCTTACAACGACAACTTCAGCCTGATTTGCATGTCTTCAACATGAATTCACCTCTTAAGAAACATTATTTCTATTTTTTTTAACTAAAATAGATGATGAAATTGATATAACCTGTACAAATATAGTAAATGAAAACTTTCACCAGGATAAAAATACAACTGCCCGAAACAGGTGCGGGGACAGACATTTTCGCTTAAGATAACTCCACGCTAAGAAAACATAGCTTCTGCTCGAATTCGTCGGAAAGAAATGGTCGACAAACGAGTTGGTCAAACAGGGGAAAGTAATTCCCGTTCTGAATACATTTGTCTGTCTATTGTTTTTATGATTTGCATAACTTGTGCATTCGGTTGTGTTGGAAAAATTATCTCCAAACCATCCAAAAGAAGTATGCACTCTCGCCTATTATGACAGGGTCAATATTTACTTTGGATTGTTTAGATTGATGTGAAATGGGGAGTAAAATAAATATAAAATTTAAAATAACAAAGGTTTCATTTTATCATATCTAAGTCGACTATTTTGAAGCATCAAGATTGTCAAGTATGCACTGAAGCGTTGAGTAAAGGAAGAATTTTTTCGCTTTCGAATAAAAAAAAAAGCTGACAGTTTGCAGTTTGCCGTAACTTTCCCGATCTGTCCAACTTTAACCTAACAATGGCAAAACTTTACACCGGCACTAACTTTCAACCGTTTACGATTTCTTCATGATCACGGTCACGTTAATGTGGCAGCGGTTGTGGCTTTTGCGCTGGTAATTATTACCTTTTTTTTGTCTCACTCCTCTTCGGCTTTCGGTACAACAGAAATGGTGAAATAACTTTGTTTCCTAGTTTTTGAAATTGAATAAAGCGCAAAATGACGAAGAAAAATGAGTTACCATTGCTGTTAGGGAAAGGCGCAAGCATCTCGAGCATCGCACCAAGTAACCACCATTATGTTTTTAGCACCGGCATCAGCGTCTTCTCGGGGGAGCTAGACTGGGCAAAAGGAATGGGTTTTCTTGTCCAGAAATAGCCACAAACAATGGGTATGGGTAAGGATGGTAGACACCGCCGGTTACAGAAGTGCATTGAGGAGTAGCATGAGATGACCAGCAGACCACCGCGGTCAATGGTTTGGCTTCTTGCTTTTCTGCTCTCAGAACCTTGTCGGAGCTTCTGGTCCGAAAACACGCACCCGTGTGCCATAAAGCTAGTAAGCCTTCGGACCGGAAGCACAGATAAAGACGGGCGAAAGAAAGCTATACTTACATTTAATATACTGCTCGTTGTGCTCGATGACCTTCTCCGCGTTCTTGCGCGCCAGAAAGAACCACTCGGAGGTGTTGCCCAAGTAGTGATACTCGAGCGCCAGATCCTTGACGAGCGATGCGCCCTGGTCGGGGGGTGGCAACCGGTAGGCGAACGGGCAGAACAGTCCACGCTTGGCCGGATGCTGGTTCCAGTCGAAACAGTTTCCGCCGGCGAAAATATCATCGTCAAACTCGACCATCGACAGGACGGACGCGTGCAACAGGTGCTCGGACGCTTGCACGTCCGCGGACGAGAACTTGAATATTCTGCCGGCGGGTGTGTTAGATGACATCCGGTCGTACATGAAACGAGAGAAGAGTGGACGAGAGTGCAAAGAACATCTAATTAACTTTTGTACCACAGTTGTTTTTAGCGCGGCACGATTGTTCGGTCCGGTGCGCTAGTCAATCGTTTGGGAAGCGCATTAAATGATGAATAAAAATAACGCCCAAGCACGTTGATGATGCTGCTTGACGATGTCGCGTAAACGTTTTATCTATGAACTTTTTTATCGTCTTTTTTCCGAGAAATGAATGAAGTTGTAACGCTGTTGCTAGTTACCGAGTGACGTTTAGGCGAATTCTATTTTAAACACTATTACCTTAATTGCCTCTAGGATAATCTTTTTGTGCAGAAGTTTCGAGATGTAATGTAGAAATAATTTTCACATACTCCAAATAGCTCTGCTTTCGCATCAAATCTTTTAATTTAATCTCAATCAAAGATTATCACGATTTTTACTTATACGAAAGAGAATGAAAATATCGACCACATTCTGAAATATAATTTTACAAACAATTGAATATTGACAAAATTAAGAAAATTTCTGTAGCGGAGCAACGAGAAATAAGTATAAAATTAATTCTTTATTCGATTATTATTCATTTGCGCTAAATTACATTGAGTGTAACAGTGTTTTCTTTTCAAATTCATTCTGTTTGAGTATTAATAAAAATTTTAAATGTAGAGTTACACATGCTTACAATAGTTGGATAATTGGATGAAATAAATTAAATCAATTATACCGCTAATGTTAGTAAATGTTTAAATTTTTTTTTTAACAATTTATACTTAATATCAAACAGTTGAAATCAAAATATATTGAAAAAATAATTGCAGAACATACACGAGAAATTATAAAATGCAAAACATTTTACACAAATAATACGTCAATTTACGCTTTTGAAATAATATCAAAAATATACATTCACAACAGCCCATTTGCTAAAAAATTATGTTCCATGAAGAAATTAATTTAAAATATCAGTGTATCAATATGTTGCAAGTCGGAACTCGTTCTATTAGAAAAAAAACATTGTGGAAGATTTAAACGTATCAAAATTTAAATAAATCTGTTTTTTTTCTTCAAAACGTACAAAGTTTCAATTTTCTGAAAAATGTATGTAATCGTGACGATCTATTTCTAATGAGGTTCATGTAATAATATGGAACACAGGGTACATCAAATATTGAAATTAAATCAACCAACAAAGAATCCACCATTAAACAAACAAATGATGGAAAAAATCCGAAACTATTAAACATCCATTAAAATGAAAAATTCCTTCTTTAACGCCATGCTCGACAAAACAAAAGCTCAAATGTACTAAACACCTCTCCAGACGAACATAACAAGTCCACCTGTACAAGTCTTTCAGTGATAGCATGTTGAGGGATAATGGGCAACATCTTCAAATCAAGACAAATTGACAAATATTTCACCACATAACTGCCCACCAGCGACCAGGATAAGCAACGCGGACGTGTAGTGCCTTTACGAAGTTGGTCAAATTAGAAGAAATGTGCTGTGTAATATTTCCCCAGCCAGATTTTCCCACCAGAGGGAGGGTTTTTGTTTCTTTTCTTCCCCACAAAAAAAAAACCACAAAACCTTCCTGCAGGGGGTCGTCTCCGGCTATCGCTCGAAAGTAATGTACCGCCATCGAAACTTTATCCTTCGTGATGTGACTTTAGCATCGGTGAGCGTATTTCCACGGCAGGGTGCGGGCGTGCAGACTGTCAAGAGGAAGTGTTTCCATCAATCCCGCTCAGCCGGTCGTCCGTTTTTCCGAGTCCAACCTATTCATTATGCCCTGTTCAGGCGGTAACCCACTATCGGTGAGTGGCAGCTGTGAGAGCATAACCTGCGGATGAAGGAAAACGGTATGGCCATCCCCGAAAGGTCCATCACGATATGACGCGGATACCTTTCTCGGTCTCCGATAGCCATCTTCGATGATTGATTGCCGTATACTTAGCGAATCAATTTGCAACACTCGAGGCGTTTAATCACTCTGATCCTGCCGGGGGTTTTCAATCCCACCGGGGGTAGGGCAACGTTCATCTGGCAGCCTCCACCTCGTCACGTCATTTTGACGGTACCACCCGTTGAAAATGGGGTGCCCGGATGCCGGAAAATTAGCCGAAACCATTAGTGGCTGATGGAACGGTAGCGATGGACGGTCGAGATTTTCTTCTTTCCCATTCCGTGCGACATCTTGAACCCATACTCACAAACACACACACCCAAGCATGTTGCCGGTTGATGGATCCATCTCTTTGTGTGCCTAACACGTGACACAATGAGAGATCGCAGCATCATGACCGATATTGGGAGGTATGGAAAAAACCCCCCAAAAAGACGACGGTCATCATGTGACCCTTCGGTATGGTATACACTTTTCCGAAACTTCACACCCGTGTCGTCGCTGTCAACGGTCGATGGGGAATGCTTAAACAATGAAGCTGCAAAGCTTCAACGCTAGTTAAGCGAACAAGGGCGCTTTCGTTGAATTCTTCATTAGCAATCCGATTAATTCAACGTTTCTGCTCGTGCGGTTTGAAGGTTAGCAGTGCCACCGGGAAAAGCTTTTATTTGGAGTGGTTTTTCCTTTTTTGCTGTACCCACCACATGGCTTAGTGTGACAGCGGGCATGCTGAATAAACAATGTGTGAACCACATAACAACTAACTGCATTTTCAACATTTTCATACCCGTCGGAGTAGTGATGGGAAAAATTATGAATCAAACTGGAGTTTAAGTCTGTTCGATAGGAACGGTAGTCGGAGCGTTCGTTCTTAGGAATGATATTTGGGAAGATCATTCCAAAAAAACGATATATGGACAATCGTTCCGAGAAGCGATATATGGAGTACCGTTCCAAATATCGATATTTGGGTCTGAGAGTGATATTTGGAACAAATGTTCTTTGGAGAGATAGTTCTAATGATCTTATGAACAATGCGTCATTCGTTCTCAGACATTTTTGTATTTTATTTTAATTTGTTTATAACAATTTTAGAACAAGATTTGGAACTAAAGAGCTTAGTTTTTTATAACCTGGATGGTATCCACTGGAAACGTGCAGCGTAACCACCGCTGCAGGTTCATTCATAATTTCCCATCCCTATTATGGAGTGAAAGCAAACAGTATTCTCCCGCTTGCTCCTCCTAGTACACAGTTACACGACCTTTTCGGCAAGCTCCCTAGACTTGTGGGATAAAGTCAACAAAAACTTAATATGAATTCGTTTCATCCGCCGCCCTGCAACTCGCCGGGATTAGTGCGATGGATTATCTGCATGGCAGCAAGCATGCGTAAATTACTTCTATCTATGTGCCCACCGTTGTACACCATCATTGTTTACAAATTATCTCCACCGGTAGCAATTCTGAACCCACAACAATGTGCTTCACTTTTATTGATTTGTTTGCGCGTAACCGCCCCACCATGGGAGTGTTCAACTATAATTACCTTCCACAGCAGAACCGCAAGGTAAATCATCGTCCAGAGCTCCGAAATGGCGTTTATAGTTTACCGACCGACGCACGAGAATGCAAGTGTAAACCTCGTTATGATTTAATTCAAATAACGCTCTTTAAACAATCGTCTGTACCTATAGGTTGGGGTTAAAGCTTCGGTTGACCTGCTGTTGTTGCATCGGTTTGCATCGTCCCGTGCGTTCGGTGTACGATAAATTACTCGTACGCTTTGTGTACAAACATGGCTTGGCTGTGTGCATGATATGAAAATGAGTAGACAGGGGCAACAAAAAAAAAGTCCCAAGCAGAGAAACGATAGTGTACTCCCTGGATGGTAAAGTTTCACCAGGGAGATGCAGTGTAGCAAGACAAAAGCTGCATTGTCGGGTTGGCCTCCACAACACAGCAAGCTTCCACTTGTTACAATGATGGTAAGCTGTTTTGTTGATATTATGAGCTGGCCCTTAGTTCTCCACAGAACTCCACAGGGAGTCCCCGACGGTTTTTCCCGCAATACCATTCCATCGGGTATGTTAATGTAGGCAAATGTAGCAGATCATGATGTACTGACGCAACCGAATCACAGAGATGGACTTTGTTGGGAAGCTTTCATGGACAGAGGAGAGAAAAAAATATCCTTCTCTAGCAATGGAATTGTCATGAATGTAGATCATTCCCATGCCATAGCATTGAAGTTGAATAGAGTCGGCCCAGCGCTTATTATTTGAAGTGCTTCATGGGACACACGGACGGAAGTACACGCATACGAATGTACTGTTTCTAGTCATACCGGCTTCGTGGTAAACGGAACAAGACAAGCTATGGAAAAATATACTGTGGTTTGTGGCGTACATTTTTGCGGTTAAGCGTTGTGCAGCAAACAAATTCTTTTGATGTATTCTTTTTAACTTAAAACTGATTTAATAATTTGTTTTTATTTACCTGTTGAACAACCAAACACTTAGTTCTTTTATTTATGATTAGAGCCGTTTGTTTAAGCCAAATACACCCGCTCTTGCACAGTTTGGAGGAGAAAATACCTCCAAAGAAGCATGAATTGTGAGCTGGATTAAGTTTGAACTTCTTTATTTTCTTCATCGTTACTTAAATCCTCGAGTAGTTACTATGCGTTTGAATGTAGAATTTGAAGCTTTTTGCATATGCATGTTTCGAAGTTACTTAGGAGTTACTGTTCCACAGGAAGACAGCAGTTGCCCAAATTTCCCTTTGCATTTAGTCTGCTATTAAGAGTTTGGGTAGAGATATATCCTTCCGATAGATATCTCTTCTCGATTCCAACAGAAAATCCTCAATCACATCGAATATTCAAAAAAAAAGACTTATTTCGTAATTGGAGACATCTCTGGTAGAAAATTTCTGTCCTAATTTTGGCCTTCTCTAATTTTGAGCCCTTTCTAAGGGCTCTTTCGACTGAGGGCTCCGTTAGTAACTTATAACTCATAATTCGTCGTTGAACGAATCGTGGATGTTAGGGGCCATATTTTAAAATGTATTATACTTAAATTTAACATATTCTTACATTTTGCCCCTCGATTCCGGTGTTCGATTCAATGTGCTTTAAGCAGGAGATTAACGATAACTATGCTGATCATTGGTTCAGTGGTGGATCAGTCTAACCGACGCCCTGTTTCTCCATTTAATGTTATACTTTACTTCTCTTGAAAGAGCATTTAAAAGCTATTTGTTAAAAACAGATCAAGAATTTGTTGGCACTTTTTTGCATTAATTATGAGTTCCAATTTTGAGAACTTCATGTTGAGTGATTCCATTAGCCAAATACCATTGGACAAAATAAAAATAATTAAATTAAAAAAGTTTCCTAACAATTTAAATCCACATAAAATAAGCTTCCCAGTCGCAAGATAATAGAGATTTCAATTGACGTCAATTAACACAAATCTAAATCACAGCATTATTTAAATCGATACACCTTTACACATCGTTCAAACAAAGTCATGAATTCTGAACCATCCTGCCCCGAGGCACACTACCATTTGTATTTCAATTAATTCGTTTAGTACCGGGTACCTCCTCCAGTGCTACCAGGTTTTCCAGAGTTCACACCTTACAGATCGTTCCACTTTCTAATACGTTTCGGAACGTACAACCCTGGAACGCCGGCTGTGGTTAGGAACCTTCCCCGAAGCCGGTTGCTGATCGAACACTCGAACGCACTCGCACATGCTCTGGGTCGCTCCATGCAAGCCGTTTGCCGTACGCAAAACAAAACATTCTTCCACACACACACACACACTTCCGGTAGAATATACGGTGTGTTCCCGTATGTTTGCGTGTGCACGGCTGAGTGGATACCCAGGGATCCCATCATTCATTGCCCGGAACCAATTTAGCTTCCAGATAGGCTCGAGTGGCTCGATTGACTGCTTCGCAACTCAAACAAAACGCAACCAACAGCCAGCGGAGAAGAAAATTGAACACGAAATCCAATCATCGATACCAACATCGCATTCTGTGTATGTATGTGTGTACTGTGCCCCACGGGGAGGATATGGGTTCCAGCTCACAACCGTGGGGACAGGAACCCCGGACGTTCGTTGTGGAGCGAATCCGAAATTAATTAATGGAAGCACTCACAACCAATTAACGTCAGGTGGAATAGCAATTTACCGTTTCTTAACCTAATGTTGCTGCCTGCCCGGTAGCACTCGACTCATTAGAAGGTTACTGGCGCTGCATGTGGAAACCGAGCTCGTTGTGTCAAATGTAAGCTTCGGGGGCACCAAACCTTCCTCGGTGCTCCAGCAAACAGCAAAACTCGTGATGCCCGCAGGCGTTGGGAAATAGGTTTTCTTTCTTTGGCAAGGATGACGAATGAGGCGCAAGTCCTGTGCAAGTGCTCCGCTCAAGTGCCGTGCGGAAAGCGATCTTCTATGGCAAACCTCAAAGTGCAAGGAAAGTTCGTGCTAGCGTGCGCACACACACGCACCATCCAGCCCGCTTTGATACAGAAGTAAATGTCTCTTCGAGATCAATTCTTCGCAACACTTCATTGATGGGTTTGGTTCGATATGGTTCAACGAAGCGTACGACCGGGGTCTACCACGAAATGGAAGAAATCAATGGTAATGGTACGCTTTTTCGGTTCCCTCCTTTGCAGGCCAGATTAGACGGCACTTGACTTTGGCTGGAGGCGGTAGCAGTGCCACTTCTTATGCCTTTACTTTATGGTCATGCTCGAATAGTTTGCCAATGGAGTGTGTTTCTACTGTTCGTACTTTCGAGTGAGTCTACACTTTGTTCTACCGCTCTTTACCTTTTTTCTTGTTGCGGGAGTGCGTGGCAAACAAAATCGATCATTATGCCTTTACCCAACGTGTCAAGAGCAAGAGGTGGCTAACCACACCAGTACGGGGATGTTCTCGACAAGTGATCGAAAGTGACATATTAGAAATGTGAGGTAAAATCGAATTTACTCCATTATCCGTATGGAGTTAAAATCCACTGTTAAAAACGCACTTACGAGGAATTTTCGGGCTAACGTAATTATATCTTAGTTCGAGGAGTGAAGCGTTCCAGAGTGGCCTTTTATTTCAAGTAAGCTGCTTAACGCGAAAGGGGAAAATAAATGTCTCATCACGTTTTTCAGATACATCAGGAATCCTGCTCAATTAAGCACAGAGTGATGTGGAACATATTTTTGAAGCATCCACACAATCAATTCCGACCCTAGAAAGCAATTCTCAGAGACAAATATGCGATTGCAAACAGCATTGTAGAAATTCGAGAGGAGAAACCCACCACAACAAGTGCCTTTGAATCAGTATTGCGCATCTCTACCGCAAATGTTGCGTATCGCATCACGGAATGATAAAGTTTTAATGAACTATTTCGTGACGGGTTCATGTGCCACAACGTGAAACCCGGTTGCTCTTTGAGATTTCACCGTGGAGCACTCCAACGTGGCACTGCATCAATAGCACCGGCAGACGGCCGGATCCAATCAAATCCGTACCCGTGTATGGGTTGGAAAATTGGAAAAAATAAACTTTCAAATAGACAACGAGCTTGGGGGGAAAACCAGCCCGAAACATCGTGTAAAACCGATGGGATTAACCTTGGAAAAGCAATCACTTGCGAAGTCTCGCACATGTACAAGCACAGTTTTGTTGCGGTGTCCCCTTTTTACCGGAGCACCGTGTTTGTGCACGGGTAGCTCAATTACAGCCTTTGCGCTGGACGGTAGATTTTACAAGCATCATAGATCGTGCTCGAGGGTCGGAAAAAAACCTTGGAAAAGACCTACACACAGAAAAAAAAATCCCCATCATCACCCGTCCGGCACTCACCTGGTCAGCATGTTCGCCCGGTTGACGGCAATTTCCGCCTCGACGCGAAACCGATCCTGCGCGTACCGGTCGACGACACCGTCGCCGAGATTGAGTGCCGTCCCGGCCGTACAGTTGGCCCCGAGCAGATGCTGGCTTTCGACGATCTGCAGAAACTGCGTCACCACGTCCTTGCCACCCTTCATCAGGTTGCGCCGATTGTTGCGGCTCGTTTCATCCAGCTCGCTGAGATCGATCTCCTCCATCTGGAAAACATTGTTAATGTCCGGATCGCCCTCACCGTCCAGCTCTTCCTCCCCGTCCCCGATGCCCTCCTCCATTTCTGCATCCTGCAGTAACGGATCATCATCCTGGGGCGCATCGACATTGGGTTCGCTGTTCGTGTCGCTCTCCTCCTCGGGTGCTTCATCCCCTGCCTGACCGTGGTTACCCATGTCAACGGCCGCCGGCATGTCATTAGGATAATCCTCTCCACTCGGCGCAACCCTTCCCGCTGGGTCCAGCTCGTACGGGAAGCGATCGATATTCGGCTGTCTGGGCGATTGGTGCGGTTCGGTTGCTCCCGTTAGCGGCGGGATCTCCGTTCGTGGAATCGCATCTAACGAGATTAGTCGTTGATTGGATGCGGACACTTGTGCGCTACCCATCGGACGCTGGACGCTGTTAGCAATTCCATCTAACCATGGCAACGAGTTGACACCCGGCCGACCGTACGGTGCGGACGTCGGGATGGCACTGCTCGTTGACCAGCGCGAATGCTCTTCCGCGCGATTGCTTACACGGCTGTCAATCGTTGTTTCAGACGGTTCCGCCGGTGCGGAGTGTTTCGCTGCACTGCCACGGAATGGAACGAGTTCGATCTTCACCTCGTCCAGGTTGTGGTGCGATTTCAGGTACTCCAGCCCCTTATCGACCGTCCGGCGAATGTTTTCCATTATCTCCTTCTTGATAAGCTTCCTTTCCCGCCCGGTCGTGACGGTTGTCAGTGGTACCGAGTCGGTTCCTCCGTTCGGTTCCCCGGTACGGGCGGCACTGAACCGCAAGTTATCGAAATCGCTCACCTCAATCATGCGCTCCAACTCTTCCGACTCGTCAAACCGTATCGTGAGCGTGCTTCCGGTACGTGCACCATCCGTAACGCTACCCGCCGGAACTTCCTTCACTGAGGTGGGCTGGTTAGATTCCTCACTACCACCACCACCACTACCACCAGCACCACCGGAACCAGCCCCGGAACCACTCCCGCTTCCGCCAGCATCGTAGTCTAGCAGTGTAAAGTTGTCGAACACTTGCAGACCCCACCGGATGTGGTCCTTTTCGCTCGAGTGACGCACCCGCGACCGGCCATGCCGAATGATTAAGTACTCCGAGCTGGAACTGCAGCAATTAGCCGCGAAGCACGCCAGGGACACGAGCACGAAATGGTACTGACGTAACATTGTTAAAAGCTTCACCTGACGTTGCCCTCAGCACATCGGTTTGGGGCGCATTGAGCATACGAACCGGGTTTGGACGCAGTAGTGGATGGGATTCGCACCACCGACGAGAGAGAGAAGCGAATGTGGGTATATTCGGGCCCGTAAATGAATGCCGTACGAGAGTATCAACCAGACGCAGGGTGTGTTGTTTCAAGCTCCTTTAGCATAATGTTCACAACCCGGTTTAACGCGGATGGAGAGGTCGCAGGAATTTGGATAGTGTATAACTATGTGTATGCAAACGAGCCCACCGGGAGTGATTTGCTGTTGATTTCGCAAATTGTTTTATCACCCCAATGGTATGGCGGGTGGCCGCATCTTCCGTTCACGCTTATTGACTCTCCAAGATGGACGCTAAGTGTAAGCCGCACAGCTTCATGGCGCGTATCTTCGGGCGAATGATGGGGCCGGAATTAATAAATCAATCGTCAAGCCGGTCGAGTGAGTTTTGCTTTTGTGCACCGTGTGACACCAACTGTCGATACACCTGCTGATCGGTAAACAAAATCGAAGTTCAACAGCTGCTGCTCGTCTACTCAGCAAGCTTGATTTTGGGGTAGGTTCGAACAGGTGGATGACTGTTTGTCGTATGGTTGAAAGTTAGCTGTAAGAAAGACAGAAAAGGAAAAGTTAGCAAAGAAACAAATGTGAAAAAAATATTAAGCAATAAATATCTATTGATTAAATAAAAAAATCGTTTTTGGCAAAAAATTTAATCTTATTACGAATTAGTTTTCGGTTGTAAAAGTTAAAGACTTTTCCGGGCGCTTTTTACCGAGAACAGTTCGTTGTCACCGGCCCCGTTTGTTTTAAAAAGCAGTGCAAATCTTCGATGCTTTTAATTAGTATCTATTAAAGAATTAGTAATCCTCTTTTATGCGAGAGTATATGTCAGATAAAATAGAATGATTTACCTAGTAATCAGAAGAATTACGAATTTTTAGATAAACTGTAATAGCTTGCGTTTGAGCGTCGCTCGTCATTACGGATATGTCCGTCCCTCGTCATCAACAAAATGGACTACCATCCTCGCTCCATTCTACAAAAATAAAAACAAACTATTCTTGGCCTACTAATTTTTAGTAATCACCTTAATTTTTCGGTAATAATACTTCCATTGTAAATTCTTCTTTATGGAACTATATTAGTAACGGGTGCCCTTGCACAGTTTTGCTAGAACCTTATCAAAGATGTACTGATGATGCTCAATCACAGAGGTTATATTAAGCGACACTATGTAAGAATTTTCAAAATAGGAATCGAATGATACATAAACTATGTTGGTCTTGTCCAGGTATATCTTCATATTATCATTACATGCTACCATGCCGTAAAGTTTCTGATGCACTTTACAGTTTCTTCTAGTTCTGCTAAGCAAGAATTAGGGTACTCTACTTGACTGTAGGACTGTTATAATCTCTGCAGAAGTTATAATATAATTAAAATATTTAATTGGCTGTATCTGATGGAAATATCATAACGTTGTTGAAAAGTTAAGAGTAGAATAATTCAGTGAAATTTTCTTATTGATGCCACAATATTTACCAAAAACTGACTATAGCTACTGACGTACAAGTGACGAACCTTTCAAAAGTTGTCAGTGCTTAAGCAAATTGCTACAATTGAAGATGCAACGGTTTATTTCATAAAATGGTAGGAAATCGTTATGAATAACATCAAAAATTAAATTATTTTTCAAAACATATGATAAGAATTGCTTAGGAGAACTTTATTGCGTGCAACGTATCATAAAACTCAACCCCCTCCTATGCAATGAAACCCATCCCTCCTAACCGGCGTTACGTTATAAATGGATGTTTTCTTATGATTTCTATTTGCTTATGCCGTTAAGCAGATTGAAAAACTTTTTTTTTCATCCCCAGGCAAATACTTGCCAAACGAACGAAGAAACTACGGAACGTTCGTGAAGGAATTCAATCAATTTGGCAGCTGTGCACTTTTGGAACAATTTTCTTTTGCGATGACAACCTAGCCCACTGCTAGCGGGACAGTGGAAGAATGTGTCTTCCATCTTGAAAGTGGCAGTTCGATTTGCACAGTTAATAAATGGATATTGCAACATGCAATACTTTTCAAATGAGAAAACTTACCCATTTCTCAATCAATATTACTCAAACTGATACAGGCTTCACAAACAGGTAAGGTAAACCATTCTGCATGTTTCATGGTGATTCAAATGGGAAATAATATTATTTCCATCTCGCTACAAAGTGAGAAAGTAAGGAGCACTTTTCTACACCGTCAACCATTGCACACGTTTGGGCGGACATATTTGCCACATGCATGACCTGTCTTAAAAGTCAGTTTGTTCTAGCGCGAAACGAATCTTTTGCCTCGTACGCATAACTTGAATTTTCTGCCATATTACATGGCATCGATTGACATACCAATTTTACACCTCCAATCATCGTCTAATGGAGTTACCATTTCACGGCAGTGGCTTCGATTACACATCACATACAGGGGCGATTTATATAGTCATTTAAAACCCAAAATGCTTTACCAAAATGCATAAGGGTGGTAACTTTTGTGATGAATATATCGTTGGCCGGATGGTTCACTAATGAACATTTATTCGATCCCTCGAAATATGTGCATTAAAATAATTGTACATAATTCTTTACCGCACTAATGAATGGGTCGTAATAGAGCTGTCCTCTGAAATGGGGTTCCCAATTCCCGGCACGAAATAATGCTGTAGACAGGATATAATAATTATCAATTATATCCCTTCCCAGCAGTGATATGCGTAGCCCGTATGCCGGGCGTAACGTTACTAATGGTGTGCTACTTTCATATCATCTGCTGCAAATTGTGGCAATACCATTTTTATTCGGTGTTTGAACATGGCGAACACGAATCGTGCAGAAAGATATCTGGGCGGTGGGCAAACGGCCAAACCGGGTTCGCATTTGTGCCTGCCATCGCCCGAGAGCAACCTCATCGATTGCAGTGTAAATAAAAATAGGATTATTGAGAATGAAATCGGACGATCCGTCCGGCTCCGAACAGATGCCACTCGACAACTGGGCTAGGGACAGCTTGCGAATTTCTTTCATTCCTATTTTTTCCCTCTCACTCTCTGCGACTGTTTTCGTTTTTATCATTTGTGTTTTTGTTAGTATTTCCGCTTTTTCTTGGGAAAGATTTTTTCGGTTTTGCTTTCACCATCCGATTCATTCGGCTATTGTGCCTGGATACGGTTAGGTGCGCTTCAGACAGACACTCGCATTGATCCTGCCCCTTCGGTGCAAGTGCATCATAATCGGAGCAGACAGTTTGAAACAAGCCCCGGCACAATAAGCTCCTCCGGCGGCCAACCATCCGATTCGGACGCCAGTGGGTTGGCTGGTTGGGAAACCAGCAAAGAAAAAACCAAACCCAGGAAGTAATAATAGAAAAATCGATTTTTCTACCACTTGTGTACGGCCCTTCTGCTGGGGGTTTTCGGTTGAAGTGCTTTCCAAACAGCCGTCAGGACCATATATTTTCTCTACCGCATGTTTTTATTGGGATTCTTGCTTTTTTTTGAGCTGGAAAAATAGGAGGAAAATATAAAAGAATAGAAAATAAAGTCTTGGGAAAAAGGGAAGGAAAAAACCAATTGAATACCAGTTACACGGACGCTAGTTTCAGCTAGCTTTCACTTACTGCCCATTAGAGAAATTGGAGAGATAAGAGAAAGGATATAAAATCGAATGGTGTAACTATCGTTAAAATACACGTGGGAAGGAAACACACACGTGTCGAACGATTGTGAAGACTTTATTAAAATCAATCATTTATTTGCTGATTCTTGGTTATGTGCTTTTCGCTTTTTCGCTTTTGAAATATTGTGTTTTGAATACTTATTACAAAAGCTATAGCCAGTTATAGTTAGAATAAGTGTTAGAATCGATTGCACTCTAGCAAATTGACAAAAGAAGAAAACCTTACGTTGTGTCCAGGAACTTTCAACAACTAATACCACCCAAAAGTAAAGAATAGGAGTTTTTACATTAATTTTGAAATCGTAGCTTTGGTGTCGAAATTTTTTCCTTTTGGCCAAATAACAGCATTTTGTCAAAAAATCTTGATGTATACTATTTGTTCATCGGACAATTGTGATTTATACTATAAAAATGTTAAACAAAAAAATCTTTTCTTTGCAGAAGCTTAAGAATTGTAGATTTTTTTTGACAACAATAATAAAAATCGGTATGTTTTTATACAGGAATCTAGAATTTGTGTTATCTCATTGGATATTGGAAAATAATGTAATCTAGTAATTATAAATGAATAAATTTAAAAGATCTATAGTACAAGTACGCATGCCTAAAATTTTCAGCGACAATACAAAATGATACTTCCAATTTAAATAAAAATATAATGTAATATCTTAATGATATATTAAAACGTCATCAATCAGCTGTCTAACCGTTCCAGACATCATAAAGATTAGAAATGTGTCATTTTCCGCAACAACTGTCGCTCGGTATCCACATCGCAAACATTCTTATTGAAGAGCCTGAGTCCTCACTGCCTCCCCCCTCCCCTACCATTCCCTTGTGACCTTTGCACGCACATAAGCAAAGCACGCGTGAGAAATTGTGTAACCACGCTCCGGTACGCAGACTGTGCCGGGGCCAGTTATGAAATTAATTTGCTCCGACCGTGGGGTCCACAAGTCGGTGCGCACCTCCCCCCGAATGATGAAGTTTTATGGTAATGAGGTACCAAGTCTCGAAAGGACATCCGGTCCGGCTATCGCAACGTGCCCCGTACGGCGGTGTTCGATAGCCGGACACGGCCGGAGGACCAGCCCTAATGATGAACTCATAATGAGCTACGGTGGGGAGGACACCAGGTTCTACGTCTCTTCCGCTCTGTCTTACCCTCCAAAACCGTCCGAAACCACCACCATTATAAGCCGTCTCGGGACAGACAAACGGTGCGGGAGCTCAACGCGCCCGCACAACCCGGACAGGATCGGTTTGATAACCGGTTGGAGCGAAAGTTTAGTTTCATTAAATTTTAATTATCTTTCTTCGTTCATTTCGCATTCTTTTCTGCTTGTTCCCTTATTTCGGGAGGGTGCTTCAGGGAATCTTTCGGAAGGGATGTGTCCCGAGTACGAGCTGAATACAAAGAGGGGAGTGGGAAAATGGAGGAAAGAAAGAAAATGCACGAAAGAAATATCTATCGACTTAAGCGAAAAACAATTTACTGTTGTACGGTGAGCAAGCTTATTCTAACGGTATGGCTGGTGGGAAAAGTTTGTTCGTTGCTGTTTCGGTACTTGAAAGGTTCATCGGCTTTTTTTGTTGTTGTTGCCTCCGTTCCCCCTTTTTTCGATCATGGCCGGTCTTTCCGGTGCCAAAGTTGCGAACGAGTTTGATACCGTGTGACTTACCGGCTGTTGAGGGATGAAATTAATCTTTAACAGAAATCTGCGGAACAAAAAAAAAGAATCTGAAGAAAGCTAAATTGCCATTCCATAACGTCCTGCGAAGAAAAAAAACCCCCTTTTCGTTCGATTAGCCGTGATAAACAAAATGGTGGAGGGGAATAAAACTTGTCCCACACCAAGGCCGTTCCGCGAGTTCACCAAGGATTTGCAGACGAACTGCCACTGTGGCTGACATTTGGTAAGTTTGCAAAACGACCCCATCATTGTGGAGTGAAATTAATCAGCATATTCCTCAAACGCATCACAGTTTGCCGGGTTTTGCCCTCCCCTTTTACATCCACACTACGATAGAACCGAGATAGACTTCGGGCTGACAGGTTGAGCTGCAAACCCCCACGCTTTTCCGAACATGTCGGGGATGTTGGCAAGAATCTGCCGCGGTACGTTGCGATGTTTTCCCTGCGGTGAAAGATAGCAAAGTGCTGACGAAGCAATAGCGCGTATTTGTACAAAGCGTGATTTAGCGCAGGAGTTTTCGTGGAAGTTGTCACGCAGATAGCTGAACTTCCGGCATGACAGGTCTGCCGGGTTCGGTAAAGCCACTCGCACTGTGCAAATAGAGTTTTGCCGTACAAACACACTAGAGCCGGGGGAGTGACTTAGAGCGTTTGCCCAGTCCCGGTGTGTGTGAGTGTGTGGTGATGCCCGCACACTCCGCTCGGAACTGTCTCGGACGTCTGTGTTTAAGCTAGGTCCGCTAGATCCGGTGCTAGAAATAATTTGTTGTGTTGTTTATCTCGTGCATGTGCGCTCGGTGCTAGAATGTGCCGTATCGGTACGTCGAACAGTACGACCACATCGTGATCAACTGGTTCTGCTAGACCGGTGTACGGTACACAGTACATTCGGATGGTAAAACCGCACCAAACGTGACAAGCGTCATATTAAACCTGCGTTTTCATTTGGTATTAAAAAGAAAGATATCCAAACCACAAACTACTCTTGCAACAGTTCGCTTGGGGACAGTAATGTGCAAGATCTTGTTTACTGATGTTATGAGTAGCGCTCTGGTTTATTTGTTCATCTGTTTTCTTTTGCTGATTAGCAGAATGTGCACCAGTAGTGGAAAGCGCACCATGGTCAGGTTTGTTGTGTGAAAGACTTATTTAGCTTTGTAACTGATTCTGGAGATTGAACCATTTCATTAATATTATTTACAGACTAAGGTAATGAATGAAGTTGTATTTTTCTTTGGGCTTTAGCAATTTCAGCTATTCATAATCATCCAACTCATCTTCTCGGGATGTCATTCCCTACCACTTGTCATTTTTTTTATCATCCCCATAACTTATTTTTCGTAGAATGCATAAATTAACTTTTAGGGGATGAAAATGTAATTTTGATTACCTCGTATGTTTGTCATAACATTTAAGTGTCCCATAAAATGCTTCATCTGCTCTATCAACCACCACAAACCATTGTGCGAAACCCCAAATCCTTTGAATTGCAGATTAGCGAGCGAAAGAGAATATCCGCTCAATTGCAACAACGATTTATAGGCCTGTTTTGCTGTCTTTCACATCACGAACCAAAAACGTGCAATCGACTCCACAAAATCGTGCACGCGTTCGTACCGCACCAGCAGTCGGGAGGGGGCAACGAGACAATAAAACATAATCTCGTACATCCCGTCACGTGTGTCCTTTCAACAAATGACCCCCATGGGATGTATTGCGTGCGCTCCTAACAACGTGTACCATTGTGACCAAACCGACACAAACACTTTTTTCTGTTGCTGCTTATTCTTACCGGCTGATTGTGCTGGACAGAAATCAGACAATGGTTGAAACATGGTAAATTCTAAAAAGAGGAAAATGTTAAGATGGTTACCATTGCACATTGGACACAATGCGTGATATCATTAAATAGTAAACTGTATCTTTAAAGCACATCAATATTTTATACAGAAAAAATTGAATTTTATTGTGAAGCAAACAGTTCTGCTTCGATAATAAACTCACAAAATATTTTTTTATTGATTTTTGTCTCATGGGCTGTATTATACAAGCAGTGTCAAATACAAGCAGTACAAATAATATAAATATCTTGTCTGAGGGGGAAGGAAACGAAACACGTGATCTATTCGTTAAGTTAAATAAATTAAGAATTTAATTATTCCCTTAATTAAATCATTTGAGTAGAACCTTAACAGCAATACCTGTTTTAGCCCGGCCTATTCTCCGAAGAATGAAAAAAAGGATTATTATCATTTTTAAAATTTCTGTTTTTGGTATTTAAGAATTTTTCTTTAAATTTGAGCGAATTATTCCTGTTTTTATCCTGTGTTTGCAACACATCATGAGGTACCAGGCGTCTCCATGGTGTAGAGAAATGGACCGTTTAAAATATTGTGAATAAATTTTTGTAAGTAAATTCCACTAACAGAATTATTGATGTAAATATTTTGTCACGATATTAATTAAAAAGCTTTTAATATTTTATCAGTGAAAAGAAATTGTATCCCATTTTTGTACTAAAGCGCCCAGTGTGCGCAGGACCATTTTTACTGCAAAACATTCTTGAGCCGCGCACAATTGTGATGTTACGGTCTGTGTAAAACGGACTTCGTTTCCCGGTTGGAAGAACAAGTGTTTCCTGAGCTGTACTGTGTCTTGGTTTGATTCATCATCATCTTTTGTAAAAGCAACGAGCGTATCGTTAGAAGAAAAAAAGCTTTACAGTGAGACAAACTCTGAAGTGCACGATACCAGAAGTGACCTCCCAGGAATGATAAGGATTTTAAGTATAAAAAGAGATAAAAACGTCTCGAATTTTTCCAGGCTCTAGCTAATGTGTGTCTCGTGCAGACATAAAATATTCACGTAACACACTAACCGTACCGGTGAGAATGAGCAAAAATAAAAATTGGACTGAAAAAATGGAATCAACCCACACCAAAATGACTTCCTACACGTACACATGTTCCAAGGAAAAGTGTTTCACATTTTTGGGGTCGTACTCGTCAACGGTCGTTGGTCTTCCGTGTCTGCACGTGTGGGCATGGGTACGCTGCTGATACAAACATCCACAGCGCTTCCTAAATGCCAAAGTTTTATTCAATCGACTAAACTCATTAGACACCGTTGCGAGCAACTTTGAATGATGTCGTTAATTTAATTATGTCAATTTATGTTGATTCATTTTGGTTTTTATTGCTCCACGCTTTAAAAAAAACGGCAGCTCGTGTCGGGCAGATTGTAGGCGCTTGTGCGTAGGAGGAAGCAGCAAAAAAGGTGATAAGAAAACAGGAGCTTCGTAGGTGCTTCCTACACCAAACGAACGTAGTAGATTGTTTTTTGGTCGTGTATTCAAAGGTTGATTTCTAGTGAAAATCTACTTCACACCTTATTGATTTAATTATCGCACAAGAAAGTGTCATTTTTTGTTTGTTTTTCTGTCAAGAAAGCTTTAAAGAAGGTATAATTCAAACAGTATATTTAATTTGCTAACAAAAGACCCTCTAAAAAAGTAATATAATCTAACATTAAACAACCCATCGAACACTGGCACTGAGTGTAATGAGTGCTTCGAGGAAACTATCTTAATCATGTCCTGGTACGGTGCTCAACCATGAACTTGTGTGTACAAGACAAATGCATGCTTATGACACGAACACATACTTTTCCCCCGTTCGCACAACGTGCCTAATTGGCTCGATTACGAAACTTATCCATCACATCGATGTTTGACGATGAACGCTCGATAACGTCCATTTACTGTGCCGGGTATCTCCCCGTACGGTCACATGGAAATTGGCGCCCTGTGATAATGAATTCAATCCACTTTTACTTACACACTCATTGTGATGTGACCGGGTACGGTTAAAAGCACCATGGCACGTTAGCTAACTTCGCGAAATGGGAGCCACCTAACGAGACTGGTGCTTTTAATAAATAAACCAGCTAATGTAGGCGAAGAAGCTGATGATGCTGGGACGTCTTGAGCATGTGTGGGAAATGCCGAACATTGCAGCATATGACAGAGGGAAGACGGAGTGATATTTACCATCGACGTCGATACACTTCTGTATGGGTAGCAACATTTTGTTCACCATCTTTTCCAACGATTTAAAATCTTTCAGCACATTAAGCTAACATTAGGAGACGATGTAGAAATGTTGTATTCTGAAACGTAAGCTCTACACGTGCCGTAACCGTCACAATTATGCTTCACAAAGCGTCGAAACCATTTTTCGTAGGAAATTGAAAACAAACAGAGGAATGAATTTTTCTTAGAATTTTTCCCCACAAACAAAAACATTTCGTTCCTGGTCTTTCAATTACGTAAGCGTCCGCCAGTCACTAACGAACATTATCTACATATTGTTATGATAGCCTGACCTGTAGTTCGCTCCTGAGAAGTTATACCTTACCTTTTACCTCGCACTTTCTGTCTTCAAGGAGAGGAGATGTCCTCAAGCGTACATAGTACTCCACAGATATGAACTGAATGGAGCTTCACTTTTTTCATTAATTAAACTTTCACTAAAATTCAGAACCATAATGTAGTTAGTGAGTGGTGGGAGAAAACGAAATATTTACAGCGTTCCTTAATCAAGTTACGTCACGGACCGAATATATACAATTAAATTGGACTGATGTTTTCCTGGAAGGTTGGAATTTTCAAGGCGCATCTTTATAAACGATGTAGTTAAAAACCGTTTAGATCGTGAGTATGAAGTGTTGAATTATGTTTAATATCTATTAAACGATATTCTAATGTGCTTATCTCCTGGATGAATATTGTATCTTTCCCGACGGTTTAAACACTTTCGCGAGTCCAAACCTCGTAAGCGATATTGAGAGCTGCGACGATTTTGTTGAATGATGCATGGAACAAATGCAGGATATTGAAAAATTCAATGCAGACTTTTGGTAGAAGGTGTTGTTTTTCCACGGTTCACACGGCGCCACAATCGCTCTGCCTGGCACACACGCAGAGAATGCGAGAAAACTGGGAAGAGCTCGGGAGGATTCTTTGAATCGTTTCAATAATGTTGCCTTGAAGCCTCAGTTCTTAGAAATTTATGAAAGTCGTACGTTCACTCTAGGGATGTCTAGACTTAGGTCTAATTAAATCGCTATAGCATATAGTAAAAGTTGGTATGCGACGTAAGATTCCAAGATTTGGATCTTCTATGATTATATTTATATTAGCAGGGTATATATTATATTACCCTGCTGGTATGTATTACGATCTATACGCTTTTCTAACCAATATTAATAATGTCCTAATTTTAGTTTAAAGTAAATAATAAGCTATAAACTGCATATTTTGTATGAACTGAAGACCATGGGATACTGTTTGTTTGAACTTTATGTTAAGTTTTTTTATAATCAAATAAATACTTATTGAACGTGATAAAAGCTTCAAAGATTAACATTAAAAAGGCAAATACAACCATGGAAAAATCAATAAAAAATAAATTTTATCCTTCCACCTATAGACGAATGTTTCCTTTCGGACTAATCACACTTAAATCTTACGTCGTCACATAATCTGTGGCACAAAATGCGAACAACCAGATGAGCTTCTGTCCACACACGTTTCACTGGAGTGAATTTCCTGGGGTAACATAAACATTTAAATTTCAAAATCATGCTCGTACCCGTTTTATGACGGTAACGATCACACACGACACCCTGCATGAATCGTATGCCACGAACCATCGCAAGTAGGCTTACGTGTTGTTACTGGGTACGGTACGGTAACCGTTCCAAAGCCACCGTCTACCCTGACCTATCTTACCCCTGGGCGGCCTTGAAACGTCTCGCTCTGCATGCTAGAAACGATAAGCGAGTGTCAAAAGCGTGCCGGTTTTGCAATCGATAAGAAATGTCCGGATGCATGCGAGCTTTTCCTTCGTTTTCTTTTTCACGAATTTGTTTGGAAGGTTGATGGAAAAGCGAAGGAAAGGATAAAAAAAAGGATCACCGGCTTCAGATTAGAGGAACATGCATGCAAATGGGCCCGAAATTGAAATATCTTCGTGCAGGGATGTGCAAGCTGCCACGCATCACCAGGCAGATCGATATGGTGAAAGCGGTAGCATACTGCTTGGAAAGTGTCACCATCGTCCCGTAAGTGGGTTTTTTTTTCTCTCGCGCCCCATCAAACGATGATCACAGCGATGAAGGCAAATCCCTGACAAGGAATAATTTTCAACACATGTTTTCGTTTTTTTTTGTCGCTTTGTTTATGTTTTTGACACTCCGCTCCGGTGTCAGCGATCTGAATTGCAAAAGAAGATGTACAGGGATACAGCAGCGCAGGGCGCACTGGGGAAAAAACGATAAAAGATGTGAATTTGTCTACCAGAGCAGCACATGCCCGGGCCGGCAGCAGACAAACATAACATAAGCACGCAAGCGGGCTTGCAAATATTCAAACATTCTTCTCGTTCGGGGTACAAAACATCACGGGCGGTTCGTTTGATAGATATGATGCTTTCTACAAATAGAAGTGGAATGAAAATTGTAAGAAAAAAAAAGGAACCGATAACGAATAGAAAAGCTTTCGAATGTGGGGAAGAAAGTAAAACATTTTTACAACATGTTACACGACTTATTCCTTTCTTATTTCAGTAGCAAAAAAAAAGTATCATTCAGGCAAAAAGAAAACTCGCTACTTTACGATAGTTCGAATCGATAAGCTTTCCGTCCGTATCGTCCTACATAAGCTCGGATTGTGTAGCTTTTCAAATGGGAAAAACAAAATTTTACAAAAGGACGTAAACCCCGAATTTCGGCCTACACGAATCGGTACGTGATTTTATTTTTATTATTCAATCGTGAAAGATCCATCCTTTGCCAACCGATCCGAAGCTGATGTGTCATATTCGCACTTTCTGGAATTTTTTGTTTTCTGTTTTTTTTTTGCGTGCTGGCAAAAGAGTACTTTTGTTGAAAAAAGTGCCCTATCCGAAGCATTACTTTGTTCGAACTAGCTGCATGCAAGGCTCAACTTACATTTGTGCCTTTTTTCGTGGAGAAAAGCTTAAAAAATGTGTTGTAAGCGCCTTTACCGAAACATAAAAATAAGATAAATAAATAGCACACCTGACCGATGAATGCAAACAAAACCGCTCACCTTACGGTCAGCCCGGCATTATTCATATGTGTGTTTTTCCAATCGAAAGTCTACAGTTCCGGATAGAGTTTAGTTTCGATATGCTGCGCCACAAAAAAAAAATATGAGGATCGAGTGTTTACCAAATGAAATTGATTTCTGTGCCCGCTTCCTTTCGATGTCATCGATTCTTGTTCAATGGCATCCGAATGCTAGCCTATGTACACAAAAGGGAAGCAAACGCGATGGAGAAAAAAATAATACCACTCTCTCAGCTATATTACTGTGATTTAGACCAAACGGAGGGTTAGTGAATAAGGAAAAATCAACATTTCTTTTCACTGTGTAAACCCCTCTGTTACCGGGGCTTGATCATTTATTTGCATCAAGCACTGATTGGGCGAGATGATGCCTGCGGGGAACGTGTGTGGAACCGATTTATCCAAATCCACGCACTGTGCAAAGAGTTCGTTCCATTCATCTCCAGCCCAAAGGTCGAGGCTCCATGGTACGGATAAGCCCAGCAGCTTTGGTGTGGCCTTCGAGGTTCGATTGACCTTTTCCTGATTTGGTTGTTGTCATATTATTTGCTCGTAGAATTTAGCAAAAGAATGGTGCAACTGTTTGCTGACGTATCCTTTCGAAAGCGAGAACAATACGGGGTTTGTTGGTAGCTTGATTTGATTACAGTAACATATTTGTTTCATTTAAGTACAATTTATCAGAAAAGACATGATTTTTTACCCTCTACATTAAAATGGAAGCCTGAAATTATGTGGAAAATGCAAAAATGTCAATCACAATGAGTTTAAAAAATGGGTTAACTTTAATCTTTTTGCGCCCAAAGTACGTGCTCTGGTTACCGCCAACAATCGACCCCGTTAATGTGATATCATTAACACTGCTTGTTCCATGTATTGTACCGTGTTTTTCGGAAACGTGAGAATTTATTGACAATTTAATCAATGTCCTTTACGCATTCTTTTCCCTCGGTGTGCCACTCAAACTTCAGCTCGTTTTTGGCAGAACGTGTTTACTTACTTCAATAATTAGTATAATCGATTGTCCTCAAGTACCCTCAGTAGAAGAAGAAAGGAAACAATGAACTACCGGAGCTGAGGAAGAAAAAAATCAATTTTATCTGTATCCGATGGCGGGATCAGATTCTCAGGGGTTTTCATTAAGAGCAGATAATTCAACAACACTGATGAAGTGGCTTTACGGGCATACATTCTTAATTAAATATTCACAGTCGTGATGAAACAAGAGCCAGTGAATGGATTATTGGAGACTACGGTGGAATAATAGTTTTCTTTTTTTACATCAAAATGTCGATTTTCCACCAACACACTGGGTACTGTTGTCCATCAAAGAATATCAGAGAAGGTCTATTATACCTCATAAACATCCGTCAAACATTCGAGCATACTTCGATTGGTTAATTGATGGTGGGTTTTTATGCTGCAGCATTTATTTGGTTCTACATCTGCTGTGATGGTTAACAATCGTTTTAATTTAATTTCCTAAACAATTACCATCAAAATAACAAGTAGAATTTGATTATTTTGGAATTTATTCGATATAAGTTAAATAAAACTACAAAAAAAAACAATAAAAAACGAGCAGCTAATAGTCACATCAAATTTCAAAACATACTGGAAAACTAGTTAAATGTATCATAGATTTTAGCTACAGACTTTTTCTCCTGTGATATATACATGAGTGAATGATACATATATGCAAATTAATGGAAAAATATTTAAACTATAAACTTAACTGACAGTCCTAATCTGATTCAATTATTACTAATAAACTGAAGAAACAAATCTTAAATACAAAAAAAAACTTTACAAAAATAAGTCTTCCAATGAAATTGCAACAAATATTCAATTTGCAATGCTCAATAACTACTTTCATTTAAACCAATTGCTAAAACAGCCAACCGTGTAAGATGACAATAGCGTTGATAATACCATTTGTACGTCCAAAAGGATCAGTAACCCCCGGTAACTTCACCCACCCTTACAGTTACCATAAGAAATGCAATACAGTTCCTTTTCCTTCAACCATCCCAACAGACACTGGCATTTCGAAATCAGAACCCACCCGTTGGAACGCTGTACACAAAGAAACGAAGGAACCTAAACGGGACTAAATTATGAACCGTAAACATGAACCAACCCATGTCCAGGGTGAGGCTTTTCCAGGCATTAGTACCAGAGAGGGGTAAATTGACGACAGTCTCGATCCTAGCACTACCTTGTCCACTCATACCATGGCCGTAGCCTTATCATTCCGGAACCGATAGAAAAAACGGGAAGCACAAACACTTCCTTGTAACAGTCGATCCTTTTCCGAACGGTGGTTGGTTCCATGTTGCCACCAACGGGAAGCGCAATAACAAACGAGTTGTTTATTTACATTTTAAATTTCTTTACTCGGGAGCGGTTGCCTGGGCACGGTATTTGTGCTGTCCTATAATTGGGGCTTATTATACATTTCCGGGGAGAATTCCTGCCGGGTTTGATGCAAACAACAACGGCTACGCTAATTGTTGGTTATGTTTACCGACGGGGGTAAACTATGATCGGAACCGTTTAAAGTGTTTCGCAAAGGAACCCTTTTTCATTTACTTTACTATTTAAAGAGAATTGTTTGAAACTGTTCAGAGGTAATGTGTCTTTATGTTTGGCAGCTGAATACATTTTAATTTGTTTGCCAGCGAATTATCAAATACTTTAATTTAAACTGATTTGAATTCAACTTCAAACGTAAATGTTAGCATCTATGTGTATTTACTACCTTCCTTGCAGCATTTGCCTTAAACCAAGACACACATGTAACGGCGCGAATCGCTTGAAGCACAACGTTTCCACCGGTGCGATCTTTGTCACGATTCACGCACGCTTTAAACGGCCAGCAAAACGCACAGTGAAAATGCTAATTATGTTCAGTGCTGCCTAACGTCCCACATACACGTATCATTCGGCATGTAAATTCGGCAGCAAGCAGCCGCTTTGCATCGTAATGTTGCAGCAGGAAAATGGTGTAACGCGTACAAATTTGACTTGCTAAATGATGCATAACGGCAACGCCGATTGTGCCAACGTCGGTCGGTGCTTGCACTGGTGCCGGCACACAATTTCACACCCAGCTGCGTTCCAACGAAACGGAGCAATCTAACTTGGCATGCATTTGTGGTAGGAATGGAGCAAGGAAAGGGTGACCGGCGTACCAGCCACCATGCGCCTCCATTCCGGTGCGAAATCGTTTTAGAAAAGAGAGAATAGTTGGAATTGTAAAAAAATATGGTTAACTTTTGGAAACTACATGGGTGTGATGTGAAGTTTATAAAAACATTTATATAATTTGTTATTAAAATTAAATACAAAAAAATGCACAAAAAACTCCTATTTCAATTAAATCGCATGTTCCAAGCAAAACAACAGAACAAATGTAGAATAGAGTAATCGTTAATCCGTTGACTACTAATGAATATTTAAAGAGATAACGGCCAGTACACACTTTGCACTCGGCTTTCAATTTGCGCTATGTTTTAAATATTTTACATGTAATTCATTCATAGAGTTTATAAATGATTATTTATATAATAGTAATATCGAAAGTAATCCAGTTTAAAGATCGTGTTGAAAAGTCTTCGATCGACAATTTTGGGGAGCTAAACTTCCAAAAACCAATATTTGAAAATCCTTTCCGCAATGTATAAGAAGTCATGATTTTTTTTTTTTCAAATACATCGTCTATAATTTATCACGATTGTGATGAATACTTACAATCGATTAAAAAACTACCCAAAAAATATACAATAAAGTCAAAATTCCCAGTTAGTCTAAAATAAACACCCGCCATTTTTCCTTTTTATCCACAAAATCCCAAAATAAGTAATCTAAAGGGACCTGCACTCAAAGCATTTATTTTTAAATACTTATACACATAGCATTCATGCAAATAAATTATAATCAAAGTTTAATTACCCACTGACAACGTGCCTTCATCTCATATCGATTTAACCGCCCAACACAGATCAACACATTCCCACAGTGAATATGGCTTTAACTCATCACTTACTCTTATCAGAAGGATCAGATATCTCACGTAAAGCAAGACACCGAACATCGGGGAGAAATTTCATTTCCTTGGTGCCGGGTTTCAACCAATTCGGCCCAATGCTTAGTTACGATGGTAACGAATTCTCATTCTCCCGTTCACCGCGACCATAACCGTAATATTAATGATAACGTTTATGAAGATTTCATCCCGTTGCTTCAAACTGCATACCATCACGTTTCGGAGCGCCTTGTTTTCGAGACCACCGGTACCATTCGTTCGGGTTCGTTAGGTATCCATGTTCCAACCGTTCCTTCGGTGCGTCGTTTTCTCTTACTTTGCGTTCCATCGATTTCCGGATGCTCCAAGTACCAGAGCCACGTAATTGGGCTGTGCTAGAGCGAGTGAAAGTAACGATCGCCACTGTCGCTCTGCCAAACGGGTTTCTTGGCACCCGATACAGGGGGTAAACTTTGCTTCCCGTGAAAAGTGAAACCAAACCCTTGGCCAAAACAGACAACGCGTCTGTATGTCACGTTCCATAAGGCGCTCGGCGAACATGGGTTTGATGAACGACCAAGGAATGGTCTCAAGGGACGTCGGAATTACGCAATTGGAGACGAGACACGACGGGAATGCCAATTGTGTGTAGTTCAATCGACCCCGCGAGGCTTGCCATGCCTACCGAATCTTTCCGGGTCTACTACACGGGGGAGTAAAAAGCAATCCTTTCTCGTGCCGCTTAAACGTTCACCATCGCCGAAGACACTTTTTGGAGGGTTTCGTTGTTCTTTTGGCCTTCGTAATTATACTTCATTGGAATGCTAATAGTGCAGGTCGCTAGAAGGAGCTTACCCTTTCGCATAGCAACGGTGTGCCCGAGTGACTTGTGCTGGAAGATGCCCGGAATTCGATTAGTGAGAAGAAAAAGAATGGAATATTTCGCTTCGGTAAGGATTCATGGGATGTCCGTTTTCTTTCGTTGCTCTCGTACCAGAATTAGGGCAATTATTATACACAAATGTCTTTCCCCGTACACCTTCGGCCGCTGACGGTCGATGGCTTGATGCAAATTTCCACAAAGAGATTGTTTTTCTTTTTTTTGTCCAATACGGTTTTGAGCCTTGTTTACGGTACCATTTTACGTTTGTCCCCGTGACCTAAAAAGCTTTCCTTCTAAAGAATCGATGACAAAAACTTATTGGCAGTGAAAGGACAGTACCGCTCAAACAGGTCGGATCGTAAACCGATACCGATTATGGGTGTCTCTCGTCGAAGGCATTGAAAAATCAATTTATTTTAATGGTAGCTTATGGCTTCCCTTTCTTCACCTTGCGCTGTACCGGCTGGGGCATTACTAATGAATCTCGCATTTAATGCAAATGTCGTAATTTCTCAGATTTTACCCGTACCGAAATATGGACCAGCTTCATTTGGGGAAAAAAGGGTCCAAAAGGATGGAACTAGTGAAGAAAAAAAAAAATCAGAACGTAGAGGAAAAACAAGTGGTTGCTCCCCATGGCACAAGAGGGCATCATGAACGGTGCCACTAAACACCGTCAGTTTGTACAACCACTTTGCCACTTTGGCCGTGAGTTGTCCTTTCAGTTCTTGGTAAATCATGAGGTGAAAAGCTACCCACCGTCAGCATGCTTAAAGTTTTTCCCTATCACCAGGGGCGCAAAGTTTCGTTTTTTCTGTTTTTCGTTATAATTTTATTCTCTCCAGTGAAGAAACGTGCCATGGATGGAGATAGGAAAGAGAAAAAAAGAGAAAAAAAAACATCTCACAAGTGTAAATTGGACGTGGGTTTCATGTAGAAATCGAATAGGGTGAAAAAGAATCGAGCTTCAAGTACGTACGGAGCGCAACGTAAGAAAATGGACGTAACGGCCATTAAAAGGGACGAAGAATTATTGAGAATTGATTGCAATTTATCTAGCAGCGCTTTTAACCTTTCGCACTTTAGCCTTTTTTTTTTGCAACGGAAACCCAAGAGTTCGATAGATGGTTGCGAAAGTGGGCAGATGGTTCTTGGAGCTGGTTAATATCATTCACTTTATTATGCAACTCGGCAAGGCTTTAAGTGGTTCATTGCAATTTAAAATTATTGAGTTTTTGAATTCTGAAAGCCTTCTTATGTGAAATAATCTTATATGAAAATGGCTTCTTTATTTATGCAACTTTGCACCTTTAACGTTAACTCATTTCCGGAAGTCCATTTACAATATTCTTAACAAACTTCAACGAACAAAGTTGGTTAAAAGGGTGTTTTTCGCTTGAAATCTTTTTCTGCTTTTGGTGTAGCGACCACCATACCTGGTTTACTAGACTTAATATTACCACGCATTCCATACTCTAGTAGTCATATTCGTCTTAGAATTTTAGAACGTATCTTATAAAACTTTCTTCTCCGAATATTTTTTCTCAGTCCTTGTGGAATCTCTTCATCTCAGCTTAAGTCCGGCGAAAAAAAAAGAATTGACACGGCATCAAACTTTACGAGATTATTCATGCGTAACCATCCGTATCTCTTGACGTACCATTCAATCGGAAATCCTGCAAACGAAGATATAACGTACATCAGCAAAAATGCGTAGGATAACCACATGTATTATACAAGTGGGACGAGAGGTGCCCTTAGAACATAAATCATACACTGCTTGTACCGTGTACGCAAATCGCGCTGGGCGATTTTTACGATTAGGTTGCCAAAGTTGGCTTTCCACCGGTGCTTGTCAGTACCGAATCACTTCCAAACCCGTGCACACACGTGTCGGAAGTCGCAAATAGCCCGTCGGATGCGCTGCACGGTTCCCCACACCCTCCACTTCCGTTCACCAAAGCACACGCTTCGCTAGGTTCGCAATGCTTCGTTGGAGGTTCCGTTCCGGGAGTAGACATCTGGCTGGGCAGCAACAGATTTACAGACGCTTTTCAGTTGAATTCTTCTAGCGTAACACAGCTTGCTTCAGCGGTGCAGGGTGCTTTCTGGGGGAAAAAAAAGGATCCCGTCACCGAGGTCTGTTACTTGCCGAGGTACCCGTCGTTCGTTCGAGTCACCATCCTTTGGAGTGGCGCCTTTTGAACGGATGGTAAACATTTGCTAAAACAATTTCCTGACCAAGTTTTCGGGCTTTTTATTTTCAACGGGATGGTCTTGAAGACTTAAAAAAAACCCAGACATGTGTATGGTTCGGATCATGCAGAACTGATCAAACGCAACAAGGGATGACAACTTTAAGCAAATAGTTGAAGAAATACAGCGCAACTTAAAGGAAACTAATTTCTTCGATTAACTTAAAATCCTCAAGCGATAGATACAAACATTGATAACATCATGTATTACTTAACTTTCACGAATCCTGTTTTCATTTTGTGCCTTTTACTAGCAGCATAATACTTAGTTTGAGAAATATTTTAGTAACAAAGAAAATTACCATAAGATGCTTTGAAAATGTTTAAAAAATATTCAAATACAAAGTATGATAAGAAAAATTATACATTGTAAAGAAATATCTATAACACCCCAGATGAAGGTGTAATTTACATTAAAAAAATCGTCTAACAATTTAATTTGGAGTAGAATAACGTAAACAACTATGTGATATTGTTTTGCGATCCTTAACAGAATTTCCATTAAGGATTTAAATATTCCCAAGATGTCCATATAGTCATGTTACAACTCTAAAACAGATTGTTAGCTTCAAAACTCATAATAATTGACTTGAAAATATAAAAGAATATGAAACTACGTGAAAAAAACCATCACAATAAAGATTTACCTGTTGGGCCTTTCTCTTGATAATTTTAATTAAACGATGAATTAAATTAAAAAACCGAGTGTCCATATAGTAGTACATACAATTAACTAAATTTAAAAACATTTTCATCGTGGTACACAAACCTTTTTTTTTCTGTTCAACGTAATTGAAGTTTTGTTAAATAAGCACAACAGGATCCTCTTGAGAATAATACGAACCGAATTTTAAATAGGAAATCCATGAATTGGATCGATTCCATCAGATTTGCGACACGAAATAAAATCGTACGTAAAGAACAAAACAGAAAAAGTTTTCTAACGCCTCAATCGATGGTTTCATGGAGTGAACATAGAGAAGAAAAAAAAAGAAAACGTTGCGCATATGGCCATTGGGAATGGAATAAACCATTCTTCTGCCGAAAAAAGAAAGATTTCCACTTTCCATCAATCAAACTGGCAAACAGGAAAGGTAGAAGATCAAAGACACGCTCGGTCACGGTAACGGTAGCTAACGCTGGAAGGCAGGGAATCTGGCTTTTTGTTTTCCACTCCACCCCCCCCCCCCACACTTCTACTACCCTGAAAATCGTTCCGCACCGAGTGGCAATCGAACGGTTTGCCGAAGTGCAAAAGCAGCATCCAACATCCGGCAAAACCACAAAATGTCACGATTGAGAAGTTCGAATCGAATGTGATTGCTCTAAATACCCCTGAGCTGAGTAGGGTTTTTGTTTTTTTTTCCTGCCGGGGAGCTCGGGCGGGGCGGCGTGAAAGGTGAAACCGAAAGGATGTAACCGAGTAGATGTCAAGATCGGTCAGCAGGAAAATGGACGACCTGTCCATAATCGAGAAACAGCAAAATAAAACAACATCGAAAACCATAAAACCATGATGTTTTGTGGTGGTTTTTTTTACTTGTGGCCTACTCTCTCTCTCTCTCGCTCTATGGTTGTGTTTTTTTCGTTACACTGGGACGCCACGAAATATTGTGATTGATAAATGCCATTTATCCTGCCTTATCCGATAAGAGCTTTTTACACCCAGCGCTGTGGTTAATGGGGTTTTGAAGTAGAGGCAAAAAGCTCACCACCATTAGCATTTTTGCAATCAAATGTATAAAATGGATGATAAATTGATCGAACGGCAGGGCTTGTTTTTACGCGAGAATTTATAAGGCTTTTCACAATTCTGGAATGATAAAAAAGACAATCGGGAATGTCTTTTCCATCTAATTCATTTCTCTAGAAAAAAACCCCAACAAAGCTCAAATATTCCATCATCCGTAAATTATTTGTTTCACATACTACCGTGTCTATTTTATAATATAAAATATCAATAAAATCCAACCCGAACTGCTTCCGTGAACTGTGCGGTTGCCCTGTGGCTCTAGCTTTTAAAGCGGAAAAGCTACACGAAATTTACATAATCCATAAATTTTACATCTTTCACATGTGTATGCAAACGAAACCGTGGGTACGGTTATGGACGAATAATCCGTTACAATCGTCTAGCGGTGCCGTTGTGAAACGATCGTGTGCAAATCGTAAACCGGGCAAATAAAGAATAAATGTTTGAACAATCGTAAAAACTGAACTTTGTTTTAAGTCGCAAAATTGGTAAGTGGTTCTTCAAGAGATACAAAAGAGAAAAGCGAAAGGATTACGTGTGATGTATTGCAATGGTGTAGATAAAAACACCCGAAGGGTTGTTTGTGTTTGTGAAATAATTTCCAAACTTTGTTACAATTTTTGTTATATAGAATATTTTGTAAGCTGGCATTAAATAAACACGAAGTTTTAGACGAGAAAGTCGTTGTAAACAGTACAATAATAATGTGAAACATTTTACTTAAACATTTTTTTTTTTCGTTATTGTATGACGGCCAGGCCGTATTAGACTTAGTTTTACCACGTAGCAGGATAGTCAATCACAGCTACGGGGGAGCGGTCCGGATGGGATTTTGATCCCGGTCTGTCGTGTGAGAGAGCAGCGCCGATACCACTAAACCACCGGGCCGCCCCAAACATTTTCAATATAGTGGAACAGTATAAAAGCCAGTAAAATGGCTGTTAGATTTTCCGTACGATTGAATTTCCGTACGAAATGAATGATTGAAAGACGATTTTGCAAATGAACTCAAAAAATTTGAAGAATTACAGGATCAAATATAGAAATTAGTCAAATATGCTGTATTTCACCCAAAACATACATATTTTTCAAAAGTTAAAATGTAAAAAAAAATATATAAAAAAGACGAGTATATATTGAAAAGTGTAGAAAACAAAGAAATAAATAGATAATCGAGACGCCATGTTATTATCAAAGTAGACGATTTCAAAACATCAAAAAGCTTTTCTGCAAAAAGAACCTACTGCTTTAATCAAACTTCAAATCATTTTCCGACTGGAGTCATCTGCAGCAGAGGCCAAAATTGTCCATCAGTTCGGAGAATATCTAACCAACCGAAACGAAATAAAGTTTAATTAAGAAACGCTTCAAAATGTGATTTATCGAACACTTTCCGCAGGCTTTGCTGGTTCTACTTCAAACCGTACACACGAAACGCAATAAGCTTTGCAACAGCAAAAGGTATCCGACGATACAGCATATTGCTTTAATTGGAGCCGTGGCCAAAAAAAAAAGGACGATCAGACCCGGAACTGTTCTGCATAATTCCTTTGAACTTACCGCAGCACTGCACACCGGATCAGGACGAATGGATACACGGCTAGTGACCAGGGCCAACTATAGAATAAGTACACCTGCAAAAGAAAATGAAGAGAAAGAAGGAGAGAGAGAGGGATATGAAGAGAGTGAGGTTAAATCGTACGAAACCAAAACATCATGCCGTGCACGAAGCGAAACAGTAAAAAGGTATGGAAATTGCTATTTTAATACAACCAAATGATCAAAGGTAGCGGCGGTAAACGATGTTGTCTGTTGGGGGCCGTACGGTGCCTTCCTACGTTTGCCCGCGGGAAGCTTTCCGTTTCCTCGCGCTGTTGTCTGTAATGATTATTTGCGATGCTTTTGGAGGTACGTAAACTGCGAGTAAACAAGCGCGAGGAGAAACGATTTGGGGAGAAGCGCTCGGTAACCCGCATATGCCCGCGAAACGTTTTGGGGCCAATTTCCATTTTTATTGGAAAAAGCGCCTTCGGTGGCATACTTTGTTTTCTATCCAGCTGGACATACCAGCAGCTTTTCTGGCAATGGCACTTTTCCATGCTGTTTTTTTCCTCGCGTCTCGTTTTGTTCCATTGAGATATCTTGTGGGAAGAAATTAGTCCAATGTGTCCACTGCAAAGTGAGGGCAATTTGATGGTAAGTTTAGGCGAATTTATTGAATTTTGCTTTATGGTTGGTCACTCACTTATCCTTCGCACTTGCCTCCGCATTGCTTAGTTCCTTAGTACTGCAGTGTAATGTTGGTGGCATAAATTAAGGCGCATATATTTTCATAAATCATTTCATTTATATTTTTGGTACGACACAATGTTTATTAATGATTGTATGTAGTTTTTTTTGTTTTATTTTTTTTTTTTTTTTGTAATGGTTAAGTAATCAAATTTTTCTTTCAAAATTAAGAAACGATTTATCCGTTACACTTTTCACGCGCCGTGCAGTTGACCGTCACAATGCAGTTGCAACGTGGCTCAACTTGCCTGCGCTCGGGTTTGCCTTGACCACTCGATGGCCCTCAGCAGCTGGTTGCGAAAGGCCAAGAACAATAAATTTATGCCCGAGAATCACGCTTCCTGGCGGGGCACGTTTTTCTGCGCATGTGAAACCATTACCTCCAGCGGCACGTAAAAGGGGTTACCCGGCAGAAGCGGAACACTTCCCACCAACGTGCCCAGTCCCGTGGATGGAATGCTCGGGTTTCGGAAATGTCAGCGTAATGGCTTTGCAATTATGCAGCGTTTTTGCTTCCTGCGAAGTATTTTCTTGCTGTTGCTGTACGTATGCGTCTTCTTTGTTGTAGCGCAATGTTACAACGCGTTGCAGTAAAGCACTGGACCTTTGCGCTTTAGCAAAAGGCGAAAATTGTTTTGGAGCATCGTACAATTTGCTTGCTGAAACACCTCCCTGTCAAGGACGGCGTGATGGGAATGCATACTTTTTTTTTCCTTTCTGCTCACTTACTCCACAGATTATCGTTCAAGAAGCCTCCGGGAAGAGGAACGATATCATCACGCTTTACAGCGAACGGTGCGGCCTTATCTCGTGCTTCCCAATTCGCTTTGACTGAATGCTCAGGTTAGTTCACCTGTCGGGCTGTCCACACGGACGGTCTCTAATTAAGCACTGGCCCAACCGGCATCAGAAGCATCCTAATGTGAAGCAGTAATTGACGGCATAATTGTGTGCACTGGAACGAAGACTGTTGGGCGACGTGGAGTGGCGAGTTTTTTTTTTAATGTTCTCCATTTAATTGTGCGATAAGTGGCTGAAGACAGCAGGCGCTTAGTACGCCATGATAGGCGAATGTTAGCGTTGAAACACAGAAAAAATGTTAATTTAATTGGACAACATCGTACATCGTACCGATAGAATACAAAATTAATTTTACTCATTACCCAGTTGTTCGGTAAAAGAGTTTAACCCATCTAAAAATTATTTCCCATCCGTTAAGTTGGGATACTAAGCACATTGCGCCGAGAAGTATGCAATTACTAAGTTTAAAATAAATATTTAGCAATAAAGGTCTCTTTGAAGGAGGAAAATTGAAGGCGTACAACAATTTTCACGCGAATGGATCACCTCAAATACCTCCAGAATGGTTCTCCTGTATGCAAGGTTTTCTACTAAAATAAGTTTAGTTATCCACAAGTATGTTCAAGAACACAGATGTTGTGCCGACGTATCTTCCAAATCAAAATGAAAAAAAATATTAATTTAGACAACATTTCTGAACATGAACGTCATAGTAAATGTTTTCAGGGTCAACGATACATCATAAAATAAATTAAAAAAAAACCTTAGACATATTTCAATTATGTCTGTTTTTTAAAGTTTTCTTTTGCATTTACATAATAGAACATTTGTGGCACATAATATCGCCAAGCCAATAAACCTGTGAAAGTGAAACTCAAATTTACGATTTTAGCACTTGAAAGCACATTTATGGAACATGACATCACAAAGCAAGCAGTATGGTATAAATTATGCTCAAACTTACGATCGCAGCACATGATGGCACAATTGTGTCACTTAATATCACCAATTCGGTAATTTAGTTTATTTTTAACTCATATTAGCGATTGAAGCCTCATTAAAACACAATTGTGGAACATTATATAACCATACCAATATGATCGTGTAGGTAAAATAAAGTAAAATAAGTCAACGTCGTACAATACGACAAAAAAATACGACCGTGTACGTGTGACATACAAAATAGTGCCCATAAACGCATTTAGGAATATGTACCAAACATCAGATTATAACCGTTTAAACAAAATGTACCGCCTTTATTGCATCGAGGAGGCACTACTTTATTAATTATTGGAGTAAATATTTTGCAGGTTTTTACCAACAAGCTCGTATTTAAATTAAAAAGCTTTGCTATCTTGGTGATATCATGTTACTCAATTGTACTAACATCTGCACCGATCGTATTATGCTTTATGTTATAATTAAATTAAGTATTTACATCCATTGTTTAATGTTCAGAAATTGTAAAAATTGTACTATTGTCGCTTCTCAATGAACATTCGTAAGGCATCTTTTGCACACAAAGCACAAGCAATGAATGAAAGTGGCACACTTTATCGAACCAGCGAGTCAACTCCGACTGCACAAAATATTGTCAACAGTCAATCGTTCCTCGCAAGCTGCTTGCAAGTGCTTACTTACTTCAAAAATCAATTGACTTGTTTATCGTTCACCGCAGGAGCACCATCCACAAGCCACTTGGCGACCTTTAGGGGTTTCCACTCGTTTGCCCTTCCCTCCCTTGTGACGATGGCACCCGCTCGTTATTTGTTCTTGCTTGTTTTCACCCCTAAATTCTCGGTAAGCAGACGACACTTTTATCGTGTCGTGACGAAAATGTGCCACCCAATGTGTTCGTGGGTGTGAGTAAATAGTGGAATAACGGAAAGGAAAAAAAAAACTTATCGAAAAACACCTTCCAGTGGAACTTTTGACACAACACCATTCTTCGGCAAACCGGAAGCCGCAATCGTTGCCAACGGGGTAAACTGTACGCTCGGTTGAGCGCGTACCGGTAGTGGATGGTGTTGTACCGTTTGTTGCTCGTACGGCATCATCAAACATCAATACATTCGCCCTACCTGCCATTCACGTGCGCAGGGAAATGGTTGCCGACTTGTGCTTCCTATTGACGTGCACTTACGCGAAAACCGTCTCCCGATTGTTGCACACCGTCTTTCGGTGAAAAATGTCAGCAGCATCAGCATTCCCAGAGTGGCCAATCAAACGACTCGAAAACTGCAACACCGCTTATGGTCTTGCACTGGCACTGCACCTGGAGCTTCACGAGTCAAAACGACGTTTTTCAATTTCCGTTCGCCCTCTGGACGATGTTTCGTACCGTAGGGTAAAAATAAAACATTTCGCCGAAAAAATCCCCCGTTGACAAGCAACAAGTGTTGGCATTTGACTTTTTTCTCCCGAGCGATTCGTTTCCGCCTTCAAAAGGGACGCTGCTGCGTTCCGGACAGGTTTAATTTATTTTTCGCGCTTCACGCCCGTGTGCGTGCGTGCACAGGCTTGCGGTGAAAGAACAACATCGAAGTAAACGAAGGTAATGAGTTGGGTAATTAATTTCCAGCTTTGCCGGGATTAATTTTCCTCATTTTCATTGCGAAAGTTTTGCAGCACGGGTACGAAAGGGCACAACTGTTTATTTCCTCGTACATCACACACCGAACTGGAATGTCCTTCTGCTTATCGATATGGGGGGGAGGTCGTGAAACTAATGGGGTTGAATTATGGAAAAAGTGACGGTGGAAACGTGTGGTGTGCAAGTGTCACATAAATCAAACTCCCGTGGCGAATCGTTGAAGGTTAAGTTTTAACAGAAAAGTGACACGAAAGCTAAGTTCAAATATTTACCAACACGTGTCTATGGAAAATAAAAGTACAGAAAAGTTAAGCTTTAAGCGGAAAAGGAGGTCTCAAAAGCTTTCTACTTTTCCGCTCGTGGAAAAAAAATGTTTCCCGTTTTTCATTGTTCCATTTTTTTCCCACAAACAAACGGAGCTTGTGTGTATTGGTTGGTTGACTTCAAAACATACTTCCGCAAGTAGCATATCACCCCGCCCAGATAAACCATGCCAGGCAACAATCACTTTCAATTTCCCTTTCCAATGTCCTGTTCCCATTCACGTTCCTTTGCTCTCTGCATCGATATTGTGGAACAGTGGAACAATTTTATTTTTTTTTCCCCATGCTTCTCGTTCACCACATGTTCCTGGCGCAAGCCGTTCTGAGAAATTTAAAGAAAAATGCCACAGAAAGTCACCATACCGATGTGACGGATGATGAGGTGGAAAAATACTTTCAATTCAAGCTATACTACACGCCGGATTTTACCGGAGGGCGTTCTACGTAAAACGAGACGGGGAAAAAAAATCAAATGGTGACATTCTAGGGTGAATACATTTCCACGAACCGTCATCGTCGTTGGGGTAGGTTGGCGGGGAGAACGGAGAAAGAATTTTTCATGCTCCATCAGACGTGCAGTGAATTAGTGCGAGTGTCTGAGTACGTCGAAACCTGCAAGCGCATCGTAAACAGGAATCTCGGCCAGATTTTGCACCACATTGTCGCGGAAAACATCTACAACTATCTTTTGTTCTGCCATTTTATCTTTTTTCTGGTAATGTATGGGAGATTTTGAAGTAACATCGTAGAAAATAGCTTCTCCGTTTCATTTATTGCCAGAAATTTTAAAAATATTTAAAATAAGTTTTGTAGTGCATCATTACAAAATTCTTCCTATTTGTCTGTGCTTGCTTTTAACACAAGAACTGTCAATACGCTTCTTTTCTGTTGATAATAACTTTAGTTCAGTTTTGAAGACCTAAACAATTCTATTTGGTTTTCAAGGGTTCATACTATCAAATTGGTTTGTGATGTACTCTCAATGGCAACATTGGATAACTTTGCAAACGTTAAGGCTATCTAAGGACAATGACTGGTCATGTAGTTTTATTGTTCAGCGACTTTGTGGCCGAAGGATTCCCGAAATTGGAAGTGTCTCCAAGCTGGTAAGGAGTTAAGTACGATACCAAAGATCTCTTTACGGAGTGGTCAGTATTTAGAGCTCTTTGGAAGCTACACAGATCGTCGAAGTTAGCTCTCCCATTCCAGCCAGATTACGGTCAGGATTCTGGACAATCTTCAATCTCCAATCTCTAATTTTCATTTCGCTAACGAACTTCTAAGGAATAGTTTCCTCTTTTCATGGTAAAAGCAATATATTTACTTTAACTAAAGGTTTATTTTATTTTAATCTTACCTGTTTTGAAACAAGTAATATCACTGGATAGTCATTCAAGGATTTTCATATCCTCAAAGCAATCACTCGCTTATTGATGAAATGTTTACTATTTCATGGGATTCTGAACACTTTTTTTTTCCATTGAGATAAAATTCTATGGAAGAACTCTAGAAGTAGTGTAGAAGTAGTAACACTGAACCCGTTTTATCAAGTTAAAACAAAAATTTCATGCTCTTCTTCAGGAAGCTTACATTCCTAACAATTAAAATAAACAGCTGCCGTATGTTAGGATTCCTTGTATTTCGATGAAAACTTTCAGCGACTAAAGCCGTTGTGATCCTTTAATCTTTCATTAATGTGAAGAACACTCTTTAAAATCCTCCAAGTACCATCATTCTGCATTAATCCACCATCCTGACCATCTAGCACTGACACTAAATCCCCAAAGAACCATCTTGAGCGTCTCGGATCGTTTCCGCGCGCTGCCGGATTAAATGACACGGAAACGAAGCAACCGTTAAAAAGGCGGAAAACTGACACCCAACATGGGTGGTGACGTCCATTTGAAGTTCCGTGTCTTGAACCATATTGACAACGTTCAAAGAGGAACCAACCAGCGACGGTTCCGAACAGGACGTTGCTTTTATTTGCCCTGTTTACGGTTAACCCGTTCGGGCAGCAAGTGATTTTTAATTCACTTAAAAGCATTTCGCAACCGTCGCATTTCCTTTTCATCGACATCAAATCTCGATTGTGGATCGTTTTGGAAAATGGGTTAGGTTTCCCCTTTTTTATCGGGCGAAAGGAAAACCGAAGCTGGTGCGAAAGGTGGCACGAGGGAGCTCTCAAAATATTTCTTTTCAACGGTAACGGTAATGATATTTTGTTTTATTTATTTCAACAAAAAAACGCGCTTTTCCGTCAGGTATGTTTGTGGGAGTTGGGAAAAGTTTACTGACCAAATCGTTTTTTTTTTCGTCTTTGTTCAAGCACAGCACACAGAGCGGGTTGTTTGGATTTGGGGTTTGAATGGATCGTTTGAGGTCCTTTTGAGGCATTAGGAATAAAGAATTTGAAGCTGTGAATATAAAGCTTAGCTTTAAACACATTAAAGCCAGTAAATATTTAACATGTTTTCTTCCTTGAAACCTTCATCACACGAAGTGTCTGTATGTTTAGTTTATGAGGTTTATGAGTTAGCGACACTTGAGCGACTGTAGCCACCAGGACAAACAACAAACTGCACTTTGAAAGCTTCTTAAAGAATTCGTCAAAACCACTCCTTGCATCGTACGAACTCCTATTAAACAACCGATCAAAACACTGGATGACCTATGACCGTCGGTGCAAAAGTGTAGCCATAGTTCAACCACATGGCACCTCCGAGAGAAAAGCGAAGAACTATGCGGGCCACAAACACTCGCCCCACACTCTCCAAACCATTGAAACCGGAGAAGTGTTTCCACACGGTGGAAGGGAAAGTTTCCTTGTAAAGAGGTTGTACTTGTGAATTGAGTTCCGTACAGTGTCTTGCTTGGTGGCTTTTTCTTGGTAGGAAAGTTTAATATTTAACTTCACTTTAGCACAGCACCTTTAATGGTGGAAGTAATGGTTGACGATCGAGTCTTGCTTGACAGCACATGCCGTCCGAATGTTACGGAGAGTTGTGTACATTGTATCAAAACCCAAATGCTCTCATTACAGCTGATGTTTGCATCCAATCCAAGAAGCTTCAAGATGTACCGCACACAAACATACATACGATGTAGCCACTCGGTGGCAAATGAAAGCACTTCATCTAATTTATTCTCTCCCGTCAGCGAAATTGCTTTATGACGATGGCTCGTAAAGCCGCCACTGCGTACTGGACCGCACGCCGGCAGACCCAACAATTTCGTCCGACCATAACGGAGGAGTAATAAAATGAAAAATAAAAATAGTCTGGTTTACAGTATCTCACACCCAGCAAATGAGAGCCGGGGCGTTTTCTGGGTAACTTCTGCATAGGTGGAACCACAAGCGAAGGGTTAGCAGCGGGAAGACACGTTCCACGTTGCCGAACAAGTTCCTGCGAGGCGTTGAACACCCGAAAACATAGGACACACGTTCGCCAGCAAATGACCGCAGCCGGCGTGTCCAGGGCGGTGGTAGACAGTTAGCTTCATAAATCTTCAATATGTTTGCAAAGAGGAACAATGTACATGAATCTTATGGTCTCGTTTTATGGCCAGACGCGCTAAAGCGTTGTCGATACTTTCTTGTTTATGATCACTACCGGAATTTAGTGCGATGTTGAGCTGTCGTGCGCTGAATATGAAGTGCCTGTTTGGTAGTTTTCTTTGCACGTTTTATTCTACTTTAATTTGAAGGAAATGTTTAATTATTGTTCAATCAGTTGTTATTTATAAATAATGAAGTTAGGTCTTTTACAATAAACAACATCTTTAACATTTTGTTATAAATTTAAAACTTAAAATAGACTCCGATATAATAAATATCTTCAACTCTAAACACGACGAGAACTGCTGTTTTGTTATAGCAAATAACAACTCTTCCTATAAAACACTCCGCCGTGTGAGGGCTGCTTCGAAGAATGAAGCGTCGGTAACTGAATCGAATTTTGACTTTCCGTGTCCATGGTGCCAGCACTGCCGCTACGAACAATTTACGCAGACTGAATGCGGAAGCGCCAACGCTTCTGATTTTGAAGGATGTGCTCCAAAACAGATCCTCTTCGGCACGGCACTGAATCGAACAGCGTACCGATGAAGCTCTAAATCAATATTACGATTCTTCCGCCAGCTTACATGAAATCACAACGTACCATTCGGTACCGTTTACCCACTCGAAAGCCAACGTCAGTGCTCCACGGAACTGCACACATCCCTCGGCCCTTCGAGCAGCTCGACCACGTCGTGGTACTTCATCATTGACATCGAACCAGACGGAATTCCGCAACCCGGAAGTGTTCTGCACGGCGGTGCGTCAGTGGCATGGGTGGCACACCGAGCAGCGAACAAATAGTACGTCTCGGTAGTGTGTACCGTCTTACACACACAAAACCCGCCATGTAACACTCGAAAGGTTTCGAAAAGAACTCCTGCGAACTGTCGAACCGATCATTCCAAACTGCCAAGAACCGGGACCGGGCTTCCAACATGCGTACCGATATGAAATGGCATCCGTTTTGGGTGTGTGTATGTGTGTGTGTGTGTGTGTTTTTCACCTCCGTATGTGTGTTAAGCAGTGGTACGATCTTTTTTTTTACATTTCAGTTCTTTCCAACTGAAAACTTATCTAGTAGACAGTGGCACTGCGTAACGGATTCATTTCCGCTCGAAGCGAACGTTCCTTTTCTCGGGTTTGGATAGTGCAGCGCAGTGGAAATGGAAAATTGAAGGACAAATGCTGTCCAAATGGAGAAAGGGATCGAATTTACTTTACTGTTTCAGTATGCAGCAATCGTTCATGGCTTATGTGCTGTAGGCCATTTTGTGAAAATCTATTACATGGACAAAATCTAAAACCTGACGGTAAATGAAATGGCAAACATTTACTCTTATCATTTTGCAATGTGTACCACTTAAACTGTCCATTGACAAAAAATAATCATATTTTACAAATTCTATATAAAAACAAAAATATCATCGCTACTAATAGTACTCTAAATCCGATTTTTAGTAATTAATCATTAAAGCGCCTAACAGTATGCAATTCGTATGATTCGTACCTGGTAGCATTATTTTTATAGCAAATTGCGCACAAGTGAAGTGTTTATAAAATTAAAATCGAAAAAAGTATGGGTTTGGTTCCTAAAATCATGTTTGCTTTATTGGAAAAGTATTATAATTAATGGGAATAAATCCCATAATTTCACACACCATAATTCGATACATGGATTTTGTTACTGAACCACAACCCACAAACTTCAACCACTCAGTATGTAGTGAAGTGTCAACCACTTTAAAATAATTAAGGTAACATAAATTGAATTCTCGCACCACGTCAAACCACCGGCACGATCAGCGCCCACATCAAGCTCGTGATAAAGTTAAAGGTTAATTCATCAATTTTAATGCGGACATCAATTAGCTGCCTTCACAATGAAAAATTAATTAATATTCTTGTGGCACTACTGCCGGCATGGCGATGAGCTATTAATCGATCCGATTTTGACCCTTTCCGCAGACTTGTGTTGGAGGTAAGTGAAACTAAACCATATTAAAATTTCAGTGATATCATGCACATTATAAAAGAAGCTTTCAATAATCCACAAAATTCCAAAATTATAATCCTTAGACATATGATCGTACTAGAGGTGCATTTGATCATTTTCTGCAGGATTTTTTTTTCTTATATCTTCTTTCAAGAAAAAAAGCAAGAAAGGTATTTCGTTGAACAAATTTGAGCCACAAATATGATAAATTGTGTTTTTCTGACGCACCCCAACGTCCGGGTACGATGAAATGAACTTTTTCAATCTACAACACTGCGCACCAGCCACTGCAGTTCCGATGAAAGATGATGATGAAAAGGGAAATAGTTTTTAAACACTTTCCTAGCTACGCGAAACCATCCATCCTAGCTATGCATCCTGAAAAACATCCAGGGGAACACTCTGAACGAAACGCTATTCTGCGCTTTTCATACTTCTGTCAATCATCGTAGAAAATTTACTGCGTATTTATTTAAATTTTCAAAGGATCATCTTCGCTGAAGAGAGTTAGCGCTTGAAAGAATAATTGTTTCGTTTAGTAGGAAAGCTATTAAAACTGTATCTATCATGTTTTAAATCCATTTTTTATCGTTTTTATTATTTGAGCTGTGTCTAGGAAACGCAAGCCTTAAAGTATGCAATATATTGAATCACGTCATCAATGGATAGCCTTTTTGAGACCCTAAGCGGAGTTGTAGATGGGGCCGGTTAAATGTGGATGTTAAATCCCTCCACAGTCATTCTGTCAACTGTTTGATCGTGTACTTTCAGATATCGCACACAACTGATACGACCCATGCATTAAATGGCTATCAATGAAACCCCAAATGACTGTCCATTTTAAATGTACTGCCATTTTATCAACAAACACATCAATCATTTCTAATTGATTGGCATGTAATACACTACATGCCCTGCTCATGATCCTCTTATAGAATGCATTATTCATTTCCCAGAATTTTCCCAGTAACGGTCAATTTGTGGCACTACCACCCTGCACAGCATTATACTGAATGCAAACATGTCAGGTACATGTCTGATAACTCTTGAACACTGAACTAATCACCGGCTCGTCTTCAACGCTCCGGCAACAATCGGAATGATTAGTAGCAACATTCTTTCTTCTCTTACGGTGCTTCAAAACTCGAAGCAATAAAAGGCTGACATATTTCCATTCATAACACTTCGAGCGGTTCACCCGGTACGTTCTCGCCCTTCCGCTTATCATTGCGCCCATGATTGAATTCCAGACAGACAATCTACTCCTTGTTATGATGGAAAATACGTTTCGTTGCAGCTGCACAAAGTGATACTATTATCGGTGAGAATGCGAAGGGAGACGTTCAACCGTTCGGAAGCTTACATGCGATCATCATTGAGCTTTTGCTCGTACAGCATTGCTCGATAACTGGGAAGTAATTCTTGCACATGGTATGCAACATTGCCCCGACTGTGTGAAAGCAATATGGGGCAGCACAAGGTGTGAGTGCCCATCCAATATGGTGGAAACTAAATCAGGATCCAATCGTTTCTGAATGAAAAAAGTTTCTAACATCGTTCTCTTCCATATTGGCTATTTGAAGCATAAAATGGGTTCTTCTCGATGATACGTTTTTGGATGGGGGAAATTACTCCACTTTCGATCGTCATGCACCAAGATGCTGAGGGTTCGTTTATCGAGACTGATGCCAAAACTAAACAAAAAAAAAGAAGAACCTTGCGAGAGAAACAATGCTGGTGCCAAATGTGGCTAGTGCATAGCGCTTAGATGGCAGTATCATATTGTTTTCCTTACTGCAGTGCTGCAGTATACATTTCATTATCATTTGCCCATGATTATGATTGCATATGGGAGAGTTGGAAGAACGGTGACCTGGGGAAGGCAATCCAGTTGCTCTATAACGTAGCTCATGTGTAGATTCCTTCACTGAGCATGGAATACACTAGGAAGCATCGAGCAAACACGAGTCGAACACTGGATGTGATAAACATAGTAGTAATATTCTATTTATCCCCAGTGCAACGACAGACTCGAGATAAAGCATTCTCCGGCGGCTAGCAAATGCTTTGTTTGAACTTTTAATTGCCTTTGCTATGCCATATTCGGAGAATTCCTTCCCCCCGGGGGTAAGACAGATGTATCGCAATAATCGTCGGCCGGCATCAAACGGGTTCCGATACCCGGAGGTTTTGGGAGCAAAATTCAATTACATGCACCACAAAAGGTGCCTCACTATGCTGGCAATACGGCGCAGTAACCGCATTTGGGCTGTGTAAGTATGCACCAGTTGGCAAATGAATTTGAGTGTAAATTGAGCTTAAATTGGAATTTTAACCGTGTAGCAAAAAGTTCCACCATTTCGGAACGCTGGCACTCACATATCTGGTTTTATATCTACAAAGCTACCACTGTTTTACTATTATAGTAGACAACCCATCCCCATACGGGGGATATAAAACCGTGGAACAAGTTTTAAAATTTTAGATTTTATTTCACATGCCGTACATTCTCCATTTCGTGCAAGGAAGGATTTGGGGTAAATTCATCGTCCGCTCGTACTTCCTGCGAAGTCCACCGAATGCAAAGCTCGAAACGCTCGTTTACGGGTGACATACGAGACATATTCCGACAAATCCGTCCGAAACCGTCTAATGCCTCCAGCGGCTATAGCAACGCTCGCTAACCCGTAGGGAGTTTTCCTGCGTTGGAAAAACAGACATGAGATGAAATGATTTTTCTACGTACATTTTTCTCTGTGCAGAAATGAACGACTATGAGCGCGAAAAAGGGAAGCATAAAACAGGATACACATTTGTTCACTTCTCGTCGCTCAACATGGAAAATAAAAATCTGGAATATGTGTGAGTAAATATATGTTTTCTATTTTATTTTAGTAATCTCCCTTTTCGGAACAGCATTTTAACGTGATTCGAATAAAGCGCTTTTTGCTGTCCAGTTACAAAAATACGCTGCTAGCGGGCGGATAAAAATTGAAACGGACGCACACCGTGACACTCAAAGTAAAACAAAAAAACGCGAACCCACCCACCCGTACCCAGAGCGAGACGATGCAATGGGGTGAAACTCAACACTAAATGGTAATGACACACCGGATGAGATAAGGGAAACAGCAGAATCGTGTGCGCGTACCGAAACGTACCGCTTTTTAGCTACATTGCATCGGACAAATCAAATAAAGCATGAAGAAGTAGCAAATGTCTCCATTGTGTTGCTTATCGGTCGATGGAACGGTGCGCAAAATGGAGATGTGCGCCACAACAATACGTTCCACCGGATTGAGATCGAGAACGGTAGGCTGCCGGTTCTGTCTGTTTCAACAAAGGAACCAAATTCGCGCAACCCGCCAACCGAGGCTGAACAACTGGGCGTCTCCATCGCGTGTGGCACAAAAGAATGGTGGCAAAAAAAAAGGCTACTAACGAGGCTGAGAATACGCTCATTCGGCAAACGGTCGTTCAAAAGTGCACGCGCTGATATTCGAACTTTGATTTGATGTGAATAGCGAGAAAACGATGCACACCAGACGAAAAGAAGTGCATCTTATGCATACTGCACATTGCATAAACACGAATGCACACCCAAATTGTGCAGCTTCATTTCAACCCGAGAGCTAGCGTCTCCCTGGGGCAAAACGGGATACGGAAATCTAGATGAGATGACAGCGAAACAGCACACTGCTACCAAGAAACAGCAGCTGTTGACAGTCGGGATGGTTGTGCAGATGCATTTCGCCATTTCCCGCTTCCGGCCGCCGGCAGCATCGGATGCTGAAATAAATGGCCAAGCAAATTGACTTTATTATCATATTCGCGAGATGCTTCCCAAGAAGTTTGCAACGTGGAACGCTTCTTTCGTTGAATTCTTGTGGGATTTTGCAGCTGAACAGCACCACGAATGGTTCTTGCCAAGCGCTAATGGAAGTGTTATGTAAAGCGTTATTATATTTAAAATAATGCTTATTGCAGGATTTGTGGCGAAGGGAATTTTGGATGAAATATTTTAGTTATAAAATATTATGTAAAAAGATAGAATATAGTAGTTGTTTATTCGCTGGAATCGTCAGTGTTTTTATTTGCTACTTTTTTCTCTTCTTTTCATGGAAGTCTAGGTGTTTTAATTTCAATGCATTTTATTTCGTGTAGATTTTGAAGTGATAATAAATAGCATGTTTGATAGACTCTAATATGTCATGGTTGCTAGATGATGAGTGAAAAAAAACTATACTTTATTCCAAACATTTTTCGCACGCTTTGACCAAGTTCAACAATAGTCATGTTAAGTAATTATGGCTCAGTAATAACAATTAAATATGACTCGAAATTTGGAGATGAGTCTGGTCATACAAAAACCTTCTAAATAAGCTGCATTTAAATAATGTTATGTGGTTTTCACTAATTTAACAAGATGTTGTCTATTTCTATGCTCCAGAACGCCATTTTAGGTGTCCAGTAGCTATCCTAGTATTACTGATCTGTCACTCTTCAATATAGTCTGTAATATGAATTATTGTAAAGCATAATCAATTTAAAAAAAAAATAATGATGTGCACAACTATATGGTTATTCATTTCTTTTTATGTATTAACTTATTAACTTATTGGAACACGTGATATTGGATCACAAATATGACAAAATAGGCACAAACGGAAAATTACATTCCAATTATATTTGTTGTCATTTGACTCATGTTTCATGATACTTTTCGGGAAACTATCCACTCATACATAAATGTGTTATTTGATTCATGTGCCACATAATTGGTTCATGGGTTGGTTCATTAAGCATATCTCTCATGAAGGTGTTTATTTAACACATTGTATCATTCACGCCAAAACATATGTCTCACTCGCAGCCATTTTTTTATTCATTGATTAAGCCCATTTAATCATTAAGGGAATACTGGTCCTGGTTCCTTCAAGTTTTCGTTAGCTGTTCCACGAATCAATGGTCACTCTTTTCAACGATTTAAAAAAAAAATATTAAAAAAAGGATTATGTATGAAACATCAAATTGTAATAAACAGAGCATTTCTACAACACACTGAAAGATACCTTCAATAAGGGTGAGATAAACCGTGCATGAAATGTTCATCATTTAAAGATGTAAACACGTGTGCCACTTCCAATCCACCTGACAACGATGCACCCAATTCCATCCGTAAGGAATGCGCCTTTCTCACGAACAAACAGTCACAGATTCCGTTTCGCTGCCGCACAAGTCAAGGGATGGCATCTAATCTACCTGATGCGCCTGATAGCAAGGATGCCCGGGAATAGTCGCTAGATGCGATCGCACAATGTACCGGGTCGCAGCCCCGAAGGCTAGAGAAGGCAAATTGTTTACCCGGTTGGTTTCAACCCTTACGTTCCGCAACTGAGCAATGTGCTGCGCCTGAAGGAAGATGCTGATGTTTACGTCAAGTAGGTAACAATAACAGTGGCACAACGATAAGCCTCTCGAGATCAAAGAGGGTTACGGGAACGCCAAGGCAACGGTTCTCGGTCGGTGGAAAATTGGTTAAAAATATTGTATGCTTGTTTTTTCTAGGCGAAAGTGGAATACACATTCCCCGGGTACGTGCAGGTGTGTAAACTATGCGATGGGGAACGTTGAAGGAAGCAAAACCTTCTCCACATCCCGAAAAGCAACTACTCGGCTATGATAACAAACAGAGCCTCATCTCTGCTGCTCTTTGTTAGATTAGATCCTGAGATGGGAGTAAACGAACAGCGTAGAAGTGAATGTTTTCTTCCAAAATTACGTTTCACCCACGGAAGGTGAGCTATGTTTAAGCTACCATACAAATCACTTTTGGGGGTTTTAGTAATTGAATAGTACAAGGAAAGAATAGTTAAGGAGTATGGAATGGGAATATAATAATGGAATTAGGTTTCCTGTGCCATCTTTTCTACGGTATGGCTTCGAAACGAAAACCTTTAAAGCTTTATTACACTTTAAGCACGGTGTGTTTTGACGTCAAAAATCTTCGACCACCGTCTTCTATAAATAGTGCCCCAAAATGCATACCAAACCCCATTCAACACCCGTGAAAAGCTCATTTTCATATTCAAACTGTCGAACAGCATTTACAGGGCGCTTATCTGGTACGACCCTACTCACAAAATTTGACAGAGTGCTTCAAAAGCTGTCTTCAGCCCGGTATTCCGACTCGCAATATTTTCCAATGGCGATTCCACCGTAGAAGAAATCCTATTTTAAAAACCTACAGGTAAGATTAACCCACCAAACCGCACGTCATGATGATCGCGCTTACGGACACGGACTCTCGTCCTCTTCAGTAACGCACACAAAAAAAAAAACCCCGGGTGAGTCTGTACTAGCTCTATTATTTGTATCCCGTTTATAACTGTCCGCAACAAAATGGATCTCATTACTTATGTAGGTAATTCCGTTGAGTACCTCCGGTTTTGCCGGAAACAAAATGCTTAACCGAGTTTATTGCCTCCGCCCGTGCGGCAACGATCTGTTTCAGATGGGCCCGCTTTTGATTTCGGTTGTGTTGGGCGGATTTTTGTTCAAGATTCCCGGGAACAACCTGGCATCCCGGGGACGGCCAATGATGCTCGGCATCTCGAACAGCAGGTATGCATCGAAATCCGACCGGATGAAGCTAGCATAAACTTTCATTGTTTATAAGATTGTAGCAAACAGACGTTCGCACAGCCATCTTTCTTGGAGAGTTTTGTTTTCCCCCCACGAGGCACGAGGTTGCTGCACGCGCTATCTTGTGGAGCGCATAAATTTGATAGTTTATTTGCGCAAACCGTACCTCATCCACAACTGCAGCTCGGGGGTGGGGTTGAGATTTACTCCGAAACGGATGCATTGTTTTGCTAAGTGCAACATCGTGTGCACTTTGGCCGGGAGAATGTTGCTGGGAAAGTGGGAAATTACACCGAGAGAGGGCTTAGCTGGAGCGCCTGTTTATGCATGAGCGAATTTCGGAGTAGGTTAGAAATGCGAGATTATAGTTAACAATTCTAGTTAAAAGCGTTATTTAGCTGCTTTTCCAATGTACCGTTTAGTTTGTTTGCTGGGAATAGATATTTTCCACGTGAACGAACAGAAGGCTGCTAAAATTACTACGAATTGCAATTAAATTCTCAAACAAAGATTCAACTATTCCATGCTGTAAAATTGTTTATCAGAAAGGTCAGAAAAATTTCTTGAAAAGTGACGTGTTTGAAAATGCTCCAACTACGTGGAAATAATAAGTTTCGTAAGCCAGAAATGGCAGGCATGACCAAATAGGTCGTTACGCCATAGAATAAGAATACTAATACGCTAAAGTTGAAATTAGAATAGTTTTCTTTTGATAATTTTTGATAATTTTTAATTACCATTTTGTGTTCATACAAAGTTTTCATATTTTTTTAACTTTACCTTCTTACTTGATTCCTTATTTATTTACTTATTATGCGATACAACTACTTTATGATCTTAACCAACTGAAAAATTATCCTAATCAACAATTCAGCGTCTGACAATCCGTAATTCCGTCTACTTCCTTTCTGGAATACGCATTCAATTAGGATTTACCATGTGCCTCCTCTGTCTATGTGTGGAAGACCTGAAATGACTTTGGCTTGGTGCTTGTCCAGTGTCATTTCTCTCCTATGGCCAACCTACTGGAGTTTTGCGAATATAATTCACCTTCATTTTCCTTTCACATATACGTAGTTATACAATTGTCCAAAGCATCTTCCCATTCGAATTCGGCTAAGTATGTTTTGGACACGGTTCCATGACTCAGAGATATATGAGAGATCTGAAACTATACAGGTTCTATACAATCCAAGCTTTAAACATCGGATATTTTGCGAATGTTTAAGCACCGCGTACATATGTTGACATAAGTGTAATTGTTGGTGCTGACCATTGACCCTAGTTATGTGAAATTGTTGACGACTTTTGGAGTTTAATGTCAGCGAATGGTTTCCTAGACTTGTTGATACCACGAACTTGGATAGTCAGTCCTCAACTACGGGAAAACGGTCTGGATGGGATTTTGATCTCGGTCCAACGTGTAAAAGACCGGTGAAGATACCATTATCACACCAGGCCGCCCCTCTAGTCGCATTTATACCTATTACCTGTGGCTTTATCATCATTTTGATATTTGTCCCGTGTTCCCCCAATTCGTATAGAATATCCTCTGGTAAGCATCTGAGGAGAGCATTCAACCAATGACATCTACACCATCAGCGTATACCAAGATAATTGACTTATAGAAGATGTTTTCTTCCAGAAGATTCCTCCTCCTGGCGCATTTATTTAAGATTAGACAAGGCGAGTGAGTTTAAGATCCTTGTGAGAGTGAGAGAATAATATCCACCATCACCGGGCGTGTAAAGTTGATCATTGTCATTCCTGTTTAATTTCCGAAGAGCTAAACAATGACTGCATAATTCTTGTCACAACTTCAATTTATAAAATATTTTAGATTTACGAAGTGTGTCCCAATTTTCACCAATTTTCTGAAAAAAATCTGTTTTTTAATTATCTACTCTTTTACGCAAGAACATCAAGCGCTTATGAATGTTGTTCCACGTTTAATTAATTAAATAAAACATAAATTTTATATTATTCATCGATTACTGTCTTTTAAGATTAATAGTTGGTAGGGATTACTATGAGAATTTTCTATTTTGGTTTTCAGCTTTTATACGTCCATATGTTTTCGTTCGCTGTCCCTAGCTATCGAAATTTAATTTATTGTGTAATGAAACACATGAAAAACCCAAATACAACCTGCCTTGCATGTGCAAAATAATAACGAAACCTGTGAAAATCGTCTTAATTACCCTAATACACACAACACGGATGTTGTTTTAATGTGTTTTGCTTTACAACCATCCGCCCCGAGCTCCCAATGCATAAAACAAAAACCACTTACCGCCCCATCAAAGCAGAGCACATTAAAATGCCAACACGTTATCGTGTCAACAACGTTTCCCATCGTAAAGTTGTAGTGCATGTGTGCGATCGGGAAGAGGCGCACAGTGAATCAATTTCTCCGGTGTGGTTTTTAATCCAATCACCATCCTACCGACACACGCCAGCAATGGTGTCCATCCCCCGTGCCCGTACGGTTCATAATTTATCCGATTTACACACCCCAAAACATTCAGGCACCATCTCCCATCCGATGGGATCCGGCGTTTCGGGAGCCGTTTCGAAACCTTCACACCCGGGCAGGCCGCAGCATCATCGCCACGCAACAGTACTCGTTTCATTAAAATTCAAACAGATTACGGCATCCCGAAAGTGATCAGGCGTAACGCGTCGACACGAATGTCAAGCGAACGCTCGTAAGCCCCCGAGAAACATGATGGCGTGTCGGTAAGTAGACAATGAGGAAAGTTTTTCGGCCTGCCCGGCCTAACTCGCACCGACAGCGGGAACCGGGCGTGCCGTACCAGCCACAACACAAGACGCAACGTGACTCACATGGCAAGAGGGTTTTTGCCGCCAGTCGAGCACGCCCGGTCTACCCGGACGCTCCGTCGAATGGTGCGGACGACCAAAATATGTTGCGCACGGTTATCCTTTCGACACTTTCACGTTGCATCCTGCCCGCTGACGCTGGTCACCCGCCAAACTCTTTCGCCGAAAGTGCTCAGTGCTCCGTCAACGAATCAAACAAAAAGAGGACAAAACTAACACGTGTGGGTAGTAGCACTCTGTGTGTGCGTGTGTGTGGCCTGTTCTAATGGAAGCCTTACATGGCGTGGCTGATAAGAGCGAATGTGCCCGGATAGGCCGGATAACTTTGTCATTGAAGATGGATGGATAAGCGAAGGAAACTGGGAAGAATGTCCTATCTTGCAGCTCACTTGCAAAGTTGCGGTTAACCCCGCAAAACCGTCGGGTGCGTGTGTGTTTGTGAGGATGGGTTGAGTATCCGGGCGCTAAACTTTGGCACGAAATGCACGTCCGTACACGCACGTAGACGACTACCCCGATGCTTAAGAAGTTGTGACATTGAGTTTCCTTCCAGCTGTCAATGCTGGTCCCGGTGTGTCTTCCCATGGTCTCAAGATACTCCAACGGCACGGCAAAGGACATTGCTCCCCAAGTCCGATATGTTTCGAGTGTCCCACTAGAGGCGTATCGCCACTCAAAGCGACAGGGAAACTTCCTCCTTAGTCCACCTTTGTCAGCCTGCCTCGCAGGATAGTATCAGGATTCAATCGGGACCGGATGAACGTTCAGCAGATCACGGAGAAATCACGGCCATCAGGATATGGTCTCGTGCACAGCAAACTAATAAATTGCATACTTGAGCCTCCAGCGGGATAAGCTCGGTTCGTGACTGGACGACTGGACGGAACTAGAACCTCAACGTCAACAGCTTCTTTCCGCGGTTCAGCAACTGTTTCAGCAGGACGGGAAGGAATAAGGAGTGGACGTGGACAACTGGCTAGCAACTTACGACCACGACAAAATTATGAAATCGTTAAACTAAATTAAAGTTACGACCAGCTCGTCATAACTGGCCACTTAAAAGTTGTGATAAAGCACCGCTCAAGCACCGGGCACGGGCAAGATGAGCACCACTAATACCACCCGATGGCGATCCATGCCGGATGCGGAGGCGAATACTTCCCAAAGACTCCCAGGTCTCAGGTGTATCGTTAAAGGCCGTGGTAAACGTTCACTCAACCGTGGACGAAAGTTGATGAATGTTGGCCGTGGTATATGAAGGGCACACTCGCACACACACAGAACATCATTTACGTTTTAATGGGCTAAGATACTACGTATGTTTTTTCGCTCAAGTTTCACTGCGCTACTGCCACCACTCGGAACTCGCCGTGCGATGTCATCATCGTAATGTTTAGTCGCGAACGGCGAAATGAAAGTCATTAAAGTTGGTCCGGGCTAACTAGTGGACGGGAAAAAAGGGTAAGAGCGGAAGAGAAGGAACGTGGGGAGGGAGGAGGTGGGGGGGGAGATTTGGGATTTCAGCTAAAGAGTACGTACATTGTGGGGTTTTAATGAAAAATGTATTATCTCCCTGCATGCTGGGGAGTGTGTGGTGTGCTTTTATGTGCGGTAGGTGAGTTTAGGTGACATAAGCGATCCGGCACAGTGCAAATACCGTGCTCAACAGGGAGAAAGAGGGAGCGAGAAGGAAAGGATTAAATGGGGTCAGAGATTTTTACGACCGCGGAGACGCGTGTAGTTTCGGGGACGGGACAGTAGTTTTGCTTTCAGAAATTGTAACGCAATAGATGTCGCTACAATGGTGGATGCCGATCGTTAAAAGGTGGTCTATGCAGGGGACATTTTGATTCTTCGCCCTAATCCTGCTCTTAGTGTCCCAAACCTGTCGATAGGAATAGTAATAAATGTCTTAAAGGACAGTAGATAAGAGTTTGCTGGTAAAAGTTTCTATGTTGCTGCAGTGGCGTTTTTCGAGTTAAATATTTCTTTTACGAGATACATTCTAGCTTTCTGTTTAATACTGTTTCCCATTAAGTTATAAATACTTCTTCCCTGTTACAATCGGATTTTCACTCTAGGAGATTTTTTAACTGTTTACATAATTTTCTCGTGTTTTTCTACGAAAGCGGATCTCTGTAAGAATTTTAAAATATGTATTACCTTCTTGTACATATTCTTTAAGCTGCATTGCATACGAAAGAAAAATGATGACAATTCCAATGCATTCGACACACTTCCATCCAGAAACACCATTCACAACGGGTAGCATTAAGCGGGCCTGTTTCCCAAGCCCTCTCTAAAACGCTTCGCTTTGTAACGTGTTTGCCGAAAAAACTTTCAGCATGAGCGCAAATTTGAATATTGCGTGACTTTCGACTATGTTGTTGCGTGGCACTTTACCGGAACCGTCGCGGTTCGTTTGATTGAACGGCGGCGGTAGCTACTTTGCCAAACCTTCTACGCCGGGGACATATCCAGAGAACTCCCGTTCTCACACACCGCAGTGGTGTTGTTTTTTGCTTTGTTTTTTTTTTCACTCCCCCCGCGCGAAGTAGCGATTTTCCCGCGGGAAAACCTTCCAGCCAGCGTGTGTGCGATAGGATCGGCTTACGCGGATGCTTTTGGACGGAGGTAGTGTAACGGATGAAGTAGCAAATCATTCACATAACTAAATTAGTCATGTTTATTAATGTGGCTTATGAATATGCTGAGCTGTTAATGCTGAAACGTACCGGTGACTGTATCGCTAATGGAAGATGAATGTAATGGCTGTGAAATGCAAATGCATTAGTAGGCAAATTTTATACCCAAAACAAATGATATCCATCCTGTCACATTCGAACGTCAATTCGTACAGGCAAATGCATCTGTGAAATTAGCAAAAAATGATTTACAACAGATATCACTTCTGGAAAGCAATCGATTACTCAGGCTAGAGAATCGGAAAGCTGGTAGCAAATTCAATTAATGTTTCCGAATTATTAAAGCATTAGTATGTTTCAGCAAAGTTAAAGCTGTGTGGTACATGGAAATTTATTCATTAAGCATATCTGGAAATGTCATTGGTTTTAATGTGAATTTTAAAGTTCAGATAATTAATCAAAATGTTTAATTGGATTTTATTCAAAAAGCTTTTGAACTAAATTTGAAGACCATTGTTAAATTAGAAGTAAAACTAATGATTTCTTTTTTTTACTTTTGTGGGCTAAGTATACTGAATAATAAATAAAGTGAAGAGTAAATTAATTGTTCTCTACATTTACTTTTGTGCTATAAAATGAGGCATTGTCAGAGGATGAATGGTCTAAACTTTCTTCTGAATGATGTGTTTTAGAAATCGCCTATTTGGATGCATTGTCATTCGAGCATCCACGGCAATGCTGAAGCCGCTCTCTCGTCCAAACGAGGTTGTTCTGAGGGCTACTTTTTTGAGAGGTAAATTCCTCCTCATGTGTTCCTTCGCATCCCTCAACAGCTATGCATGGAACGTTGGTAAAGCATGTGGAATGCATATAAACCCGGGATGTTCCGTATTCCATTTCACAATTTTCTATAGCATGCACACCTTAGACGTATAGACATGTTTGACATCCAGGTTGGTCGGATCAAACATTCTCTGGTCATCTGTGGAATGCAATGCTGCCAGACCCGGAACTCTAGAGAAAGCAGGACGAGCTCCAGGTGTGCCAATGAGTGACTTTCTGGGTCAGGAACATTACGAATAGGCGAGGATTATTTTCTAATTCGCCAAAGAAACCAGAGTCACTGTCGCTGTCTGTATTGTAGGTTCATTACAGATGCCGATGTAACAATAGACGATCTATAGGATAATAAAGGACACCTATTAGCATCCTGACAACATCGTTCCCCAAGGCTTATTGTCTTAGACTTCAGTCTGAGTGTGCCATAAAACTTGTGTAGACACTTAAGTTGAGTTACTGAGTTACTGATCTACATAAGGTTACATTGCAAAGGGTAAAGGCCCAAGAGAAGGCTATTAGGTAACTATACAAAAATAGTTTTCTGAGAGCTCTCCCGACTTGACACGTCTTTTAATATTAAGGGTAAAGATTATCTGTCCCCGACACAGCCATCAAAAAAATAATAGCCAAAATTATGAACATTAAATAAAGCTTTAGAAATTTGATGCTAATTTTTTTCCAATATTTACTAAATTTGTTGGTGTATTGAAACAATCTTACAACAATAAAGAATTTATTTTAAGGACCCTTTATTACATTACCGGCAACAAATCCTGAGAAGCTACTGTGAACAAAATAAATCACTGTACTGGTAGATTATGCACAAAGTAAACTTGTTAGGTGTTAAAATAAAGAACATCGTGTGAAACATGGATATCTCCAACCCAGAACAGAATACAGTCAGCAACCGTTGTGCTCTATCGAGATGCAGATAGATTGAGGTTATCGGCACGCAAAGGCAAGCTCTACTGCAACAGCTGAACTGGGAATAATCTCCCAAATCACTCAACTCACTTCTGGAGAAGTGATGCACCGAGTGTGCACGCTCCGGTTCAAGGATTAGATTTACGTTCGGAAACACAATTCCAAACCAAGTTCGATACCGTCCACCAGCGTACCCATCTTCTATCCCGTAAGAACCAGAACCGTGTGCAGATTTGGTGAAAGGCGAATCAGCTTATCCGAAGAAGGCTGCATACACTTAGGAACCATTTTCATCGCACACGATGCACATTCTTCCACTGCATCGGCACAGATTGCTTCGGGGGATTGAGTATGCAAGGGCTACTTAGTGCATGGAGCTTCAATTATGATTGTACTCGAGATAGTATCGATCTTCGATCTGTTCCAGAGTGCATTTCACTAGCATTCGGTTATCGCAATACAATCTTACCTTCGCAAGAATAGAACGTCAAGGCGATTCTTTCTCATCCAATCCGATTTGCGAAGCACCAACTGTACACCAGAAACACAAAGAGTTTCTCGCTACAAAACTTTATCGGCTTCTGTTTCGACGATGTCGGTTTCTGTGGCGGATTGTTCAGATTAACAAAAAAAGACACAATGAAATATTTCCCCACAATGATAAAGCATTCGCAAAATCCCGGGAAAGGAAACTTTTCGCTGCGGTTTCGGAAACTTACAAGTCACGGTTTTGGAGTAGCAGTGGAACAAAGCAAGGGAGGAATAAATTCAACAACAAGCAGGAAATGAAATGTTTGCAACCGCTCGATTACGGCAAACAGCAGGAAAACAATGCAGGAACTCAGGAACGCTGGGAAAGGTAAAACTACTGGGTGACAAAAGTTTGATAACGGTTGCAACTACATCGTCTAACTTCGACTGGAGCTACCTCTTCGGCTATGATATTGTTGCCGATCGTTTCCAACATGGTTTTTGTAGCACTCCACTCCCTAGGTGAAGTCAAATGAACTAAAAGAGCGCTTGTGAAAGCATCGTGAGAGGTTGCATTTACATGGGTGATTTTGTATTATTCATCAATCATAAAATCACCCGAAGGTGACTACATCTAAATTTTAATTCGATTTTCACATCACATTTTGTAATGTTAAATCATTATTGATTTATACAAAAGATAATTTTTAAATCCATAGTTAAACCTTTCGGTCATAAAATGCGCTTGTTTATAGCTTGATTCACTACCTGTTTACAGAAGGAAAAAGGTACAATATATGAAAGCTATATCACATTCCAAACAAACACACATGACACATTATCATAAGGAAACCATAAAGCTTTCCCTTTTTCCAACGATGCATTCGAATCGATACGTTTATAACCACTTAACTAGCTTATCGGTGGACAAATAATCATAAAAAACAGTCACCCAATGCATACCGATTTCCATCATAAGACGCAGGTGTGATGGTGTTTAGTGTCAGCCGGTATACTTCGCAATTTATGACGCGTCGCTTTAATGAGCAAACAGTGGACCGAAACCCGTCCCGGGTATATTAAGCACAGCCACCATTGAACGATGATTTGACGCGGCAAAAGCTCAACGCTACAACAAAACATTGCCATAAAAATGGTGGCGTTTTGTAACGGCACATTAAATGTACGGCCACGAGATAGTATAAATCAAATGTATCGTTTAATTACGATTTATTGCACAAACTCCACTAAAACCCGCCAAAGCAACACCTGCGCTGTTTGCATTTGGTATTGGAAATAAAACTTTGTGTGGAGATTATTAATACATTTAGCAAATTCCCTTCCATGTGTATGGCAAAAACGAAAAAAAGCTTAAGAATCCCAGCACATAGATAACGTATAAAACCAAACAAAACAGCGTTACGATGCGCGGGGCATTCTAGCATTCCCGATAGGTTTCCTACCCAGCTCACAATCTGGAGGATTTTGTTTCAAAATTGAGCATTCATTTGTGCCTCCAGTTTTTTTGTTGTTGCTGTTGTTGCACCTTCGGTTTCATTTCAATTTGGTCTAACGGGCATAATCCGTAGCGCAAATTTATGGCCACTTGCTACGGGCGGCCGTAATGTATGTACGGCACAGCCGGCCAAACCATTGCTGGTGCTTCTATTTATTGCTCTCAGGTGCGTTTTGTCCGAACCCGAGTGGGTGTGAACCGGGACGAAGGTTTCGTTTTGCCAGTAAATATTTAACGATCTCTTTGGTTGCAAAAGAAAGACAAGCGAAAAAAAATAAAAACATTACCACACTCGACAGACCGCCGACCAGAATGAGCACGGTGCTGAAGCTACAAACGGAGAGCTTATTTTGTGTGGCGGGAATGCAAAGATCCTGTTCAAGAAGTAAAGCACATAAAGCCACACACACACATACAGAGACGAGCGCACGTTCAACTCATCGCTCAGTGTTACGGTGAGGTGAATTGAATAAGATGGAAGTAGAATTTAAAAATGAGACAATGGGCAAAAAAAAGACCATTCAAAGCAACAAAAACAACAAAAAAACGCAAAGCAAGATCCTTTATGGTACAGCTTCCCCTATTTCCACCTCGGTTCGTTTAACTTCACTTACATCACGCACTCCGGACAGCGGTGCCGAGGGCCGGTCTCGATAAACACTGGCGGTACCGTAGCGACGCAGCACGTTAACAGCTTTTGCATGTCACTTGTTTGATTAACCATCACCAAACCGCCATTGCTCACGTTGAATGTTGTTGTTGTTGTGTGTGTGTGTGTTTTTTATTACTTCGTGCAACACTCGTTTACCACATCACAGCACCAAATAATGTACGTTCACCGGGAATGTTGAGGGTTTTTGTTTGTTTTTCTTTTTTGGTTTGTTTTAATAACGGTTTCACTCTATTTTAAACATGCGAATAAAGGATCACTGCAAAAGGGATGCTTATGGCATGTGAGATGGATCCTGGTCATGGCACCAAATGTGTATCATAATAGAATAAATAATTTTTACATTGAAATGCATTTTTTTTTCTTTTTTTTCTGCTGTTATACTAACGTAGTAGTGCCTGCATGAAGCTGTAACTGCCATAAATAGCACGCACACTACCGTTCCAAAAAACTATATTTCATCACGTTATCCCATCGCTCATAAGGGATCAGAATTAAATTATATTTTCCCCCAATCCCTACCAATCTCGTCCATGTAACCCGCATCACGAGCTTTAAGACTGTTCGATTCGCTTAGCTACCCTGCAAAAAAACCCCCTTACTAACACAGAATGATGGGCTGATAGATGATTCAATTTGCAATGCACCGCGCACTGGGCGCCTCCACCGAACCGACCGAAGCACCAAAACACTGAAATAAAATCAAATTCTACTATCCGGCACGGTGCAGCCACGGGCTTGGAAAGGGACGTGCAAACATTTTGCTTCCCACCCATCCCCTCCCAAATCAGCACCCTCCTCCGCCCCCCCTCTCACCCACTCCCAAGGGCTGCAATGTAATAAGACTGGGCACACAATGGGAAACGATTTTCAATGGAGCGCTGTAAAAGGGAAGAAAAATCTAATCTTCACAAACCATCCGATCGTAAAAGGTCGTAAGTCGTCACCAGTACCATCGCGTGAACGCACAGACACACATGCACACTTGCTGTGCGCTTACTTGCTACATTCACACATACACACACACACACACACGCGGACGCTGGTACAAACAATAGAAGCACACCAACACTTTACGATATCCAAACAGGCGGAACTTTACTCCGGCCGGGATATTCAACAAATCGAGAGGACATTCACACACACACACACACTCGCACACATTTCCGTTTGAATGTGAACTTCATTTGTCCTCTTTTACCCATGATGGGACATTGTGCACATTCAACACTTTCTATGCCGGTCGTCTCAATAATCATCCAGCCCTTCCGGAAGTTTTTTTTTTTATTTCCAGCTCTTTTTTTATTGGTATTCCCGACCCAACCAGTTCGGCGGAGGAGAATCGATTGATTTGCTCGTCCTTGGGCGAGTAAGGACTTTTCAAGTGGAGTGGAGGGAAGCTAACTGTCACAAGGATCACGTTAAATCAACACCACTTACACTCACTTAATAATGATAGATTTTCACTCGCCCCCCCCCAACACCGTGTAGTCATATGCGGGTCAAGCGTGGTTTCGTTACATGGTTACATATTCCGATCTTGCGTGATAATAAATTGTGGGCGAACATTTTCAAACGCTACACCATTTGCTATAAATTAATCAATCACCCACTATCAAGCGTTGGAAGATGGTGAAAGCTTCCACGGGAAGCCTTTACTTACATCGTGTAACCACCAACTTTAAGCACACTGGGACGAGTGTCGGTACCGAGGGCAGTATTACTTTTTACTCCCTTTACCGGAAAGGATACCGCGCGGTCACGATCGCGTCCTAACGTGTCGAGATCCACCGAGATACTGAACCGTACGGCCGACGCCACCGAGATGCGAAGCATCCAAAAACGCTCGGATGCTTTAAAGCTCGGCCCGAAGCGATATCCTTCGCGTGAGTTACGGCCCGGTAACGGTTGGTAACGCTTCCGGCAGCCGAACAGCGAGCACGTGCCGTTCTCATCCCGCGTGAGTGCCTTCACCGTGTGCTTTGGCTATTTTTATCGCTCGTCCAGCTGTATCCAGCGTTTGGTGCGGCACTCATCGGGTTTTTGCCGTGAGTGACGGCGAAGGAAAGTGTAAGTGAAACAGCTGGTCCGGGAATGTTTGTTTGGTGCGGCTGTATGTTGAGGTTCACCATTAACGAACTTGCCCTTTCGGAACTCTGGAAAAGGAAGCTCGACTAGGGATGAAGAGTATCGGTAAAGAGAAACCACTCATGAATGGAGTTACTGTCCGGTGCGGTCGTACAATAAATAGTAAATAGGCATTAAACCAGTTCTCGTGATTAACCAAACTCAGGACAAATGGTGACGGTTGTTTAAGTTTAAGATTCCATTAATATTCGAAATGTGGGGTTCGCTTCTCATCGGGCAATGGTAAAAATGAATACACCAGAAAACGGGTGAATCACCGCCAAATATCCCGAACGTTTTGCATCGAATCCGTTTCTCGGACGGCCAGACAAGTCGGCGATCGTTAATTTGGTTCATTAAGCTTTATGCTTTGTTACTGCATATTTACACAAGCAGCATCAGTAGCAGCAGCGCCACTATTTAATGCTTGCTACCGATGGTAGCTCGTTGCTTTTAATGCAAAGATTTACTACCGCTGATCAATAAAATATGTTTACTGCGCTGCAGCTTCCGAATTGGAGCAGTTGCCATAAAAGGGCGCAAATTGTCGTGGCGTCTGCATCCCTAATGAGAACACTTCTTCGGAGGTGTAGGTCAGGAAGTGTTATAGTACTGATGGTACTGGTACTTAGTATATTTTGTTATTAAATCTCATTCAGACTGCAAATAAATTGTCCTTATTTTAAACTCTCTTTTAATATAGTATGGTGGATAGAATGTAGAGGAATGTTCGAGCAAGCAGTAACATGAAGATTTATTCACGGTATTAAGTTAACGAAATGTTGGTGCTTGGTCCATATTTTTTTCATTTACTATTTTTTATATTTTAATTAGTTTGAGCTAATTGTCATCTTTGGCTTAAGATACCCAGGCATAAATCCTGTTGGCTTTGAGAGATCAACCAAATGCAATTTGAAGTTTAATGTATCGATAATCACCCCGAGGTCGTGACATAAAGAAACGTGGTGACGGGTAAGAGATACTAATTACATCATCTTGGGGAAATGGTCCGGATGGGATTTGAACCTCGGTCTCTGACGTTATGACGAATAGTCGCCGTTAACGCCTCGGCCAGCGAACAACCTCAGAGAGTGAAAGTGAATTAATTAAATTATTGCAGGAATAAAAAAACTGTGAAATATATTTTACGCCTATAAAATAAATTGTTCATTTGATCAATCATGAAAAACAAGCTGGACCTTATAGAATCATTTATTGTTTCATGACGCAACAGCAAAAGCTTTTGTTCTTCAAATTGCATGCTCCAAAAGAAAACAAAAAACCCTATACAAAAAAGTGACTTCACTAAGTTCCCTTTTCTAATGTCAACGAATCGGTCAGAATTGCTTTTCGAAATTCAATTACACCAAATGTTGGTTCAATATGCGGACAAAGCTTAAATGAAGCAGAATAGATCATTTGCGCACCATTTGGTAACGCAGCGTTCTCGTTAAACGAAACCATTTCATGAAATTCGTTGGAAATGCTGTCGCATATTAATTGTTTCCCCTGGACCATTTGTTAGCAGCTCACCCAACATTCGGAACTCAGTGCATTGATCGTAATGGCATTACGATGCATTGGGGAACTAACCAACCGGCCGGAAAATATGGCCAATATCGCCAAGGTTATTACGGCCATTGTGGTATGATTAGTATTGATGTAACCTTTGAATGGAGCTGGTTGGTTTGCGTGGATGAATGCGAAGAAAATTGCAATTTCAGAGGAAACACAAATTTAACATTCCAATAATTTTGCCATTGATCATATGAGCTATTTTCAATAGATGCCATCAACTGTTTAATATGGTTTGTTAACACTAGAAACAATTTTTATAAATCTTAATAAAATTAAAAAAAACTAAAAAGAAAAAATGAATGTCAAATTTTGCACAAAAGTATCTGTTTTACAGGCTTAGTTTTTGCAATTGTGGTACTTACTTGTGTGTACCAAATAAGATCACCATATTTATTCGTTAAAATGTTTTTCAATTCCCCTCTTCCATTACATATAATTCAACACCCATACACCCACCAAAAAGCTTACCCTGTGCATTGAAATTACTTATCGGTAATTAAACAACGAAAATTAATCACATTTGCAACTAAACCAATCACAACGTCAAACACCAACAGAAGGGGTACAAGTTTTAAGCTTTCGATAGTTCGCTCACCCCGACCACGATCGCCACAGCCCGCCGGTCCTCTTGTTCCGCCATGCGTCTGCAGTAATAGGGAGCAAATGTAATTCGGCAAAGCTTCGAAAGCACCTGAAACGGTTCGAGAACTTTTGGAAATTTAATTAAACCGCATCATATTTTATCCGGCCGGAGCAACGAAACCTTTTGCTACAGCATTTAGTTTTTATTTCCCCCCCAAAAGCAGGAGTGGATGTGAACGCTGCACCACGCCGACACCGTTACTGGAACAGGTCCAAGTTGGCCACTCATGGAAAGTTTCCGAATTCAGGTGCACTTGCAGCGCTCACCGTTGAATTACCGTTGAGTGCTACTAGTGGGTTGCTGGTGGTGTTTTTTTTTCGTATTATACTTTTTGTTCATTTCAACGAGATTCTGCTGACACCATTTGCAGTATGGCAAATCGAAATGAGGGAAGTGTGCTTGGCGCTTGGGGTTCGGGAGTAGTTTTGAATTTCAACAGAACAATCAGGAATGGTGCTTTGTGCCGGAACTTGCGTTGCATTCACTGCCCTTTCTGTATTTCCACTTCGCTTTGTAGTTTGAGTGTGTTAGTTTTTTTTTTGTTAGTCTTTTTTATTCCTGTTTTGGCTCCAGTGTTGAGCGTTAACGGTGGTGGATTTTCAATTGAACGGGTGGTTTTCTGGACAAGTACCACAATTCCAGTGATGGTGTTTGCGGGATAAAGCTGAAAGGAACCCAAAACAATAATACACACAGCCACATAGGATAACAACAACACCCACGCTTTGCACCAAATGAAACCGATTGCGGAATCAAATATTGCACTATTATTGAATAGCAACTTGTTGGCTTCCGGCGAAACTATGCGGCGATCCGGAAGTGGCTGTCCGATGGTGGTACTCACCGTTGGTACCGTCGGAAGGTACCAACGTTGGAAATCCGAGGGATGGTTGAGTGGAAATCGTGGTAATGGAACATCATTCCCATTGCCCTAGCGGGCAAATGCCATTTTATTTGGTTTGTTTCTTTGTACAACGATTTCAAATGGATATGGCTTAATTACTGCATGATTTATACCTGTTCCTGGACAAGGAATGTGGTGACAGTATTTTTGTTATGATTTTTCAATAACATATCAATTGGATTGGAATGCACTACGATGGGAATCGTGTGGAAATTCTACGAAGGTAGATTTGATATTGTTACAAAATGGATTACAAAAGGTTGATTTAAAATTATTTAAAATATCGATTGCAGTTTCAATACTCTATTACGATTTCTGGTTTTCATTTATTTAGATTTGGAATAGTATTTTTTTATTTTTGAGAAAAATTTAATACAATAAATATAAGAAGGAATACCGGTCCCCATTGATGCTTTTCCCGGTTGATGAATGTGTAAAATATAATAAAAACAAGTTTCGCCAATGAAGACTGAATGATAAATAACTGAATGAGCACTTATTTTTATATAAAACAATAAAAAAATTAAAACTGTGTTCAGTGAAAATCTGAAAAATCTTAAAAAATTATAAATCTTAACATACATTATTTCATGAAATCTGAACCAAAAATGGAAAAAGCAGTGTTTTTCTCGATCAAATTCATCAAACTAACCAGTCCAAAATCGTTTAAATCAACTAAATGTTTCAAAGACACTTTGCATGTTGTAAATGTGTTTGAAAATATTTTTAAAATGTTTGATGCTTTTCGATTTTCGGAGATGTCATTTAAGTTTCCGTTTATTTAAAATATTAGTATTTAACAACTTAATAGATTGATAAACAAAAATTTGTCATAGTATAAATAATATGTATGTAATAAAAACATGTCTGCTTGGAATTGGAGAAAGAGACGTTTTGGACATTCTACCTCATCGTGGCCTGTTATCAGTTATGTTAACAGGAAAACTTGATCCAGGGGAGCTTTCATACATCTCTATCTGTTCTCTGGATGGTACAGCTTCCTGTAATAGAGAGCTGACATTCAAATCTTGATAAAGTTTTCTGGATCTTGGAAATTTACCAATGTTCCTGAGTATTTCGTAGCTCTGGTTCTTTTCCAAATATGAAGTTTGATCAATACTGGATTTACCTCAAAAAAAGCCATTCTGAAAAGTTTTAATGTAACCTGTGACAAGCCTTGTACAGCAGGAGAAAATTCGGAACGGGATCTTTTAGGCAACATTTAGGCAACAGTATTGTCAGGCGATCGCCATTTTGGTACAGAGGATATTATAAAACTCTGCCTTCACTACTTCGCAAATCCTCCTGCTCCCAAATCATTACAATCATCCGATTTTCAGGTGTTTTTTTTATTTTGTTGGGTTTATTGGAGGTAGTTTAGCTTACCATATTGACAAACAAAGCTATTAACTCTTTAAAACCGTCACCTGACAGGACCATGTTTCAACATTTAATAACGAAACTCTGTTTTCGCTGATCGTTATGACGAACTCATAATTGTTCTGTTTGATGTTTGTTTGTAACGCTTTCCATTCAGAGTTGCAGTAAAAGCCCCACTTTACATAACCCAAAACATAACAATCCTGAACAATGCAGCTAAACTCCACTTTGTACATTAGTTGACGAATAAAGTGCACCGGAAACAAAAGGCAATAATAGTACGCTAGTTAAACTACAACCCGACCCAACCGGTTGCCTGTGTGTGTGTGTGTGCGTGGGTGGGTGTGCATTTATTTATGCGCTTTTGCACCCGCTCAACATAGCATCCATTTGTAGCATCAAACCACGGAACAGAGTGGAGCAGTTGTTGCATCCAAAGCAAACCCTCCCTTGCTAACTGTTGCCCTACTGCACTATGGCACATAACATTTCCTGTGCTTTGTTTGATTTTCTGCCCGGATGCAGACTCCGACAATGGAGTGTTTTTTCCTTGCAGTGCAAAGAATTGCCAGCGTAAACATAAATCCCCTCGCTTTGTTTTTACATGTTGTTATCATCTCAACTCTGCCCGCTTCGGGGTTTGTACCGGTCGGTACTGTAATGACATGTCGTTGAACTTTCTTTCCACTACTTTTCAGCTCACCCCGTCTTGATTATGCGACCCACACGCATACAAATGACCCATTCAGTATGGTATAATTTCCCTTTTTTTTTCCTTACCGTTTTGCAGAATTGGTTTACTGCACGAAATCCGATGCAGTTCGATGCACCCTTCCGGTGAAACCGCTAAGCTTTAGGAGGGTGTACCACAGCATGTTGGTTTTCCCAACCGCGACGCGGCAGTTTTTTTTTTTTGGCTTGGTTTTCTTTCCATACCATCGGATGGATTATGGGGAGGAAAAGGTAAATTTTTACCACCGACTGTATGACCTTCGGCCATCATTACGATCGAAACGGTCGAAACATTAACATTGCCAGAAGGTTTGGAAGGTTGAGAGAGCGAGAGCGAGAACACCGCGAGGTTAACGGTTCGATGCACTTGATGCAATTCCATGTATGGTATGGTGCTTATGGTGCCACTCACAGCTAATGGCAGAATGGTAACATGCACCACCCCTCCAACACAATGATGCAATTTGCTTGTGTTACTGTTCTGTTGTTTATAGTGCCGGTGTTTTCTCTTTGTCAGTCGGTTAAGTCTCTTAGTCTCTTGTTTAGTCTTTGTTAGCTTGAATTGACTTTTTAATCTTTATCGTTTTATTTTCCTTATTTGTCATTTGTTGTCATCTATTTTGTTTTTTTTTCTTTTCTTGTGGTTGGTCATGTTTTTGTTATACTTGTTCTTTTCAATAATTTATTTTGTTTACTTCATTAGTTATTTTATTATTTTATTATTTTTAGTCATTTGTACTTCACATTTTTTTTACTTTTTCTTTCTTTCTGTTTGTTTTTATGATTCGGTACGAAATGCCATGTGTTTTGTTTTCGTGTTATTAATGTTTATATGTGATTTTTATCATATTTATTTTCCATGGTAACTCTTTTTTGTATTTTTTTTATATTTTAGTCCAAAAAAATATTCCGCATTGATGATTGAGCCAAAGATTTAATGTTCAATGATGGTTATTTAATTTTGTTCCATTTTCGAAACGAAATATTCTAAGAGTTGCTCTTCAATTTTTCAGCAAATCAGGTTCAACAGTGGGAAGGTGAATGATCCGAAACATTTGAGTTTGAGTTTCACAAGAATTGTATTTTCTCGCATCAGTTGCGCAGGCAGTATCATCGGAAGATCACATCGCAACCTTTAACCACATAGCCACATTAGAAGTAATTGGAGATCCACAGTTCAAGAACATTCTGTAAGTGTAGTGTTGAGCACATCAATAACCTTCCGCTGACGCACGATGCGCAACTGATTGTGTTCTCGCATTCCAAGGTGAACCCATACCACGAGGGTAATTAACCGTCGAAACTTGTGATGCTATATCAACGATTAAACGCCAGGCCACAATAGTTTCCCAGTTCGGTGTAAAACCAACACTGCCACTCTACTCAACACCCTTGACATAAAAACGTACAAGTTGATACAACGAGAGCTGTAAGATGATGTGACGCATTTTTTTTTTCTTTTATTTTCAATCAAGCATACCATTACGCATGCAAAATCGCCCTACCATCGTCCATCGGTTGCACACGGGCAGCGAATGCAAATCGTAAACGCACCTGCACGCACGCCCATCCGAAGAACCCTCGCGATCGATCACAGAACTTTTGCAGTATTTACAATTACGCCGGTAATAATAACAATTACGTGCAATCAGGCCCCAGCTTGCAATCTGCCAAACTCCATATGCCGCTGTGCGTTCTTGCGCATAACATTAGCATCGATGCTTGGGGGGTTTTTTTTTGTGTGTTTGTGTGTTATTGCTGCTTTTGCTCAATCCACCATTCCGTACTAGCGGCAATGCAATTAGCGGTCCCGGCAAATGCAAATCAAACGCAGCGAGTGGGGCAAGTTTTTAGTTCTTCTCCTCCGCCTTCTTCTTCTTCCCGTCCTCGTTCTCGTCTTCCTCCACGTTGACGTTTATGTTGCGCACGTTGCTGGACCGTGCCCGGAAGTAGGTGCCGGAACCGGCTTGCTGCAAATTTCCGGCAATGCTCTGCACCAGATCGTTAACGGCCTTCAACGTTTGGATTGGGATCTGGAACGGGCAGATGGGGAGAGAGAAATAGAGGATAAACCGCTGGCGGTTAGTGTGGGTGTGAAGATTTACGGACAGCTTACTTACGTTGAATATGTTGTCCAGTATGCTCGACCGTGGCAGGTTGATGTTTGCACTCTGATTGACAATTTTACCGTCAGCCTGGAAGAAAACAAGACAAAGTTTGGGCGCTGAACTTTTATGGGTGTTTTTGCCGTTTCCAAACGCTGGCCCGGCCGATTGCTTACCGACTCGTCCCCTTCGATGGCGGGACGGGCGCTGGCGGGTGCAACGGTGACCAATGCAAACAGCACCATCGTGATGGCGCCGAATCGGATGCATCGACTGGTGATGAGCTGGAATGGGCAGGTGGAAGGAGTTTAATTTAATCAAATTATTTGATGAATTTGTTGTGTTACTTATGAGTGTCTTAAGGTACCAGTAAACGTATGCAAAAACCTTGCTTAACATCTGCCGCTTAAAAACGGAGAGCTTTAAATCAATGGCACTCTGCGTTTATGTTGAATTTGCTTTATATTTAAGGATTTTTGTATTATTCACTTTATAGATCTATTTATGATTTATGTTCAATAAACGCACTAAAATTATGTTTTATTATCGTAATAGAAAAATCACCATTAAATGAAAGTGATTTTAACAAATAAGCCACAATCCTTGCTAAACGTAGAAAAACGCCTTGGAAATTCCAACAGTGAATTAAAAGATGAATCCCTCATCAGTACCTAAAACTACCACATCGGATTTGACGAAGGAAGACGAAACTTTCTCGATCTTCCGAAAAGTTCCTACACCTAAAGGAACCTCAAAAAGAAAAATAATAGGAATTGAGATATTTCTTGAAAAATAGTGCCTAAACTACGTTATTTTCAACAGCAAATGCTAAACTGATGACATAGTGTGAAGCGGTTTGGCGGAGATTAGGCTTGAAGTGTCGAGGTTCTTTCTTGTCGAGGCTGTCACATACTCCGAGTTTGTAAGATTAATCGAAATTATAAAATGTCTATTTAAGTTCCATATAATTGCAGAAATCCTAAACATATACGACCTTGCTTACACATTACACGTTCTAAAACAACTGGTTCAAATTTAAATTTATTTAATAAAGCAGTGAACAGTCGTTAGACATACATATCTATCGGTTGGCGTCAGTAGTATTAGGTTTTGGTGCTGTAAATGACTACAAAATAAAAGCACTTCAGCATAACCTTTTTTCTGCTTTTGTGGCATTATAACTTCAAGATTCCTGATCCTGTTATATTATACCTTTCTTGACTTGTGTCTTTCTCAATAGGAAAGGCACTTCTGTACGAGGGACACAGAACAGTACGGATAAGATTTTGATATTGGTTTAAAATTCTGCACAATGAAGTTTTAAATCATCCCGGATATTAAACAATCGATATAGATTTGTTTAGTTACTTATTTTTTTAGATTTTCCCTTCATATAATATGTTTTTGTCGTGGATATTTTAGATTTACATATTCTATTCAATTTAATATCTTTAAAAAATAGATAGAAATTTGTACGTTGTGTGGATTATTAACACAATAATTGCATGAAAGTCATCAAAAAAACTATTTATAATTATCTTGAAATTGTTTATTTTAGAAACCGTAACCTAGCGAAGTTTTCCAGTAAACTTCATCCCCCCTCTAAGAACAGCTCATCTTCCTCCTCCTCCTATGCTTCACCCCAAGACTACCTGACTGGGTACGGTGTAGCATAAAATCACTCAACGCCTAGCCTCGAGATGAACGAAATTAAATGATGCTGAACGCAACACATTTCCCAGCATCCATTTCCCGTACGGTTCTCTTTTTTTTGTGTCTCCCTACCAATACGACAGTGCAACCAGTGCCGATAGTGGTAATTTTTTCCAGCCAATTGACTTCCCGATTAAAACCACCGACTCGCTTAGCCACGTTCGTGTCATTGTGGAAAATTAATTTCCCCACTTCCCACCCTTCCCGACCGTGAGCGAATGGATCGTAAAAAAAAGTTTCCACATCGGTCAACCTATTTCATGGCCATCCGTATACGGGACAGTGGACGAGATTTTATTTGTCTCATTTGGACGATTGTACGTTGCGAAAAAGGACGACCCACCCGCCAGCCACCAACGAATGGAAGCTGCATGGAAGAACCGTGAACGAGTTTGCTGGATAAACCCAAGGATTTCCCTCGGAATCGGTGTGTGGAGCGAAAGTTTTGCTTCACGGTGAGCTGTGTTTCATGTTTTAATTTTACCCTATGTTGCCATCCATTAACCACCAGCGCACGATTAAATGGTGGAGGGGAGAAGCGTTTTCGGGTGCATAGGACAATTTGCAAACTATAAAAGTAGACAGTACAGCAGGGCTTTCAATCGGTCGGTTGCACTGAATATTTGTGCCACTTCATGGTTATCCGCTTGGGTGGAAATGTTGTTTAATTGCAATTGCAGCGAACGAGCGAGACAGGGAAGTGTTGGTCAGGACTTCAAACATCAGGATGAAATGTCGGTCCGTTTCGGAAAGGATCGCTTTTTGGTTGAGAAATTCCAGCTGTAAATTTCCCGTGAATATAAACCAAAAGACCAGAATGCGTTGCATGAATTGTGGTAATGGGACTGAATCAGATAAAGTTCCTTTATCGTCGGATACCGTGCGTTGCTAGGACGCTGGAATAATGTTACCACCGTAAGAAATGTTTGCATCAATGAAAAAGCTCCGGGAAATTCCAATAAAAGTTGGGAAAATGTTTTCCGAATACATCCTGCAAACTGTGTTCCTATGAAATGCGAAGTAATGGAACATAATTATCTCGCATTAATGCGACGTTGCTAACGTTTGTTGTTTTTAATTTTTATCAATCGTTCAAATTTTTAAGAGCTTTTTTTCATACTTATATTATCTATCATATTTTCAGCAGAACTGCAAATATAATTCACTGTTCGTAAGAGTTATAAACCAACTATTACGTAGATAGAACCCTTTTCATAATCAGCCACTCCATTCGTAACACAGAGGGTTTCAGTTTACAAATGTCTATGAAACCAATCAATCAATGAAAACCATTCATTAACACAAAATTATCCTTTTACCATTAGCTGTTGATTTATCTCCAAGTTCTTTAATTGATTCCAACAGTATCTAACACCCCTGGGCGCTACATCACGCTACATCGTAACACTTCACATCACCGCTTCACTAGCTTACGGGTAGCTCATTTTGTCCCATTCACCTAAACCCATTCCCCACACTAGTGTCGAGCTGCCCTGAAACTTCAACCTCGACAGCAAACATGAAACACTCTGCGAAATGCCTTTTTCGCCGATTTTTTGCGTAACACCTTCCACATATCGTTCGTTCCAAGAAAGGCCACTGGGGATCACCATCGGACGTTGACTTGTTCACTGTTTTTTTTTCTGAATGTATCTCTAAACGAAACTATGTAACTGGATCGTGACCCAGTTGGAAGACTGAATCTTCCAACATCTTTACGAGGATCGCGATCTTCTAATCATCAAAACAAATATCCAAATTGATTTAACCCAAATATATCCGTTACACTAAGAACACATTAAGCACCGGTGAAATTTGTCACTCACTTTTACTTTGTTGGCCATTTTTGTTGCTTTGCTGGAGGTGTAAAATTCACACGCGATCAAAACAAAACTTGCCCGCTGTTTCGGGTGACTTCAACGCAACGCCAAGTGAGGAACAGAGAAGAAATAACGATCGGACACTTCCTCTGTGCACACGTTTGCGCTTGCGTATCGTAAGACCGGTTGATGGTGGTGCGACTGGTTCGGCGCCGGGTAGCGTACTGAGCCACTGTGCGACGCAGTGCGAATGTTAAATTTGGGACCCGTTTGATCTCTTTCTGCTGTCCGTTGATCTTCGGGGTGCTTATGTTTGGTGGGGGACTTCAAGCGCACGAGAAACGACGAACCTCCCCGCGGGTGCAGTATATCTGCACGATGACGCTGAACGTTCGGTGTACGATGCATACAAACCACCCCGGTACAGTTGGTGCAAGCTGTGTTCGTACAAGAAAATAGCCAACGATTAACTTTAAGTTTTTGGTTTACTTCAATTCCCTATAAGGCCTTTTTGTTGCAACTTGGTTATTTATTTGAATATTTGAAAAACTATCCAATTAAATTTTACGTAAAGTATTAGTAAAATGGAGACTCTACTGCGAGATGCTTTTATAACTAATGACATTAATAATAAATGAAAGACGACATTTAATGACATAAATAATTGAATGCATGAAAATAATTTAATTACACAAAAAAGATTAATATTTTTTTTATATTTTCCTTTCGTTGAAAATTTATTCGGACAGTATTTCCAATGTTTATTTAATTATTAGACAATTTAGGCAGATTTATAGAAATTAACTATTCAGGTTTTTACATTATTTTAAATATTCTTAATCAAACATTCCGATTTTAGTGCTTTTCAATGTCCCAAAAGGCGTTCATTGTTTCAATTTTGTTATTGAATAGATTTTTTTGTAATTCATTCTGGTCGATTTCTCATGAAATCATATTTTAACAAAATATTCGAATGATACAATAAAGTTTGATGGATAATCATTTTATGCAATATTTTCCTGTTGTTTCAAAAACTTCAATTCTACAATTTTTGTTTGGCAAAAATTTATTTTTGCTTTTCAAACCATTTTTCCAAAACTATAGTGATTTCATTATTTATTTATGTGTTTATTTTCTAATTTAATAATATTAAAATTATAAGATATAACGGTCGTTCTACCGTGATAACAAAAAATATTATAAAATGCGAAAAAAAAGGATTATTGTTTTATAAAGAAATATATGCATATGTACCATCCTGGTGCGACTTCACTGTATGAAACCGTTGGACGGTTGCACTTGCATCGAACGGTTCACTGACTAAACACCCTCCATGCTGCACACTGCCCACCAGCTAACCAGCAGTACAGAAAGTGAGAGTGAGAGCTTTTGTAAGGTCGATGGAGCAAAGAAAAAAAAACAATCGCTCACTCTCACACACCGTACCAGCTAAATTTACACACAGTTAAACCATCAAACCGTTCTGTTTCACCGACACCATCCCGTCACTAGCCGTGCTCCGGTTTTATGGCGAGCTTAAAACTCGTCCGAAAACGGGTTATAAGCTAGCAGCGATAAAAAAAACTAACAACCTACCAGGAGGCTGGACCATGAAAGGGCTTCAAGTTGAGTTAATTAACCGGCTTCCACCGGATGGTCGGACCGGTTGGTAAGGCTACCGTGTGGACGCCCGATGCATTGAGGAAGTCCTGTACGGTGCAATTGTGGTGCAGCCAGAATCAGAGGAAAGAATAAAACTTGTACTTTTAGGTATTTAAATTCAATAGCCTTGTGCGGTTGGTGAGGTGATATAAAAAAAAATTACATTCACTTGTAGGGCTGTTTTACCATCGCTAACAAAGCGCTTGCAATGTGCCACAGTTCTTGTCAGCAACATCGTTACATCGTGAATAAAATAGAAGCAGGGTGGTCATGCCTGAAAATTAACCATTAATTGAATCGTTAATCATACACACAAGTACATCTCCTTTGTCCCATTTGATTCCCATTTCATTACACCACAATATGGGAGTTTACCCGTAGCAGTCCAACATAACAGCTTGCATGAATTGCATTACACGCCGTGACACGATTCTCACGACGACGACACGATGAGCGCGCGATTAGATTGTACGTTCGAGGTATGGTTTTTTGCTTTTCTTCTCCCAACGTATTAAACACGGTGGAAAGGTCAGGTTATGTGAACCAACCCCTGCAGGTGATTAAAGCACACATGTTTTCAGTTGTATTACATTTCGCCCTTGCCCTTTCAACTCAGATTCAATGCCCCCCGTGTGGAGGATTGATAGCAAAAAAAAAACGCTACTTCAAATTTAATTTCACACAAACTAAAAATTAAACTGCTCCAGGGGCTTCAATTAGGTCAGTGCAGAGGTAACATTAAAGCATCGTAATACAAAAAGCTAACGTGTGTTTCAACATCCTGTACTGCATGGGACAAGCGTTGTTTTTATGCAACATAACATTAAAAAAGCAACACTAACCGAAACAAAAAACAGAAGGTAACTAAAATGGGCAGTTTCTAATCAATTCCCCCAGTCACGCAAACGGACGCAAATGCTTATTATAATGCTATTACTTCAACCGCTTGGTGTTAATTAGTGAACGCTCCTTCGTGTGGTCCTGCACACATATGCAGCGTGGCCGTTGTCGCGTGTCACCTGCACTACATTCCCGCACATTCGTGCAAACATTCAATGAGCAGTACCATTCAGGAAGTGTTTAATTTTCTGTTTTATTTTGTAGCATAAGACCATTGGCATTGTGTTTACTAATCATTCACTGAGTGAGCTATTGAGTGGAATTAAACAGTAATAAAGAAATAGGTAACTTGGTGTTTTACCACCGGCTTCATCACATCATTGTTTCAAAGTTTAAATTTATGGACCTATTTCGTATCCCATTGTATTGAACAGGGTTTGAAGTCTTTTGGGATTTATCTGTTTGTTGACAGCCTACTGTTATGCACATTTCGCACTAAGACTTTAGAGTCTTTAATTATTCTTACATGGTAATTAATGGTTAATTTAGTTACATGGTAAAGTGTACTAGTCGATTGTACAAAACATCATCTTTCATTATCAATACGAAACGAATCATGAGAATCCGCCGAATAAATATTTGAGGGGTATTTCAGAAGACAAGTACAAGTCTCCGACTCACGTCAATAAAGAGGTAAAAAACCACTTCTTCGAAGTAATAGGTAGGCTGACAAACGGACTGAATTTTTGGGAAACTTCATCCTCAAAAATCACTGCTTAGCCACAATTTGATTTCTGCTCTGTTCGAAGTTGGATTGTGGTTGACTTACATCGTCTGGTATTATTCTAGGTATTCTACAATAGATATCTGAAGAGCATAGGACAGTGTTCCAGACCATGGTTTTTCAAGTGATTAATCAACAGTTTTTCCTCGGGAATCAAGGAGATAGAATAGTTCCAGGATCTGTCTTTCATAGCTACTATACATCAAGGGCAGATGCAATCAATGATTAACAATAATTCACGGACAAATGTGCTGCATATGTTCAACAAACTTTGTAATGTGATAAATGTGCAGATTTCTCTGATTCAGATATTCTTCTGTTTTCTGTAACTGCTGTTGTCATCATAATAGTATTTTATTTTCAACATAACATCTTACATATCATCAGATGTCGAATAAATATTTCACCTCTTACTAAAGTTGTCGGGATGCGCACAATCTGGAATGTAACATCAAGTTTCATGTGTTGATGATGGTAGATAGTCAATTTCAGATACATTAAATTCTACTTTTTCAAATGGATTTGCCCTAAAATCACTCGCTGGTATGAATGCAACTGAGTGTGCCAGTTTTCTCATTCATCTTAGAAGCGCAAATTACTCGTAGGATTCTTTAAAATGCTCTTGTTTGCCACCATTTACTAGTAATTTTAAAATTATTGTTTAAATTAGCATCAGAGTTAAGAGATTTTCGTGCTTCTCAAATCTGTGTAATAGGTAGAACTAAGCATCAACCAATATTTAAAAAATGTGAAAATTTTATTAAATATAATTTTTTGTACGTTCCAATACACGAAGTTCTCATTGTCTGCTACTCAAAAGAACTTGCTATTGATATATTTTCTTTTTTTTTTTGTAAAAAACTTTAATCGCGAACTGGTGTTTTAATTATTTACTTATGATTTGCGTTATATTACTTCATTGTCATTGCATTTAATTAACTTCTTTAATTGGTTCGATATTGATTAACATTGCAGAATGGCTTATTCACGCCACCATTAACTGTATTGTTCAACATTGACATCGACAGTGTCCCTACGTCATAACATGACGCGGTAAGCAACATTAAACGTGATGTTCTCGCCACAGGCACCGCAAGCTGGTTAAAATAACTGTGAGTGATTCTGGCGTCCCAATACAAACACCGCCATAATGTGATCCGACAGTCGTTCGGGCGGCCGGTGCAACTGTTGAATTAATCTCGCCTGTCCAAGCCCAATGCACAGAACGTCCCGCAACGCTCCATTAATGCAAACGCCTAAATGGCACCGACCGCAAACTGGTAACCGGTAACTCGCCTGTGTCCAGCCAACACACGAACCGACCGGAGCGCAGATTCAGCAATCGCTCCCCCGAGTGGTGTAGGTTAGTTTTGCACCGGTCGAACCGGTGGTTTAACTGGTCGGTTCGGTCCACAAAGTTTGACTCCTTCCCGACGCCATCGCGACAATCTGCACGCACCGAGCGATTTATCTAGCCGACCTTGCAGTCAGTTGCGTTGCCTACCGGTGACGACGTGCTCCGTAACGGTGGAACCTAATTAGCGGGTGGACTCACCTTTCGACTACTAATTTTCCGAAACAAACTAACCCGCACACAGTCCCCAAACATCACAACCTTACCCCAAACTGCTGCTGACCGTTGGCACGCTAATCCTATTTCATCGTTATTTCGTCTAGTTCACTGGGAGGAGATCCACGTTAGAGAGGAAAGAAGGGGGCTGACAACGCGCAACGATGGTTAACGTTGTTATCAGATTATCTCGATTAAATTCTCCACCTTTCGGTAGTGTTAGACGCTTCGCGTCCATGTCACGATCGCGGTGAGTTTCTTGTCGCACGCAATTACCGTGTATCAAAGCGAACGGATAAAGCCCATCGGGTGAAACCACAGACTGCACAATCATCCACCACCCAACACAGAACATGACAGCTTACGTTGTTTGACTTATTGGTGTGAGAAAGCGTAAGCAATCTTTGAGGTAGAACAAGGTCTTCTTCCATTGCATAATACAGCGTAGCGTTATAACCAATTAAAGAACTGTTTTCGATGAAGATATTGCTAGCTCAGAGCATTATACATCAAATGTTGCCAATTGAAATATTGAAATGATTTCCTCCATTTAATGTATTCCCCCATTCGTTCTCCATTTACCTTGACAGTAGAGGAAATAACCTGAGCACGATGAATGCAATTAGCAGCTAATTTGCTCAATTTAAGTCACCCTAACAAAACGGAAAAAAAGAAAACAAGCTCTATTAACTACTCAACACCTTCCGCCTACTGGTGGAGACGGACGGAAGGCGCACACAAAAAAGAAAATGACAGAACTAGTTATTGCGACTGGTGAAACGGCCGGGAAAACGATTCCATTGCGATGCTCTAGAACCTTAAGGTATGATAGCGTGGGATGGACCTATTTATGAAAAAGTCAGTCTTAGCTTTGGTTATCATTAATTCATAGATGATGATGAGAAAACCGATACAAAGTGAGTGATTCTAAAACTTGTTTAATTATTTATAATTACTCATTTAGTATTACTCATTTAATTAAATAAAAAAATGCGGATTGTTATTTGTTGTTTTATTAGTTTTGTAATAAATCATATATTTGTCAACAAATGGCTGACGTTTCGCCAAAAACCAATTGAAAATCAACATGTTTAAAATTATCAATTAAATTTAGACCTTGTCGCAACAGATGTGGTGGACGAATGCTAATAAATGGGGCTTACTTAGAGGATGATACCGAGTCGACATTCTGAATGCTACTGAATCCTTTTTTATTTTTTCGTCATATTCTGACATTCTCTGTTACAATTGCAATTAATTCTATTTAACTTTTAAGATGTCAAGATGTGGAAATATTTATTTAATGGCAATCTTTTACCTTCGTTTCCGAGTAAACTAATTTATTCACAGCCATAATTGTATCCATACGAATGTCAAGGAGCCAATTTGAATATAAAATTCTGACCAACCCTAACATGAAGCTGCTACAAAATTGTTTAAAGAATGTTTGATGAAAATTGCTGTTTACTTGCTCCACAGGACTTCATGACGCTTTTGACACTGATTACAATAACAGATGTTTCGAGCTAGTCGTGTTTAGCCTTAGGTAATTTCGCATGGCGATGATTTTATTCAGGAATATACATTTTTATCCGAAACTCCTGCAACTTTAAATTTCATAAAAAAAACGGTTTTACAAAAATACTTACTTTACTTTTAAATATCTCGAGTTAGTGTTTAATGTTCATTTGATTATGTTTGCTTCACGAACTATTCTTCTCAAGTAAAACCTAACCTGAATATCGAACATATGAAGTACGAAAATGAACAGAAAAAATGAAACAGAACATCTCCGCTAAAAAAATCCTATCACAATAGATGGTACTGCTATACCATACCAATTATTTTATTTTAGGAATTCACTCAATTGAAATATTTAAGTCACATTTGGGAAGAACATCCACTGATGACTCTGATTAGGTAATTTAGTTTCTAAAGCCTTTCCAAGCTGTCCAATTGGATTTATATCATAAAGGTTTGGACACTAAAATGTTAACTTAGTTATTTTAGGCAACATATATCAAAAAAGCTCTCCCCACACAATGATTCGAACAATATCAAGCTCGTTGCTTCTTCCGATTGTTTCCAACAGACGCATTGCCTCCACCATTCGTCACGATGAATTGCACAAAAGCAAACAAAATCCTCGCGGAAAAATCCCTACGGCCATAATTTCATCATACATTATCGTGTTCGCTCACCGGCTGAGCTCGCGGTATGCAAACAAAACGCAATAAAAACCGCGAAACCCGCAGCGAAGCTTTGCCGCACGATACATCAACTAACCCGGTACCATGCCAGCATCCCGGATGCCCGGCTGTTCCGCAAATAAAATCGCTCCATTGATGCCCAATGCTGCGGGATCACTGGCGGGACGGGATTTGTGTATGTGGCCGTGACACGTGGTAGGCCAGTAAGCTCCGGAAAGCTTTTTTCCCTCCTTCACCGAACCCACTGGAAAGTCAAACCACCGGAAGGTTACTCCCGCCGGTGGGCAAAAGTGAAAACGAATCACTTGACAACACATTCGCACACTTCTCACGCACGCTCCTGCGGTGCACACATACACCCGTTTCGGTAATAATCGAGTCGTTTCGGAACGGTTGATGATTGAAAACTGAGCTTCCCGAGGTTGATATAATTCGATAACTACCCGCAGTCGGTCGGTTTGCTGCTTTTTTTCTGCTGGTTCCTCGTTTTCTTTTCCCAAGGGACAGGATATTTCACTTTTTCCACGAGCTGGTAATACCATGACCGGGTAAATCCTTCCGACTCGCTTAACACCAACTGACGCCAAATGGTTCGACCGCGATGGCTTTTCAGTGCAATAAAAATGATTTGTCACTCGAAATTCGATAATATTCAACTAGCCGCGTATGAGGCGGCATGCGTGCCTGTCCTTCCTAGGCCCTTCCCAGCCCTTGATCGCCATCTTCCCGAAAGGATTCAGAAGGCAGCCGGTCGGCAAGCCGAACTGCGCAGTATTATGCAAAAACGAAGGCGACACGTTAAGGCATAACCGAGAATAGGCCCGGAACGGCATACCAATACGCGAAAGCAAACACAAACCCAGGGTGTGCAAAACCCAAAATCCTTTCCAATGTTTCATCATCTTGCGGCGGTGCCCAAATAGGAAACCGGGCCGGAAAAATGGCCACCCACCATGTACCGCCATGAATTACCGGTCTTTACGCAAAGTGGTGACAATAAAATAATAAAACACATAAAACGAAATCACCACTACACACACCGCACGGAAGAATTGCCTGCCAAATGGTAAGCGGAGATCGTAATGGGATTTTCTTTTTTTTTTGTTCTCAACCCCTCAGAACCCGGGCCGAAATGATACATATCGGAGTTTTGCTCCGTGGACGGGGAAGCGTTTTTCAATTTAATGCTTTATTTGCACACTTCCACTGCACGCTACGCGTCAACTGCGGTGCGTATGTGAAATTGGAAAATGGTAATATTGCACACAAACCCGCATTGCCCGGCGGGCGATTCAGTGTTGTTTCCATTTGCTTTGGCTGTTTCACTGACATTGACAGTTTAATGGGTGTCGATAGTTTAAAATTGAGCTTACGGTAAGCATAATTTACTGCGAATTTGCTGTCGTTGGTTTATTTGCGTAATGGTTTCAATTATTTCTTTTTTATGATAAGGAAGACATCGCTATTTTTTTCCTATCTGAAAAAAAAGTTGATTTGATTTGTTAAAATTTTGTTATATAATATATAAAACTAATCAGTCCTTTATGATACAGATTTTCTTCGTTTACAGAAAAAAGAAATCCAACTTTTTATCACGTTTATTATTCATTACGTTTACAGAATTATGTTATGATTTATGTACCCCTTAGCATAACCAACCAGAAATGATTTGTGTTATGTTCAGCAAGGTTACTGAGCTTTAGGTCTGCGGGAGGGATTTCAAAAGTGAAGTCGCGTATTCTACGCCCTTCCCATTTTTCATCTTTATTAACTTATTTATTTATAAGAAAATTGCTTGCATATTATACAGAGTATACTGAATTTTGTAAAACATTTAGCACAAGCAGTGCTAAGAATATGGGATATGCTATCCTGTTTTGTTGAATTAATTATTTTTCGCTTAAAAAAATTTAAGAGATTTTATTGTATTTTATATTGCTTTTTTTTTATTACTTTTAATGTTTTATGTAATTTTTTTTATTTTTTTATTTTTTGCCTATTAGTTTTTTCTTAATTTTGTTTATCTTTTGAGTTCTATTTAATAAAAACCAACCACATTTGCCCAACACTTCAATATTTTATCTTTTCATTTCGTGTTTGTTAGGTTGATTGAAGTAGTAAAGTTTGCTCATTCTAGCCATTTAATTGATGCATTATTTTAAACTGTGCTTCATTTTTATGTTGAATAAATTTGTTTGGTTAATATGCCCAACGATTTTTATTTAAATAATCAGAATAAAATTCATATCAAAACCTCTTTAACACTTAGAATAGTCTGTCTTAGAAATCACATTTGTTGTTCGTTTTCATTTCTTTTCATGTTCTTGCAATAATTTCATTTTTTATTATTTTTTCCTTGTTGATTGTTACATCATTTTCTATCGGCAATTTCATTTTTGTATTGTTTTTATTTTGTTTTGTATATTATAACATAATAAGAGAAAGAATAATAAATTGAAGAAGAGCATTTATTAAAGGGTTTATTGTTATTTATGCACTTTTTACGTCACAAAAATATATTATCTGCTGTATTCAAATATTTTCATTCTAACACACATATTGCCTGCGCTATTCGAACCTACTCAAATGTGAATGTTATGAATGAAATCAAAATTTGAAAGTCATAAATTTGGTCTAATCATCCTACCAGCATACTTTAAACGATGGTTACGTATTGGTTATCGACTTTTCTCCACTTTTCGCTCGTTCTAATCTAATCCACCGCCAATAAAACCGCCAATTAAATCCTTCGCAGAACTTCCAAAATCACTCCAAAGCACTAATTGTGGCTATCACAACCAAACCGTAAGCATAAGCTTTTTATGACCCATTTGGGTAACTTTTAATCACACAGCGCGCACACGCACACACACACATACCTCAGTCTATCCATTCCCGTCCAACACCGATGGAAGGTTGCTGATTTTCATCCCACATAAACTGTTGCCATGGCAAATGGAAGGAAAACAGATACAACTGCTTCAAACGATGATGAAGCATTAATAACCCATTTTGGCAATCTGTTTGCTTGGAATGCTTCTTCCAGCTATGCAGCGGAAACTCTGCCGTGAGATAGTAAATTATATAGCTCTTGCCGCTCTTATTCCGAGAATTAGGATGCAAAATATTACGCTTTTTCTCGAGGAGCATCCATTTGCTCGGCATGATCGCTTGTTTGATAGTGTGAATCCCTGCTGAAAAACATGATACCCAACAATGGAAGCATTACAAGTGTACAAGCTCCCAACCCCATCGAACCCACCGCTCGGAGGTTCACACTTGAAAACATAACCCCTAACTCCAGGAACAATCCCCCTGGAGCTTCTCTCCCACCAACCACTCATTACATGCCTGCACACGGCTCACTTAGGGGCAGAGAATAATTTAATGTATAGTACTCTTACACGGCTACATCTATCCTGCCAAAGCCAGTACCCTGTACAGCTCTAAAAAAGGAGAAAAAAAACACGGAACCGTTCCGGATGCTGGCTGGTAGTTCGATGGCAAGTCCGAATGGTGGTGGTAACCATTTTAGCCAACAGTCAGCCAGGAAGGCAATAAATTTTCAATATTTACAATCAAAACTACACTCGTTCGGATACGGACATGTATCCTGTTTTGCGTACCCAGTACGGCATAAACAGCAGCACAAGGGTAGGGAATTGGTTTTTGAATAATTTCACCATAACGAAACAATGACCTCCGTTGCCCGGATGGCCAGATGAGTGGGATGTGTATACCCTTTCCAATCATCTAATTCTAACCATTTGTTGCTGGAAAATGCTATTCCTGGAAAGCCTCTTTGTTATTTTTGCAATCGAGAGACCATGAGTGGGAGAAAGAGAGAGAGAGAGAGAGAGCGGGAAAACGAGAGATAATAAATGGTGTAGCCACAATAAAATTGTTAACAATGGCAACTGCGTGCACCATTTCACCGTATTACATATGAACGTTTTATCTTCGAACTAATCGGAACCGATAAGTAAGCTGCAAAAGCTTCAATAGAAGGAAGGCTGGTTTTTTTTGGTTGGTTTTATTATTTATTCTTCTGATCCTATCATCTGGCAGTTTAGAAGGAATGCCTGCTAATAGGCATGCAAATGCGTTCCACAATCTGTGTGCCTGTATTTACACCAGTTTATCACTTGTACGAGAAATTAGGTTCCACCATAGTTCCTCTTCTCAGCATGGATACAGAGATTTTATATTTGCTTGTAGGTGGATGATAAACCGCTAAAGTTTCTTGAGTGGAATTACTTACAGAGAAGCTGTTAGTGGTTTCAAACGGAGTTTTAGATTTTCTGCAAGAATGAAAAGCGCGTTCGTTGCGAGATGTTTAATGAAGTTTCCTTATCACTTGGTATATTTCAATTAAAAATTCAATGGTTGAACAAATACGTATTTTTTTTACAATTACTTTTATTTTTGGTTTAAAAGACATTAGAAATGTATCATCTAATGTGGAAATTACTACATTTGTTGAAACCATTTCTCTTACTTCAACCATA
>KB663721.1:14974811-14994456 GCA_000349025.1 Anopheles minimus | reverse complement strand
AGTAAGTAAGTAAGTAAGTAAGTAAGTAAGTAAGTAAGTAAGTAAGTAAGTAAGTAAGTAAGTAAGTAAGTAAGTAAGTAAGTAAGTAAGTAAGTTTTTGTGGAGCGAAAAGGGACAATTCGATCCCTGTCAATCACTTCTTTGGAACAACGAAACTCTTGGGTTCGACGAACTCTTTAAATTCAAGTGTGTCTGAAGTGTCCATCATCAGCTCCACAGATCAGCTACACTAATCAATTTAAAGACATTGATGGCATACTTTTAGGCGTGATGAACCGCGTGTTTGCCATCCTCAGTATTGAACAGTTTCGTGCATAAGCTGAAAGCTTGTACCAAAGAAGTTTATCGAAACTTCTGCCAAAAATTTAAAGATTCATCGCATAACTTTCGTAGGGTAAAGGTTCAATGTAAAAAAGTAAAAAAAAAAGGTACAGGATTTCATTTTCCCAGAATTTACGCTTGAACACTGGATGAATTCTCCTGATAACGATTAAACTGTTATTCAAACGTTTTGGGACCGATTGATTGAGCGATGCGTTTGTACACGGTACAAACAATTTCAGAAGAATGTCAATAACTTGCCAATACGCTTGCCCGTCTCGTAGTATTTTGCTTCAAACAGATCTATCCAGGGTGGTTTTTTTTTTCAACGATTTATTGTTTGCTTCTCTGTACATCACAACAAGTATATGAATTGAGCCCAAGCGTTAATCAGTTCTAGCGATAGCGAACGCCGCGAGCGCAAAGATTAATAGAACTTTTTTAATATAAAGTTTTCCGATTCACAACCTCGTTTTTTGGCCCGTAAAAATGTTACGACTGACGAGCATGTTACTGGCTGCCATATTTTGCTCTCCCAACCCCGACACACTTGGAGATCGATATCGAGCGTTTCGGGGTTCCGTTTGGTAGCGCTCAAGAAAGTGCAGACAATTATTACCGTTGATCATCCCTTCCGGGAGTGACACAGTTTGTAAAGTCGCTTAAAAGTCATATTGTGAAACTTTTACCATAAGCCCGTTGTTTTGCCATTGCCAAGTGAAGCCGCACATACTCATGTTCACTGGTGCTGAGCCGTGCACAGTGTTTACTCTCATGGGGATAAGCAGTCAATGATTCAGCAGCACGTCAATAGTCTTCCTCACGCACTCCACGTAGACTGGGGAAATTAACTGGAGAAAACCCTGCTTCCCAGCGGACGGTTTGGAATGAAAATTAATTAGAATGTACAACTTTCAATTGAATAGTCCCCGTCCTCATTTGACATTCCACCAAACGATGGAAAGGATTTTGCAGCGTTCTTGCGAAACACGTGTTCTTTGGGTGGTTACAATCTTCACTAACGTTTTCGAAGAGAACGAACGATTGAAATTGATGATCGAAATAACCATTTGCGTTGAGCTGCGGCGGTGTAATGAAAGAAGTAATGAGAATTGTTCAATCTCTCCGTAAGACAATGTGCCAGATGCGTTCCGATGGCTTCTTTCGATGCAGCCCTCTATCCGCCGTGGCATTGTTAATAATGAACGATTGCATTAGCAAGAAGCACCAATTAATTAATAGTTTCTGGTAAGGCGCGAGTAGAGCTGCGTCTTCTTCGAACAAGTATAATAAAGTTGCCTTCAGTTGCTAGTGGTGTGAAATTCGGAGTTTCTTTTCAACAACGGATCGGGTAAATGTTTGGGACAAATATATTTTAAAATAGCATTTAGCTTCATAAAAAATCGGACATATTTATTGCACGTAAATAATATAGAAATAAAGTAAATTATGCGCCCTTTCATTCCAACGAATTCTATTCCAAGGGCAGAAAGGGAAACGCCTGCAATTATACATTTACTATTTTCAGAGTCATAGTTAATCGTCTCGTTTGGGTTTGAACCCATAGAAGCTCCACTAAAATAGAAATTATTTGAAGTATCATACGATGATATAAGTTTCAAGTAGCATACGAATTCTTACGACAGGGCTAACCATAACAAAAATTTTCCACATTTTGAGTTAAACTATCCGACACGCTCATCACGCCTAAAAGTATGCAATTATCCTCAATTTGGAACGCTTTCAAAGAACTTTACAATTAGTAGTACAATTAGTAGTTTTTGCTTCCAAGTTTATTATCTTTTATTGACTATCATTGCAAGAGAAGATTCAAAACATATCCCAAATTTTCTATCTGCAGTCCCATCTTCCGGAAAACGTTTTTCTAAGCTTCCAGTAAATTCCCGCATATTGTTGATGTTTGGTTTTGAACGCATAGAACACCCTCCCTTACATCACGTACACGTGACCATATGGTGACGATTCTGGTGCCAACCGGTCAGGCGTACGGTCCATCCCACAAAAGCCTGCTCGGAAAATCTATTAACGATCAAAAACCAAGCCACCGTCTGCATTCGGTAATGGTTTTCACTTCGTCAGCTACAGCCGAGCGGCCACAGGACCAGTGTGCCGAGGAACTGGGCCGAGTGTTAGATTGTGGTCGTAGAATATCTGTGCTTTTTTACTTCCAAACCAAACACCCATTCGTGACACAATTTGTAGCATGCGGATGGTGCGTCCGGTGCTCGCACTCGTGCGTTAGGGAAGAAAGACTATTAACTCGAAGATACTAGCGAGATGTTGTGCAGACTGCTGCCGCTGTTACAGCTGCATTGGGATTTCGGAGTAGTACGGCAGGCACAACCATAAACCATGCACTTGAAACTGTATAGTCCACTGTACCGAGCATCATCATCCAGTGGGGATGCTCAAGAGCGGTAGCCCTTGGAAAAAAAATCCTCCGTGGACCATACTTCCATTCGAATTTGCGGCCCAACCCCTTACATAATGCATGGCTTTTACTTCTGCATGGAGACGCATATTTTCTCGTGCCTAGCGCAGAGCATTCGACGTGATACACAAATACCCACTGTTGGTTCGGTTGCGATTCATTCTAACGATGCGTGCTGCGGTCAGTGGGGATGTTCATTGTATCTAACGAGCACTCCAGAGTTGTGTCAATAGAACATAAGGAACGGGGAATCAAATAAAATCCTTGAGTATTATCATTAATATGAATTGTCGTCGTATTTCTTATCTGTTTTGTTTATTATATTTCACTCTCTTTCAAATTCAATTTCATTTAATATTCTTCCTCAATTGTGCAAGCTATTGAACAAATAGTATTTTCACATTTGTATTACTTAATATCGTATTTATAAATTTTTATTTATTTCGTTAGATATTTAACAATCATTCTCTATTTTTACAATTCCATCCATTTCTTCATGGTATTTTCTAACATTGATTTGCACAATTTCTGCCGCAATCGAACGGCGAAAAGGCACGATGTGAGCTCCATTTACTTAATATTTATTTCCCGACCCTGTACGGTCCCGTTGGTAGTCGGTTGTTTTCGCTGTTGAGAAAATGCTATTCACTATGCTTACACTATGCTGGATACAACCAAAACGTTTTTTGTTTCCATCCTGCTGTTTTACTATCTGCTCCTGCCGGCGACAGGAGCACGTCGTATTTCGCAGTCGTCGCTATTAGACATTGTTGTTGATACTCTGTCGTGGTCTGTGGTTCAGCAGCATGTGATGACGATAAACCGTAGGGTATGAAACATTCATTTTTGTGTGTTAGTTTCTGCCTAAAAACTAAACCGATCATTTTATACATCTCATCTATTGGAACGCATCTTACGCCCTTGGTCATCCTCACTAACCACAATGCTGATGATAAATGGGCCTGAGGTTTTAATGCATGAACCTTTTGTTGTGTGCTGGGTTATGCGAACGTGTGCAATTCATTTTGTCAACAGTATAAATAAAGTTACCTAAAATGAGCTTGATAACTTTAATTTTTTAGAGTATTTTTCACAAAACAGGATCAAGAAATCAAATCTACTAATAAAACCGTCAGTATATTATGGTTTATTATTTTCATCGAGTTTAGTGTGCTATTGTATAAAACTACGTATCAATTTCACACATTTTATATAGACCATTGGAGGTATGGTCCAATAATTTCCAATCTTCATTCCTAGCACCTAGTTGTGCCAATCATTTCGCTTCCGCATCCTTGTTCCGATTCTTTTTATTCGGTGGTCCACCATCCACTTGATCGTTAGTTGTGTTGTTTGCATCGTATAGCCCAGCCTTTATGAACCGTTTCGCTGCCGGCTTATCTAGATGGGGACGTTTGGTTAGATTATCATGCACCCTCTGTAACCGTTTCATTGCTTCCCGGACCCGGTCGAGATCCGATTTGATATCATCCTGCAGTAAGAAACATGAAAAACAAACCATTTACTGAAATATTCTCATCGATCACTACTATTGGGAAGCCCACACTTACCATGACCGTATTGGGACGACCCAGCAGCTTCTCGTGCATCCAGAACAGTGCATTCACACAAAACGCACATAGCGAATCGAACCGAACCTTTTCCTCCAGCGTTAAGTTGGCATAATTTTCGTACTCACGGTTCACATTCGCTAACGTTTGCTGGATCTCTTCGATCGTACTGACGAGGTTTTTGTTGTTGCGGATAAACACAAGATCGCCTTTGAGCACGCCATACTCGGCTGCATATTCCTCCGGATCGGGATCAATTTTATCCACCATGCTTTCGGGTAGGATTAACGGAACTCGGTGCCAAATAATTTACCGTTTCCGGTAAAACAAACTAAACGTATTTAAATTACTTTTTGCAGTACAAAAATTGCGCGTGGCGCATCCAATGCACGCGCCGGAACGATACAAAATGTAAACAAACAAAAGCCGCTGCTATATCTGTCAAACTAATTTGAAGCGTTTTCTTTTTGAAGCGTTCGATTGTAAGCGTTTCTATAATGTGTGGAAAATCCGTAAAATTAACTTTATTCGCAGGCACATTTTTCAATTACTTCTCCGTTAAGCTTTCTAGCTTGTGGATGGAGAATTTCCAGATTTTCTCAATGTTGTGAGAAAAATAAATGAAACATTATTGAAATTGTGAAAAATTTGCAAATACACTTGCTGGTGTGTACACTGCCACGACAGTTCCCGCTCAGCTGTTGCTGTTATTGGATTTTGTCTAGCATTGTTTATTGGTGGGGGAAGGGATTCCCAGCGATTAATACTTTTGCGCCCTAAATAAATAGCGATAAATCGGGCGAAATCTTCGCTATTTTAGCATAAAGAAGTGGCCCTGCGGCTGTGCATATACTGTCACCCATCTAATTAGTGATATTCGAACATAAGTTTCCGTATCCGTGATTTTTCATTTTCGCGTAAGTGATTGTATTGTGTAATCTTGTTTTGGGGATGCTTCAGTTTTGTTTACTTTTTTTTTTTCTAATGGAATTTTGTAAATAATTAGCTTTTTCCACCCTCGGTGCTCTTACTATATGTATTTACTGCAGTATGGTGTGTGTACATTCATATGTTCCCATGTTGAATACCGAGCCATCCATTTCAACTCACCGGGACCGGTTTTCTGATCTGCTTTCTTTTTTCTTCTTTCTCCAACGTACGCAGGATGAACTATTTACGCACAGCATGCGAAATTGCACGTACATCGTCTTGTGTTTCACGATCGGGTACGTTGCTACGTTCACGTAGCACCGTACCTCGATCGTTCTGTTCCAAGATCGAGCAAAAGCCACAGGAACCGACGAAACCTTCGCCGGCAGGATCGAGTACCGGAGGGAATGATTCAAGCATTCGCTCAAACAATCACTCACCGAACGCGTTGGAGAAGCGTATGCTGGTATTTACGAAACGTTACAAATCCATCGAAGAGGTTCCCAACTTTGTCAGGTAAGTTTTGATTGCTGGGCAGTGGAATTTGAATTACATTCCTTAACTGTTTTTTTCCGTTTCCCTCCTCCTAAAGCCAGGAAAAGATGGAACGCGTTCGCAACCAGGTACGAATCAAGATCGCCAATTACATGATGATTGCTACCGCGATCGGATGCATCGTGATGGTGATCAGTGGCAAGAAGGCACAGGAACGTGGCGAATCCGTAGTCAAGATGAACCTTGACTGGCACAAGGAGTACAACGAGAAGGCACGTGCCGAGGACGAGGCGGCTTTGGCGGCCGAATCGAAAAAAAAGTAAAATGCATCCCAAAAGGCCAGCTAACAAGATCGATGGGTTTGTTTTTGAAGCAAACGAACGTTTAAAGTGTGTATGTATGTAAACTGTATGCCAATAGGAAAGGATGTAAAACCTTCGTGTAAATACACAACTCAAGCCATGCAAATTTGTTAAGGCTTTTCGACACCAAACAGCTTGGAAGGTGTTCGGATGCGGGTTTATTATGATATTCCCCAACTAACCTAACGTCTAGTATAAAGTAACCGTTTCCACATTGTACCACTGGCTAGTTGTGGATTGTTGTGTTTTACGCTGTATAGCTTGGTGCAAGGTAGGAGATAGTGTTTGCAGTTGATTCAACAACCCAATATGTCTATCGACAATGTCCAACATCCGTTGCAACTGTTCGCGCACCGTACCCTCCGTCGATAGAATGAACTGTTGGTAGTGCGAATCCAGCAGTATCATGATCCACTGGACCACTTGATCGTCACTATCGAAATTCTCCACATTGTGCAGCGTTTCGCTGAGAGTTGCCATCGGATCTACGAGGAGGTACTCCAGATGGTCCAACAATACTGTGACGACTGGAAAATCTAGCTCCCTACGAATGTGGGGAATCATCGCTTTTCGATTGAAACTACACGACAGAACCACATTAAGCAGATCGAAATGCGACTGGTGCTTTTCATGCGCTTCTACGACGATATCCTGATTAGGTAGCTCCGTTTCCGCTGTTGGTGTAATGTTTGATCCTTGGTCCTTTGCGTCCTCGTCGTCGGACGGAACTGCATTGCGCTCTGGAACCGGTAGAGACATTGCGTACTTTAACGCTTTCGCAATCGTACGTTCCGAGATGATCGAATAACGCTTCAAACACTTGGCGAGATCGGTTGTTAGGTTGGCTTGCACCAGCAACGGAACGATTCGGTCACAAATTTCCATCTCCGAGTAACCGCTACGTTCCAGCTCTTCCAGCACGATTTCGAACTTTTCGTCCAAAATCAATGGACCCAGCGTGAAGTCGGCATTGTTGAACAGCTTTATCTGCACCATGTCTGGCGGCAGCGAGGGACACTCGATCACGTTGACCGGAAGTGTTTCCCGGTAAGCCGACCGAAGCGCTTCTCCATACTCATGCTCACTGTACCGTCCGCGTTGATTGGTACCATCCGAATCGTCGTCGGCTTTAAAATTGAATTCCTTAAGTTTTGTTCCGAAAACGAATGTTTCGTGCATACTATACGTGTCCAAAAATTCACACTCCTCGTTAATGCTTTCGTCGTCAATCGTGTGCTTTAGGTCGAATGTGTGCTGGCTACCAACCATGTCCGACAGTTGCTTCTTGCTGATTTTAAACGGCACGACCGCCAGCATTTGACCGAAGGCAAGCAGTATGTTGCTTTCGGCCACCCAAAAGCGGGACGATACAAAGTACACCTTGAAGTACTGCTTCGCTTGAAACACTTTGAATTGTACGTTGAACAGCACCAGTATGGCACCGTCCTGATTTTTGTTGTTTGCATAGAACGCCACATAATCCTTGCCAATGCTCGTCATAGAGAGCGGTTGCTTCACGTTGAACGTTTGAACCATTTCGATGAAATTGCCCACCCCTTCCTCGCGCTTTGGCGATTGGCCAAGGGAAAGCAGGAGGTTAAATATGCGGCTATCAGACCCTGGAATAAAAACGCACCATTAGTACTGTGGGATGTGCATATCTACGCCGTTACTTACAAACACTCATCAACGATGGTCCATCGCTTCCGTCCACTACACAGCTACTGACGAGCTTTATGTCTTCGCCGATCCGCTGTAGGCCAATCTTTTCGGGTGTCTTATACATTTTCAAATCCACCGGATTGAGCAGCGCATAATTAAGCTCAACCGAGCCATCTTCCTCCTTTCGCACGAAGTACGTCAGCAGTGGTGTACCATTATCCAGCACCAGTACCTGCGCGTCCCGTATCGTGTGTGTATTGGCATCCACGTGTGGTACCGCTTCGCCATCGTTCGAGATGGATTTATTATGTTTTCTCGATTCCAGTGCCGATTCGAGCGATTCACAACTTCCGTCAGTGTACAGCACCAACGTTCGGCCATTCTGCAAGGTAAATAGGTCCAGCACGGGCTGATACAGCTTCACCTTCTTCACCGTGTTGATGTCAGTTTGATGTTGATTCCAGCAGCGTATGTACCGTCCACCGAACACGCCCACGTAACGCTCGGATTCAAAATCGTACACCACTTTACTGCTGAGACGGTCCAGTACGGTCCAGCTTCGGATTTGTCTCTGATTGCTTAGCTGAAAGAGCAGCAAATGTTAATAATTTTGGAGAAAAAACAACGACCACGACCGGTTAATCTCGACCGTACTATCACTCACCTTAACGACCAGCACGATATTTCTTCCCAGCGTGTTAATCACACACCCCGGATCAACATCTCGCGACAATCCAAGAAAGTCTTCAACATTATTAATCGGGCAGAGATTATAATAAGCGAGTAACTTAGCCATTTCGAAAGGTATTTGGAGACCAAAACCCGCGGACAGAAAAACAACGTGCTTCTTGTTTGGGGTTCTGCAACGTGACAGCCAGGTGACAGTTCCCGAAGCGAACAGAAATGCAAACATGTCAAATTTGGCACAGTGTCTGTCAAACGAGGAGCTGTTCTGCGTACTAGAGAGGGAAAAATAAGAACAAAATTAGTGAATTTACAAATAATCCGTGTTTTATGCGGTTTGTTTCATAATTTGCTGTTTCAATTTGACTGTGTATTGTAAAAAACCCGCCCAAGACATAATATTCGGTTGTGTTTTCCTGGATCTGTTTTGTTGTTGGCGCCGTAGTTCTGTTTGACAGGTGTGCATCTGTGTGAAAGTATCGCGTTGGAATCACATCGAGGAGCGGGTTGGCCGAGATTAATCGTGTGATCCAACGGGAGCCCGAATTGTACAGCCCTTTCTGTGTATTGCATAGTGCACAATTCTATAAAAAGAACCTTTTTTAAAAATGGGCGGGAAGCGTACGAAAGGCAATACCAAGGTAAGTGGCACGCTTCTTCGTACCGTTCCCGGTTGACGTGTACAGTGGGACACCAACGGTACACGACCGCTGTATCAATTTCATCATCCGTGCTAATCGATTTTCCATCGAAATGGTTCTATCGGTCGCAGCCTTCAAGCAGTGGCCGCAGTGCGGAACTGCTCGGTACATCCGTACCGACCCTGTTCGGGTTTGCCGCACTGGACAGCACGAGCATGCCGGTTGTGCCCGGGTTCGTACAGATCGACGCAAACCACAGCGTCGACGAGATGATGGATCCCAACCTGGACGATACGCTGCAAATAGTGTTGCGCAAGATGCTGAAGAAAGATCCAACCACCAAAAAGAAGGCCTTGCTCGAGTTTACCGAGCTGATGAACAGTGTGGAGCTGGAGGTCGTGAAGGCGGTGCTCCCATTTTGGCCCCGTCTGTTCGTCAATCTGTCGACCGATGCGGAGCACCGGGTGCGTGAAGCTAGCCAGCAAGCACAGGCCGCAATAGTGTCGCGAGCCGGAAAGGAAATTGCTCCCTTCCTGAAGCAGCTCGCTCCGGCTTGGATTTCGTCCCAGTATGATACGTACGGGCCGGCCGCTAGTGCTGCGCTGAATTCGTTCAATAGCGCTTTCCCACCGAGCAAGGTGAACGATGTGTTTGTGTTTTGTGAGAATGAAATCCTGGAATACTACACGAGAAATCTAACCGTCCACACGGCCATCACGTTAAGCAATCCGAAGTGAGTAAAATCATCATATGAGTATGTGGCATTATTAAATCAATACTTTTGAACTGTTCTTTTCCAGGTCACATACGCCGGAAGAGTGTGAAAACAAATATCAACGTGTGCTCATATCCAGCTTGCGAGGCTATGCGCTCTACCTTAGCAAAATTCCAACGGAAAATTTAAAAAAATCGATCGATAAAAATGCAACCTTGCTCGAAAGCCCTAAATTCTGGACGTATCACAAGCACAAAACGGCTGCCATCCGATCGGCCTGGTTTGAGGTCATTTCCGCACTGTTGCAGTATGCTCCGTTCCTGGTGGAAAAACACCAAGCGCAGATTACGACCAGTGTGTTCCAATTCCTTGACGAAACGGACCCAACCGTTGTAACACACGTGTGGAGCTCGATTGTGTTGATCCAGGCCAATTTAGACGGTTGGCATAACCATCTTAACTTCGATAAGGCCGTTTTTCCAAAGCTCTGGAAGCTGCTTAAAGCGGGCGGTGCTGGTAATGCTGCCTGTGTTTACCCACACATGCTTCCACTGGTGTCGGGATTTACGCGCGAAGTGCTTGGAGAGGAACGGTTAGCCAAATTTTACCATCTTTTCTTCGAGAGCATGAACGAAGGTCTGAAAGCGGTACAGTCGAGCCGGTCAGACGTGTCCGCCGTATCCCAGGCATACTACGAAGCGTTCCAGTACGTCGTGCTGCAAGCGTTGCGCGATGAAACGATGCCGGAAGCAGCACGGGAAGAGTTCTGTTTGCAAATGCTCGAGCAACATCTGATCGGTGTGATTGCGTGGTGTATTGCGAGTGAAGCTGCCCAGGGGAAGTATGTGTTCCAGAGCATGGCAAACTTGCTCGATCACTGGTGCCAACACAGTGCCACACACGCGCTGTACGTGCAATTGCTCGTGACGTTCTGGGAGCGTTTGTACGGCGTCGTAAAGGAAAGTGTCGATTGCAAGGACAGTGTCGCGAGCATAACCGATTCACACATCGAGCTGGTGCAGAACCTGAGGCGTACGTCGCACAAACGAGTGAAATTCGCGGTGGAAAATCCATCCCAAGATGCGGTGGACAGTGGAACCTGTCCATTGACTACCGGGGATCATGCGAATCGTTTCGAAAATCAACTCCAGCTGTTGGTTTATCGAATCTGTCAGCTGTACATTGCTAAGATCAGTGTCGATCGCGATGAGGGATACATACTGCAGCTGGAGTATCTGGTACGGGCGTTCCAGTGTCGGGAATTGTTCGTGTTTTTGGCGCACGACAGTCCAAACATCAAGTGTCTGTTCGATACGTTTGCTAGATGGTTACAGGACGTAAAACTCCAGTCGGAATACGTCGTAGAGTTGATCATGATCCTGTACAAATATCTGAGCGCAGAGGAACGGCTCGCGCTGCTCAACAAATGGATAAAGGTAAGCAATGTACATTATTCATCCATTTATCGAAAATGGTTCAACAATTTATGTCGCACTGTACCTGACTGTGGCATCAAAATGCAATATAAACATGAAACTACGGTACAGTAACCTTTCGCATCGCGTGTTTTGTGCTTGAGACATCCTTTCTAGGCATGTTTTGCCAAAATGCAGACATGCACGTTTATTGCTATTCCCGTTTCCGGGGAAAACCCTCCTCGCACGCTGTCAATATACCTTTTCTCAGGCGGCAATGTGGCGTGCAGTGACACGATACTCACTAAAACAATAGCCTTTTATTGAAGGCAAACAATTTCGCAATGGATCGAAAAGATTTACCGGTTCGGTATGCCGTTTTCACGCAGTGCGAAATTCCCCGTTCAGTGTTATTTTCGTTGCCAAGAGTGACCTTTTTAAAGGTCTCCCGCAGTGAGTATTTATAGTTGAAAAACTGCTGCAAAAATAGGCCCTTTGCGATTATGATAAAGAAAAAGGAAAATATTTAAATTTTTAATGTTATTTAATTGAATTGTCTATATGTTTTATTTCATGTAAAAATAAAACATCATTATTTATCAATTGTTTTATTTTAGATGGCAAACAAGACCGTACAAAGCTGGATCATCCTACGTGCGCTCAGCCATCCACTGTGTCAGGAACCGAACATAAAACTCTTCCTATCGCAGCCAGAAGTATCCAGTAACGTTATCGAATGTGCCGTTGAGGTCGCAAACGGAAACACGAAAGACAATATGATACTCTTGCAAAAGTGCTTCTTCGTTGCTAGCAACGGGGAAATCTTGATCGATGCGGAAACGTGTAAGAAAATCATCGCCACCGTTACGAACCCGGTCCGGGACGCCACAAAGAAGGAATTACACGATGGCTGTATAAGTTTCCTTGCACAAATAATGCCCGTCATCTGCAGTGACACGAGGTTGACGGAACTGCACCGAACGCTGTTCTGCACGCTGTTTGATTTTAGTGTCCACAATGTAGTGAGTGACCATCTTTCGGAGGACACACTGTGGGAGGCAACCACAGCCTGGCAGGATGCACTCTCCGGGGAAGATATTGAGCTGGATGACAGGCTCGTTGCACAGTGCATGAGTACGATCGATAATCGTTTGTGTGCCCTTGCTGGGGAGGATCGCGAAGATGTGCTGATGCTGCTGGAGAAGGTAGCAGAACTAACCGCCAAATTGATTGCTTGTGCCACCGAATCCAACAAACACAACAAACCCACACGTTGCCAACAGATCAACTGTATGTTGAAGCAACTGTTCGAAAAACGAATAGCCGAGGAACGTGTTCAAACGGAAGAGACGGCACTTTTAGCGGAATACATCGAGCTGATCCAGGGACGGCTTATTACGAAACAATCGAAACAAACCACATCGCCCGCTCTGTCAAACGAACAGTTTGTTACTGGTATGAAGAACTCGCTAATACGGGAACTCTGCTCAGTTAGTATCGTACTGAAATTATCCTGTAAATCGACTCTTAAACCGCCGCCGGTGAGAGCGCAAGGAACTGAGAAGATGGAAGTTGATGAAACATCTGCCGGTGTTGAACGTGATGATATGGATGTGTGTGAAACCAATGACGATGAAAATGAGGAACTGTGGATTTTACACACGTGGTCGGAGCTGATCTACGAGAAGGTACTGTCTGTGATATATCTAGCCTCCGTTGGGGATACGGTTCTATACAATACGGAACAGGTAAGAAGTTGAATTAAATGTTTTAATAGCTAGGATGTAAATTAATGCCTCTCTTGTTTGTGTTTCTATTCGTTAGCTTGAATCGGTCGTCGAAAGTTTGATACTCGCGCTGCAAGAGAAACTATCGCTGCTGTTAAGAAACGTATCACGTGATATTGTACAGGATATTAAGCAGAAGCTGTTTGTCTTAGCGAACGAACGAGGTATGCTTTGGGCCAAATGTCTCAACGCACTGCTAGTGATCGATCAGTATGCAGATGAGGAAAATGGACCCGTTCTGTTATACGAGGACGCTTCAACAGTGGCGAACAATAGTGAGGAGCTCGTCGCGTACATAAATATTGTGCAGGTGAGTTTGTTAACAAAACGAAAATGTACAAATCATAAAAATGACGCCTTTTTTGACAGTGTTTAAGCGCCAAAATGAAACCCAAATGTCTTCCGATCGGTCCAAACCTGTTCGAAAACTATTTCGACCTAATGGTAAAGCTTTCGTCCGCACGCTGTTTGATCGAGAACCATTTCTCCACAAACTACAACGAATTAAATGATAGGAAAATCATAGGCAATTGCTTGATTGTACTGCACGAGCTCATCACCCGACAAGCGACTAACAAAATGTTGCTATATAATTGGTAAGTATCTTTTTGCTTTTCACTTCAAAAGCTTTATTTTAAGACGCTTTTGCTTATGAAAAATCTTCCAGTGATGTTGCACAAGCCGAAGAAAACAATGTCTTCCTCGACGTGGAGGTGGCTAACGTGCTAACGGTGGTGTTGCGTCACTTTCCCTCCGAGTTGGATATCTCCAAATGGGATTTCATCCGCATTGCGCTTAGCTCATGGACGCTTTCCGTATCAAAAAGCTATCTGCACTACCGTACTCACAATGTAAGGGCAAAAGTTGGATGGTACAATAGTTTAGCGGAGATTCATTCCATGTTTGTCTGGAATTTGCATTTGCAGATATCGCTCTTCATTGCTGCTCTGTTTAGATTGTTTAATGGCTTGATGCAGTTCTTTGCCGCGGAGAGAAAGCGAAGCTCCTCGGAACTGTTAACGAATGTGATCGAGGAGTGGGACAATGTGTTCGCGAAAGACGTTAATCTGGTATTGCTGAAGGCTTTTATTGGAATTGTTAATGCACTAGGTAAGACCCTGCTTCCTTGTACTATTTTTTTAACCATACTGAATTGAAATTTGCTATTAATTTACAGATTGTCAACGGAAGTCGGATCAATATTTTATTGAAACCATATGCTCCCACATAGAGGCAATTGATTTTAGTCACGTATTTAAGGTAAGCATTTAGATAAATTTTATTTTCCACCAAATTTAATTTTCCTTTCCTTTCCCAGGCAAATAAGGTTGACTCGAAAACGTCCTTAGACGATCTAATTACATTCGCCCTCACGAACATACGCCACTGGAATAAGCGTGTCCGGTACGCGGCAACCGCTATCCTGAAATCCCTCTCCATTGGACTTGTTCAGCGCGATCAAGAGCAACTGCTGAAACGATCCGAAACCTCCGAGCATCATCAGGAGAGTGGCGAAGAACCGGATGATAACTGGCATTTGCTGCGGCGTTTCAAATTGCAGCTGGATGAATATCACCATTTGCTGAATGATTTCGTAACCGATTTCAACTACAAACCAACGGACACGGAAACTACACTGACTTTAGCTGAGAGTGAAAAGCAGCAAGAAATAAGATCACACTGCTTGTCTTACCTGTTGCTCTGGGACTGTATTCTCGGTATCTGTGCCAAAGCCCCGTCCGAGCTGCGGTCAATTTACACTTCGTGGATTTCGCGTAATGAATTCGAAGAGGTAAGAACCCTCCTTCTGGTGCATCTGAACAGCCTTAATTATAGGTGTTTTATTTTCCAGCTGCTTTTGCCCGTACTGTTCAAGCTGATGCCACAGGAAATTTTACGCAATCCGGACTCCTGTGCCGTGTACGGACAGGCGATGTTTTCCAACTTGGAATGGAATCAGATTAAAAGTAAGTTGTGCTCAAAACCCGAGTTCGTTCTACGTTTGTTGTGGTTGCGCTTCCTTTTCAACATCTTCCTCCGTCTCTTCATTCCGAATACCTTCGATTACCGTTATTTGATCATCTTCAAATTCGTCCAATGTTTGGTCTTCATCTTGAATATTGTCATGCATTGAGTCATCTTATGTCTACTTTGGATTCTTCTCCGGTTTCAACCGATTGAGCAATTTCTTCTTGCACATTTGTTTGATCATTTTCTATGCACACACTATTGTGCCTTTCAAGAACTCCCTTTTCCACTGTATGGACCGCTTCGTTCAGACAGTCGTAAATAACTTCCAACGAAAGTATGCTCAGCGGTTCTAGGTTGGAGGAGGCAACACCTTCATCACCAGTCGGTGGAATACCTAGCAGGAAAACGCTCGAGTTGACCGACACGAACGATTCCGACTTTCTTACGTACGAGAATGACTTCTGCTTATCAAACGTAATACCGCTTTGTTGCAAAACTTTCCAAACCCAGAAGCCAAGTTTCCTGGAAAGTTCCTCATAGAAATCGTTGATAACATCTTGATCTTGCACCTTTCCTTGATCTTCGGTGACAGGAATCGTTATGTTCATTAGCCGACAAATATAACGAAGAATCATCCGGGAAATTCGTGATGCTTCTTCGGTCAACGGTGGTGCGCTCGGGGAGAGATAGTAATCCTCGAGCTTTTTCGATAGTTGTTCCATCAAAATCTTAAGAATCTCAACTTCCCAATAGTGAATTTTGTGAAGTAACTTCCGCTCCTGTTTAGCCATATGTCGACGCCACATTGCATCATCCGATCGTTGCTGCCTTGCATACCCGATCGATTCCTTGATGGTCACGAACGGTTTCGGTTCCAAAAGGCTCTGCAAATTTTGTTTTTGTTTTGGCGTAAGTTGTGCCGCATATCTCTCCAGCGTGGCCTTCACGTGAGATGTACCAGGGCGAGCTAATGTTTTGATGCGGTTCGTTGCCGACGAGAGCTTATGCTCGACGTAGTACGGTCTCTTCTGTTGAATCTATGCGAGAGAATGTAAACAAAATTGGTTAGAATTTGAATGATCATTAGACCGTTGCTCTGTAGGCACTCACCACTTCCTTAGGTCTTGCGATAAAGTCAATGTAATCCGAAGGATTCAGGATGGCACGATCCAGAATGAAGTTTCCGCTGTGTTGACATTTCTGATACTTTGGTGGGCTTGGATGTACTAATTTGCGGACAACAGGCACATTGCGTCGGGTTTTGAACCGTTTTTGTTGTGCCTCCAATCGGATGGCCAATCGCTCCTGTGCACCTTTGCGTAGCTCTGCCTCGAGCGATGGAGCTGTATCCAATGTGGGCAGTTCCTGGGGAAAACGCTCGTAACATGTTGCTTGATTTTGAGAACAAGAATTCTCCATTTTTCTGTTGTCCAAAAGGTAAATTCCCAACGGATGCGTTTTAAGCACGGAAGCTGTGTTAATTTTTCGAAATAATTGAACTGATCACTTCTGAACGATGACTACTATGTATTGAATTGCAACCGTTTTCTCCTCTCCTACTAGATCCGAGCACAAAGCTGGAGCGTTACGCTTGCCATCTTTACGCACAAACTCTCCGCCACTTGCCCGTAATTTTGCGTCGGTGGTTCAACGGACTAAACCATCGGTACTCCGCTATCGTAAGCAAAATAACGGCCAACTCGGTGTCGGGTTTGCTGTGTCAGGAAGAGTTCCAAGCACTGATCGATCGTAAGGACCGGCAGGACAATATGCAGATCAAGGTACATTCGGCATTGCGGCAGGTGATGGCTGTATATTCGATCGACGAAGCAAAGATCGAGCTGCATATAACTCTGCCGAGTAACTTTCCGCTCGGTGCCGTTACGGTGGAAGGCGGCAAACAAATCGGAGGTCGTCTGCAGTCGCGTCAAGTCGTCATGCAGCTGTCTATATTTCTAACGCATCAGGTAGGATTGAAGGTGGTCTAAACAACCGTCCAATAGATAAATTATTCTTGTTTTATTGTTCTCCTTTTGCATCTAGAACGGATCCATCAACGATGGACTTTCGCTGTGGAAACGCAATTTGGATCGTAAATTTGAAGGCGTGGAGGAGTGCTACGTGTGCTATAGCGTTATCCATCAAGACACTTGTCAGCTGCCAAAGTTGTCCTGCAAGACATGCAAGAAGAAGTTCCACGGACCTTGCCTGTATCGGTGGTTTAGCACGAGCAACAAATCAACGTGCCCAATTTGTCGACATATTTTCTAGGATGTGTCTTTGCTGGAATTCTAGCGAAGGACCTGTTCGAGTAGGAATGCACAATGAGCAAATTCAACATACCCCGGGTACTGTTAGGCTAGGCAGATTGTGAAGATAGTAAGATGTCTTTATTTAAATTACACTCAACAATAATCAAAACCAATGCGAACAAAAGAAAATCCATAGCGCCTACGAATTATTGGCCATCGTTGTACGAATCCATTCGTGATAATATGACACTCTGGCATAACCGTCCGGAAAACCCTTTGCACATGGTACGGCAAAGTTCGTCACACCGACAAGCTTTCCCTCGTAAGCAAGTGGTCCACCAGAATCACCCTGAAACGAATGGAGGAAACATTACATTCTCGAGGAGGCCTAAATCTAAATCTGAAATCCTATTAGATGCTTACAAAACATGCTCCTTCTCCCTTCTTGGTCAATGTGCATACATGTCCAATGTCAACGACGTTTGGATTTCCTGGCTCGTGAAGTCGCTTACACTCTTCATACGGCACATACTTCAAATCAATCGTTTGAAGCTCGTTAGTCATTGGACCGATAGCAGATAGCAATCCCCAACCAGTCAGCGTCACCGTTGCATTTTCCGGAAGTTCCCGTTCCGAGTATGCGATGGGTTGTATAAGATCATTGTATTGTAGAGTCGAATTTAACTTCACCAACGCGATGTCATTATGGAATTTGGGTTTGTTGTAGCGACTGTGGACGAAAAACTTCTCCGCTCCGTATCGTTGGCCACCAGAGTTAAGCGCGTTTGTACCAACGAGCACCTTCATGAGCTTCGGCGTTGTTAGTTGAACACAGTGAGCTGCTGTAAGTATCCACTGACGATCGATGATGGCACCACCGCACGAATGTCCAAACAATCCTTGCAGAGAAACCTGGTAGGGAGCCGAACCGGGAGCAGCATCGGTACCACCTACTACACGATTGTTCGCCTCATCGTCTCCTAGCATGGGATGTGCTGTGTTTTAATGGTTTTTTTTGGTTCGTTAGCTTCATCGGACATGCAGTTATAGTGTAGTTTATGTCTCACCGGAGATGACAGAGAGCGCTGCACACAGTGTGACTACTATGGAGGACCTCATGATGAAGGCTTCACCAGAACCGGTATGTAACTGATGGTTAGATGACAATGTTTGATTCATATTTATAGCAGTGTCTTTATCGGCCTGAAGTATTACGGAATCATCCCAAAACGCTCGGTGTAGTGTCGATTTAGATTCTCGTCTACGACTGATAGCGAAGAATCTTGAACTGCTTTCTCCAGACATGGATTTAATAGACACGAATCAAACGTCGGAAACAGCTCCATACAACTGTTGCAGTTGAAGAGGGGTTTAGTTCCATAAATGCATTTGTTGATATCGGGAATTGGAAGAGATTTTAATCATTCTTCACAAAGAGCTACAGATTAATACTAATCGCGGGATGCTTTTAATTCATGTTGTGGAGTTAGGTTGCTGAGTAATGTGGTTAAACAGCTTTAATAGTTTGTTACCATTTTGTTGTTCCTGTATAAGGACGAATCTAGTGTTCAATTAAAAAACCCGTCATCAAGAACTTTGTTAAAAGCTCTGAGAATGTTGCTAGTACCGGAAGGGTGGTCTACATAATAATTTACTAAGTATACATAACTTCGGAAGGTTCGGATTCATCGTCAAAAGTAGGGGGCATATACTTCCTAGAACAACCCCTTGTATATATTGTAGGAAAAAGTTTGTTCAAGTAGTGATCGTTCAAAAAGCGAAACATACTCCATATTTAACATTCAGTTTATCAGGAAAATAGCAAGATGTTTTTATTGCCTATGAATTATTGGCCATCGTAGTACGAATCCAATCGTGATAATATGACACTCGGGCGTAGGCGTCCGGAAAACCTTGGGCGCATGGTACTCCAAAATTTACCACACCAACGAGCTTTCCCTCGTACACCAGCGGTCCACCAGAATCACCCTGAAATGAATCACTACCTTAACGAGACGATCTAAGCCTAAGCGCAAAGAGCAGCTGATACTTACATTACATGCACCCTCTCCTTTCTTCGTCAATGTGCAGACATGTCCAATGTCAACATTTGGACTGTTATCGTGCAGACGCTTACATTCCTCATACGGCACATATTTCAAATCAATCGTTTGAAGCTTATTAGTTTTTGGTCCGGTAGCAGATAGCAATCCCCAACCAGTCAGAGTAAGAGTAGCATGTTCCGGAAGCTCCCGCTCCGAGTATGCGATGGGTTTTACAAGATCGTTGTACTGTATTGTCGACTTTAGCTTCACGAGTGCGATGTCGTTGTGAAAAGCGGGATTATTGTAGCGACTGTGGATGAAGAACTTCTCCGCTGCGTAACG
>KB663721.1:14801094-14974801 GCA_000349025.1 Anopheles minimus | reverse complement strand
GTTAGCTTCATCGGACATGCAGTTATAGTGTAGTTTATGTCTCACCGGAGATGACAGAGAGCGCTGCACACAGTGTGACTACTATGGAGGACCTCATGATGAAGGCTTCACCAGAACCGGTATGTAACTGATGGTTAGATGACAATGTTTGATTCATATTTATAGCAGTGTCTTTATCGGCCTGAAGTATGACGGAATCATCCCAAAACGCTCGGTGTAGTGTCGATTTAGATTCTCGTCTACGACTGATAGCGAAGAATCTTGAACTGCTTTCTCCAGACATGGATTTACTAGGCACGAATCAAACGTCGGAAGCAGCTCCATACAGTTGTTGCAGTTGAAGAGGGGTTTAGTTCCATAAATGCATTTGTTGATATCGGGAATTGGAAGAGATTTTAATCATTCTTCACAAAGAGCTACAGATTAATACTAATCGCGGGATGCTTTTAATTCATGTTGTGGAGTTAGGTTGCTGAGTAATGTGTTTAAACAGCTTTAATAGTTTGTTACCATTTTGTTGTTCCAGTGTACGTAAGGTTCTAGTGTTCAATTAAAAAACTCGTCTTCAAAAACTTTCTTTCAAGTTCTGAGAGTGTTACTTGCACCGAAAGAGTTGTCTACATAATACTCTGCGAAGTATACATAACTTCGGAAGGTTCGGATTCATCGTCAAAAGTAGGGGACACATACTTCCTAGAACAGCCCTTTGTATATATTGTAGGAAAAAGTTTGTTCAAGTAGTGATCGTTCAAAAAGCGAAACATACTCCATATTTAACATTCAGCTTATCAGGAAAATAGCAAGATGTTTCTATTGCCTATGAATTATTGGCCATCGTAGTACGAATCCAATCGTGATAATATGACACTCGGGCGTAGGCGTCCGGAAAACCTTGCGCGCATGGTACTCCAAAGTTTACCACACCAACGAGCTTTCCGTCGTACACCAGCGGTCCACCAGAATCACCCTGAAATGAATCACTACCTTAACGAGACGATCTAAGTCTAAGCGCAAAGAACAGCTGATACTTACATTACATGCACCCTCTCCTTTCTTCGTCAATGTGCAGACATGTCCAATGTCGACATTTGGACTGTTATCGTGCAGACGCTTACATTCCTCATACGGCACATATTTCAAATCAATCGTTTGAAGCTTATTAGTTTTTGGTCCGGTAGCAGATAGCAATCCCCAACCAGTCAGAGTAAGAGTAGCATTTTCCGGAAGCTCCTTCTCTGAGTATGCGATTGGTTTTACAAGATCGTTGTATTGTATTGTCGACTTTAGCTTCACTAGTGCGATGTCGTTGTGAAAAGCGGGATTATTGTAGCGACTGTGGATGAAGAACTTCTCCGCTGCGTAACGTTGACCGCCGGAATTGAGCGCGTTTGTACCAACGAGCACCTTCATTAGCTTCGGAGTTGTTAACTGAAGGCAGTGAGCTGCTGTAAGTACCCACTGGCGATCAATGATGGCACCACCGCACGAATGTCCAAACAAGCCTTGCAGAGACACTTGAAATGGAGCGGATCCGGGAGCAGCATCGGTACCACCTACCACTCGAATCTTCACCGCATCCTCGTCCAGCATGGGATGAGCTGTTTTCCATTGTTCGAGGCCTGGTTAGGTACGTTGGATATGCATGGAGTTTCAAATCTTATTCTTACCGGAGACGACACTGAACGCCGCAAACAGAGTGACTGCTATGGAGGACCTCATGATGAAGCTTCACCAGAAGCGATATGCAACTGATGGCTAGATGGGAATGTTTGATATTTATACCTCGTTCTCAACAATCTGAAGTATTACAGAACCAAAACAAACGCATAGTGTAGTGATTTTTCTGGGTTACGATTGATAACTTCTTCCTGATACAGATCCAATCGGAAGAGATCAAGAATCGGAAAACAGTTACATCCATGCTCCATCATTGCAATTGAAGAGGTTTTCACCTGGAGAAGCACTCACTGGACGACATTTAAGCGGTCTTCAGGACAGTTGCACTCTTCATGACATGCCTGATGAGTGCGTTCAATACTTATGGAACATTTGTGAACTTTTTTTTTTTTTTTTTAAAAAGCGTACCTTTTTGACCAGTACCACCTTTGGACGACTCTTTAGCTCATGTTGTCATACACTGTATCATAAATATTTACTCCACTTCACCATTATTCTTATCAACCGTCGGGTAAGCCACTCATTCAATTCTGTGCGGTTATCCATTTAAATGTTCCACGCCAGAGTTGAACCCGTTTCAGTCTAGCTCTGTTGTGATAAGAAGTTTTACGGTGTGTTTGAAATACGTCAATTAAAATAGAGCTATTCCAGTGGCCTTCCGCGTTAGGGGCGTTTAAGATTCTCATTCATTCGCGTGGCCACCACGGGCGCGTGATAAATCATCTTATCGCCAATCAATTGTGATGAAATGAGTTATTTATTTGGATGCCGATAAGCTTGTTTTCAATCGTGATTGATTAACTGTGAGCAGGGGGCAAATGAATTAATCGTTTAACGATTCTTAGATGATGAATACGCATTACTGCGACGTTCGTTTTATTGCTTTGTTATATTTATGAAATACTAATAGTTATAATTGCTAGTCTATCTAATGTCTCTAACTCCAGCTACGTTAAAACCGTAATCCTTCCATCCAAACCCTGAAACACGGGCGAACGATCCCGAACGTACGACTCAAACGCATCAATATCGACCGGGCCAGTCACCTTTCGGCGACCGTATCGCTCGAACATTGTGAATCCATCTCCACCACCAGCGAGAAATGAGTTCGTTATAACACGGTACTTCCGGAACGGTTCCACCGGTTCGTACTTGGGCACGTCACAATCATGACACAGTACATCCAGCGCCAGTACCCGTTCCCCGATCGGATTGGTAACGTTGAACAGCACGCGCAAACCGGACACTTGCAGCATATTGGCCCCATTGAAGCGATCCTCATCCCAGGACTTCTCCACACTATACTCCATCAGCTCGATCAGATGATCACCACGCATGTCGAAGCACACGAGCGCATTTTCGAACGGCATCACTTCGATCAGATTCTTGAAGGCAAGATCTGCAAACAAAAAGAAGAAATTCCCCAAATGAGAGCATATGCTAATAACTGTATCTCTCTTAAACGATCACAACCCAACTCACCTCCTCGAAAGAGACCAACTCGAATGCCACCAACCGCCAATACGGCAACTGCTGCATACGTCCATTGTCCCGGCTCAGATCGCGGCACAAAAGCGGCCACCATAGAGTCCGCTATAAGGCTGCCGAGGTTACACTCGCCGAATCCACAGGTAGCCTTCTGGAGATCTACTCCTGTCGAACCAATCTTACGGTTACCGATTTCATCTACCGCCTCTTTCCACGGGAGCAATGCCTGTGCTACGGTTGGATCCGGCACAACATCGTTGCTGAGATAGATAGGATTTCCCTCCCAGCGTTGAATAATGCCTTGATCGTCAAAGTACAGGATGATATCGCCTACCAGCTTCGTATAGGCGGAAGCTTGTACGATCAACACCTGATGTCCGTTTGGTTGACTTACGATGGTCGGATACTCTGATACTGGATTCATTGGAATGGTTGGATGATCGCCAGTGTAAAGGAAACTGTGCGAATGTCCTCCAACGATTATGTCCACCAGTGGACCCGCGTTTGCCGCTATCGAACGGTCTACATCAATACCACAGTGCGATAAAACGATAATGATGTCGCACCCGAGAGCAGTCAAATGTTCCGCCTCTGCTCGGATCGTTTCCACCTCATCCTCGAACATTAAATCTCCCGTATTGGCGATTGTATCGGTCGTGCTGAGTATGACACCGATCACCCCAATCCGTCGGCCGGACCGCTCCAATACGAGACTCTTGTTGAACTGGTTAAATTCCGGTTCCTTGCTGTTATCCACATTCACTAACAGGACCGGTGATTCGATCGACTGAAGAAACGGTACTACACCCTCCACACCATTGTCAAACTCGTGGTTCCCGATGGTCTAAATGGGAAGATAAGATCACATTTATACCTTTGCACTTCAACGTTGCGCGTTCTCGAATACCCACCATCGCATCAGCAGGAAGCATGTTCAGAAACGCGGAAGTTGCATTCCACCGGTGAATGTTGTACCAGAGCGTACCCTGGAAGTTATCGCCCGCATTGAGGTATATTGGATTGGGCCGTTCGGCAAGCAGCTGCTTCACAACCGTCACCGTACGAGCGTACCCTCCGATACACTTCTCGCCAGCGCTTGCATCACACGTGACACTGGCCTCATTAACCTCCTCAAAACGTGCATGAAAATCGTTAATGTGCACAATAGACAGTGGAAAAAGCTCCTGTCCTCTGCTAACGGCCACTGTCAATGATGCCAACAGGCAAATGACCGCGAAACGTGGGAACGAAACACAACTCCGCGCCATCTCGAACGGAACGCGTGGTCTGCGGTGTGTGCGCTCGGTGCAAAATCTGCCGCGAAACTGGGAACTTCCCAAGTGTTAGAGATTCCGACACTGAATCAATTTCAGTCGAATGCCCTTCATTGCTGCCACCACCGCTCATTACCACCTCCTATCGTGTGAAGGTGTAACTGAGAGTCTAAGCCGTTCTCTTGCAAACCCGATCAATAACGGGGAAGCGATAATGCGATGGACACCCTGGGGGCACACAAAATTCCCCATCTCCAAGGTTTTTTTTTCGCAGATATTGTTTTTTTGCTTTTAAGATTTCAGGTTTGACCGTTCGTACGTTACGACTCTTTCAAAGGGGGGATGATATGTGTAAAATTAGCTTATCGAGTTTTAAATTATGTTGTTCCAGGAGGAGCTTCAACAGGTGTCTTGAGGTGTTTTTAGAGATCCACAGAAAGGGAGGGAGAAGAGCTAAATACATTCATTATAGCTTTGTGGACATCATCATCAGCTGGTCGACACGAGATAACGACGATTGTCTTCAATTGCTTAGGTGAACGGTGATAGGAGATAAGATACTGATACGTATACTATAGAAGCAAAATGTCATGTGTATCATCTTGGGAAAAGAGGTATCTTCAAGATAATGGAGGATTATAAACTTCAATCATGAAACAGACGCTTAACGTGGTGCATTCGCATGGTCATTCTGCGAACACGAATATAGCTAGAACTCAAGCACGTGGGTCAATTTCAAACATAGTTCTGTATTTATTTCCAGTTTCCGTACATTTGTTTACGATTTTAGGTAAGGATTTGCATACGTTCCTCCAGCACGGGTGCAACAGGTGATCGTGGTTTCACATACTCTTCGAACGCCTGTACATCATCGATAGGGGCGACGATTCTATTCTTTCCGTATCGCGGGAAAATCTCGAATCCATCTCCACCCTCGGCTAGATAAGAAACGGTTATCACGCGGTACATCTTGAACAGTTCAACCGGAGCGTAACTCGGTACGGAACAGTCCTGACACAAGGCTTCAACCGATAGCACACGATGCCCGATCGGGTTGGTGACGTTGTACACGACACGCAAACCAGAAACGTGCATCAGATTCTTCGCATTGAACCGATGCTCATCCCAGGACAGCTCGGCACCGTGTTCCAGCAGCCCGACCAACTGATCACCACGAAGATCATAGCAGATCAGTTGGTTCTCGAACGGAAGCACTTCGATCAGATGTTTGAAGGAAATCTCTGTGGATGTTTAAATTAATATTAAAAAAAAACATCTACATTATGTGATCGTTTGTCACCTACCTCCCGGAGTGAGACTTTGCCTTATACGTCCAACGGCAATAGCAGCGATCGAAGCATACGTCCAATGGCCCGGTTCCGCCATTGGCACAAACGCTTCCACCATCGAGTCGGCAATCAAATTGCCCAGAATGCACTCACCAAAGTTGCACGGTGGTTTGAGTAGATCGACCGCGGTCGAACCGATCGTGCGCCCGCCGACCTCATCGATCGCCACCTTCCACGGAGCGATGGCTTCCACAATGTCTGCATCGGGAACGATTTCGTTCGAAAGATAGATCGGATTACCCTCCCAGCGCTGTACGATGCCCTGGTCGTCAAAGTGCAGCACAATGTCACCCACCAACTTTGTGTAGGCCGACGCCTGTACGATCAATACCCGATGTCCATCAGGTTGCGTGACCACAGTCGGATACTCGGAAGCAGGCGCCATCGGAATTTTATCATTCTGTCCCGTGTAAAGGAAGCTGTGCGAATGTCCACCAACAACTATGTCTACGTTCGGGCCCGCGTTAGCCGCTATGATGTGATCCACATCGAGTCCACAGTGCGATAGGACGATCACAATGTCTACACCTTCGGCCGCTAGTCGATCCGCCTCCTTGCGCACGGTTTCCGCTTCATCTTCAAACACTAGCGCTCCGGTATCTGCCATGTTGTAAGTGGTGCGAAGAATTACACCGATCAGTCCGATTTTCCGTCCCGCACGCTCTAGCACCATCGAGGGACGGAACTTGCTGAACGCAGGTTCCTTCGAGTTGTCCACATTGACCAGCAGAACGGGTGATTTAAGAGCTTCCAAGAATGGAACCACACCAGCAATGCCATCATCAAACTCATGATTCCCAACAGTCTGTAATACGAGTGAAGCGGTGCAGATTACTGTCCATTATGTGTTTTTGAACGAGGCAACTTACCACCGCATCAGCTGGCAGCAGATTGAGAAAGAAGGCTGTTGCATTCCACCGGTGAATGTTGTACCAAAGCGTACCCTGGAAGTTATCACCGATGTTCAGGTAGACGGGATTCGCACGTTCCTGCAGCAACTGTTTCACAATCGTAACCGTACGGGCGTACCCACCAAGGCACTGTTCGGCAGCTTCATCACTCTTCGGATCACAGGTGACGCTGGCCGTATCGATCTCTTCCCAGTGTGCGTGAATATCGTTGATGTGAATGATCGAAAGTGGAAACAGGTTGTCGGTGGTAGTGCTGGCTGCAGTCAGCAAAGCAAACCCCAAAAGATTTAGAAGCTTGAAGTGCAGCTTCACAGCCATTTCCGTTCGGTTCGATTGTCTGCGAACAAATGATTGGAATGGTAAAAAGATACCCTTTGGCTACCTGTTTCAGGGGATGGACAGGTACATATATTGAGAGAGTCGCATGGTATCAGCGTGCAAGGCAGGTGCTTGTCTGAGAAAAATAATTTGCAATTGGATTTTTGTTCATCGACATAGTTGTCCGATAACGTTTCAATGTTGATAATGATGATGGTGCCAGTAAGCTATCTCAGCTTGATTAGGTTCTGTTGAGATTGTTATGATTTCACGTGTAAATTAGATCCGTTGAGGATGTTACCAGTTCAAGCAATTGAAAGCGAATTCTTCGTAATAGTTGAATAATATTATATTTTATTATTTGTCACTCATGCTACAGATCTGTATGAAGTGAGCTCCGTTTCTTGGCTCACCGGTTCAAACTGCTAACTATTTACATCGCTTCGTCCTACCACGGCTTCCTACAGTTCATCGGATTTTTTGTTACGCTGACGACGCTTTCTACGCGTCTTGCTCAATACCTCACAGGCCTGCTGTATCTCCATGAACCGTTCCTCCGCCGCCCGACGTTTGCTTTCGTCCTTCACCTTATCCGGGTGCGATTCCTTCGACAGGTTGCGACATAGTGTGTTGATTTCGTTCTGCGACGCGGTCGCACTGATGCCCAACACCTTGTACGCGTTCTGCTCACCGTCCGCATCCATCGAGTCGATGATTTGCTTCCAAACCTCCGCCCAGCCGTGATGCTTCGCGAACTGTACCGTATCGTAGAGCGTCTGCTTCAGGTCCGTCCACCACGGTGACTTGAGGAAGTTGTACAGTGCCTCGTGCACTGGAACCTCATCGCCCTCGCTGTCCGTGATCGTACCATTGAAGTAGACGAAGCAACCCCACAGGGACAGGTAGATAACTGCGGCTGCGGTTAACGTCGCAAGTCGTCTGTAACGAATCGAGAGTGTTTGGGTGGTTGGGTGAGTTAGAGTTTGTTTGAATGCCGTTGTTAGAATCGTCACCTTGCAAGACGCTTTTTCTTGGGCACTTCCAGGTTCCATTCCTTGGAGAAGTGGTCGAACGCTAGCGCACAGCAGAATGCCATCGTCGTGAACCAGTATGCCTCATCCATGATAAAGTACCGCGATAAGTACGAACCGTATGACACCAACAGACAGTGCCAAAAGACTCCTTTCTCTCGGCCCATATTGCCCACCGTCCAGACACCTGTTGTGGACAAACAAACAGCCAATTAAAATCACATTCTTCCTTGCGAAGAATAATAGACACCTACCCAAAGCCACACCGAATGGGATGAGCCAGTGCAGGAAGCCCCAATCGATACCGAAAAACACTGCCTGAGGGATCGCAATCATGATCATCTGACCCCACCAATATCCGATCATGATCGCTAGCAGGAAACGGCCGGTGGAGAATGGTGGCTTCCGGTTCGTACGCAGCTTTGCGTTAAATTCCTCCACAAACCGTGGATCATCGTTTGCGTCCCGAACCATGGACGGGATCTGCAGTATCTCCGCTATCCAACCGATGCCAAAATATCCCAAAGTACTCCACCAGATGAATGCCCGGCGATCTTGACGCAGGTAGAAATGGTGGACACCGAACACACCTCCAAAGAGCCATAGTACGTACGCGGTTAGGACGGATTTACGATCATGCTGATCGCCATCTTGTAATGGCGGTTGCCATTTCAGTGCTTTCCTGGAAGATTGTTTTTCTTCCTTGCTGTTACGTCGTTGCTTGGTTTTGTCTTTGGTGTGCTTGGTGTTGATTGTTTCCGCAGCTGCCACCGGGCTTGGGGATAACTTTTCACCCATGTTGGAGTGATGGGACTGAAAAGAGTTAGGATAGAATGAATTTAATTGTAGATTAAGTGAGCAGAGAGCATGTTCTTAGAAATCCCATCAACTTGTGCTATTACCAAGTTTTGGGGAATGTACATCTCGCTGTTTGTATCAGGATCTCAATCACATAACAAAACTGAATCGTAAGATATTTTTAAAACTGGAGTAAATTGGAGTTCTTTTTAATAATTTTGTGCAATTCCACATTCCACTATGCACTGATGTGTTCTGTCGACAGGCAACCCACTTTCATAATGCGAAACGCAACCGTACGCTCGTATTGTAGTAAGCGAAAGAAAAGCTCCAACTACACGTCAGTGTCTCTAATGGTCAGCACCTCAGTTTGCGAATAATGCACGTGCGTAAACATCATCACAGCTGGGTTGGCTTTGCGTACAGTTATGATAGCATAATTTTCTCTTTTGCTACAAACCACACGTTTCGTCCGGTAATCGATAAGGGTGCTCTACTTCTTCAATGTCTACTGAGCAACAGTATTTGGAAAAACAAAACATGTTCTTCAAAATTTAAACTTTTTCAAAGCACATTGTTGAAGATCGCCTATATTCTGAGTGGTTTCAATCGGATATTTTAAAATGAGCACAACTACGACACCGTATCATTTCACAACTTTCACTGGAGAACCTACACTACCAGCCGTTTACGCGCGAAGTATGTCACCACGAATTGGAATTAAAAAAAAAACATCAACAACACGTTGCGAAGTGGTTTGCTTTGGACGTTGGTTACAGCGTTCGGTGCGCTTACAGTATTTAAACAATACATTGTACCACACGTAATATTGTTTGGAAAATGAGCTTCACAGCATGTTGTCCACACTCTACCACATTGCTCAGACGTTTCAAATCCATTATTTTCTAAAGCGAACCGTAACGAAGTGTAATTTCTTTAATGTAGTTCTTCTTGGTGCGTTCATTCTTAGCATCCGGCTTGGCATATTTCTACCCGAACGATCGAGATGATGATGATGATGCTGATGACGACAGTCGGTTGGATTTCTGTAGCAACCAACAGCCAAGCAATAACATTCACTGCTACACTCTTGTTTCGTTTTTTGCTTCACCCCATTCTTCAGTCCAACCAGGTCTGCCCAGGTATGTGCTTTGAGGGCAATCTAGCGGAAGAAAGTCCCGTTACGCGCCACACGCTCACGCTTTCGTTCGTTCAAGAAAAGCCACAACTCTCGTCGCAACGATGTAACGTTTTCATGAAATTCACCAATAAAATCATCACGTTTATGCTTACCTTTATTTTGTGTGAATTCAAACTTCACTGGATCTGTCCAAACTCAAATTACGAAACGTTCTATCACTGCATTTAACGATCGACATGCAGTGTGACTGCACCGACGGACAGATGATCTTCAGCACTGAGATGGGAATGCGCTCGTTCGCGATCGTCTGCACGAGAGAGAGTCTTGACCTACGATTTTATGCGGCGCTGTTGTGTGGCTGGCCGAGAGAATGTAAAGGGGAGTGTAAACGAGTGGAATTTTTGGTGCTCAGGAGAAGAGAAAAGAATGATCGGCATTGAGACTTTCCAATGAACAGGTTGGGCAATGTGTCTATGTAATTTATTTAAGTTAGAAAAGTTTTGGTTTATTAAAAAAAATCATTTTTAATATTTATTTAAAAAAATGTTGAACACATGAATGTATGTGAATTTAAATACTTCATTTCGTTTGTAGATTGAAAATTTAACTTATGTAAAACGTTTTTCTTAATTTGAGTTTTATCAACATTAATGGAAGTTTCTATTTGTGGTCTATTTGAGCAGCAGCTTTGGAATACTTGGAGAGTCAGTCCTCTTGCCGTTGGAACGAACAAGGGGAGATTCGATCCCCGATTCTTCCGGTTGTTTAAGTTATTTTATATGAAATGCAATTAAATACTTATCGTAGATCATGGCATTGCATCGTAAATCATCCATTTTATTTGTGCAATCAGCACTAGGACATATCTACAAAGTGCTGATGTGATTCTTATATTGAGTTTTTAAAACATTTAGGAAAGTTACCGTTTGTGGTTAGCTTAAGCAGCAGAGTTGAGACAAAAAATAAAAGGGAATTGCAAAAAGCTTGTCACGGTTTAGTATAACATTTAAAAAGAACTTAAAGTACTTAATATATTATGTTCAGGTTTACATTTACATTGAATTAGAAATTCTTACAAAACATATTTTTATTAATATTAAAAGCAGCATGAAAGCAGGAAAAAAGAAAGCAACATTATTGGCAGCACTGTTGCAGTCATTAGCAGAAGTTTGCACTATCAGCCGCTAGATGACAGCAGTGCGCTTGAATAGCGTGGTGCAATGGAATGTAATTTTTGATATCAGACTAAAATGATTTTTTTTTGCAAATCCATAAAGAAAAACTCGTGATGTATTTTCCTTTCAAATGTTGTGTCTCTATGCACTATCATTGTTTATTATCTTTGTGCGTTTCTTTCCACTCAAAGATACAAAAAGAGATTCAAAAACGCATCGTTTTAATTTTAAACCTGTTTTATTTGCCATTCCGTCTCATATTTTTGTAGTTTGGGTTATGAAAGAGAGATAATAATAATTTATATGTCGATACGTGATTTTTTATATGACTACAAAATATAGTTCTCAATAAATACTAGCAACTTTGGTCGTCGAATGTTTTCCTCTTTTTTTCCCCCTATAATTTTGAGTACTTGTTTCGCTTCTCCTTTTTCTCTTTCGCTTGAATATTTGCTTACCAAAGTTTCAACCGTTTCTTTTGAGCCACTATATCCATACAACTAAGTCTAGTCATTATGCACTTCTGCTATCGGCGTAGATTGCTCTCGTACACGATTCGAATGAGATGATTAAATAGCACTTCAGATATCATCGCAATTGCTACTGTATTTGTTTCTCTTTACTATCTTCATATTGATTATCTCGCTCGCTTACTATTTCTTTTTTTGGTTTTACTTTAATCACTTCACGAACGATGTTGTAAAATAACTAAAGGTGAGCAAAAGGAGTGCCTAATCTATTGTTTGATTCGTAGAAAATGTAATTCTAATCATCTACTCATCTGTATGCGTAACTTTGCTCATCCACTTCAAACTGTCTGCCCGATTGATATGGTGAACAGCATTATGTATATCATTCGGAAACATATTGAACCTTTGTCGTTTTGTCTTTGTAATTAGTGTTACAAAAGAGGGATAAATCACGAATAGTTCAGTAAAACCTAGCAAACTAACCAGAACCGGAATGATAAATAATTCCAATTATATAAGCACATAAATAAAATACTCATTGGAATGAACTAACGTATGTAAATGAGTAGAATTAAATATAATTGAGTGCAAAAAGTAAACAAGTAAAGCTAACTGATGCCTGCAATTGCTGCATCCTTCGTATTGGTTACAATTCGATTGCACACTGTCGGCCATATAAACGGGGAAAAACTAAATAGCACCAATTGGATAAGATACATGCAAAAAAAAGGGAATGAAAACCCTCTCTGCCACACTGGCAGGAAAATTGGTGGCTATCGATTCGATTCAATAGCTGCCTCCGGTACAATCGGATATCATTAGTGAAATCTGCACTCCCAACAACCGCAATCGATGTGAGCGCAGTAAATTCAAATTAACGCACGCTGGTCTAATTAGTGCAGCAGGTTTATTAATGGTGGCGATGGATTGGTACCGGCATTCATGGAATGTAACCGGAGGGGGGAAATGGTTAAGCTTCACAACCGTTCAGCAGCTTCCGGTGCCACCGGACATCGGATGGAATGTTTTATAATTGGTTCCAAAATTGCGTTATCAAATTTGGAGGCACACCTTTACTGAAGTTCCCATCACTTTCATGTACTCAAATTCCCAGACTTTCATAATTAAACATTCGGAGAATGCTTGGAATTAGAATTGATGTCTACTGTGAAGGCAGTCACTTATAGAGAGGAGTTTCGTAGAAAATAAATAATAAAATGATAATATCGTTTTGAGGATAACCATCTCCTCGGGGGTCGTGCCAGATGATGGATATGGGATGCAAACCACCCAGATCATGAAGTTAGCACCCTGTTGGAAGCCGTTTCTGGAGCCACCGGAACTCCAGCCAGAGCGTGCGTTGACAAACGTTGATGGGCTTGCGGTTAACCGCGAAAGCTGCACCGGAATTTCGGTACCAGCAATTACGAAAGTCATCCTCGTCAGTACCTCCTCAAAAAACCGCGAAATCCTTTCAAACCTCGCCTGCCAGCAGCTTGTGGCAAAGGGTTTTTGGATGTGTGGTCAGTTTTCAATCGAGTTCCCAGTGCGCTGTGTACCATTTTTGACACACACACACCTCCCCATTGGGGGTTTGATGATGATATTACCATAAAGGCGAAGTTAAGTTGGTACGTCGGTTCGTTAATATTAAAGCCAACCAATTTTCTCTTGAATGAATATTATAGTATTCAAACTAAACAAAACGAACAAAAGAAACCTTTTCAATGGGTAAAACCTATCAATTCAAAAATAGTTCGTTATCGTCTGAAGTAATTCCATTCGCCCAACTTATCCTACTGGGCCAACGGAAGGAATCTCGATGTCGCTGATACTCTTGACACGCCGATGTTGCGCATACTTTGGCAGTGTTGCATGGCCACTGTCCATCGGCGGTGCGCTGACACGATTGTTGGCGATGGCGTTGGCCCGTTCGAGCGCTGGCCCCGGTGTTGGCATCGATTCGATCGATCTCAGCCCAACGGATGAGGTGACGCCGGGTATGGGTGGCGGTGCGGACGTTGGTGGTGGCAGATGATGGAAGAATGCCGGATGGCTCTGGAGGGAACCGACCGTGGCGTAGATCCCACCCTCGCTACTGCTGAACGATGGTGTCGGTGAGGTCGAGCTGTACACACTGTTCTTGTCCGAACCGGCACCACTACCGCCACCGTTGCTGCCCCGTGGTTTGTAGTTGGTGCTCATCCGGAACGCTTTCGTGAGCGAACCCTGCAATGTTGGAAGTGGAAGGGAAAGAATGCAGGAGATGTTTTCTGATTGTCTAAAAACATTGGCAGTTTGCAAGGAGTTTTCTATGAAAAACTATCTAAAAATAGTAATAACGCTACTCAAACGCCTAAAGGTATGCAAACTGCTAATCTTAATGGGTTTACTAATCATGCAGTTTGGTTTAAAGTTATTCTATTTCAACACATGATGCTATTATGAACCTTTGCTCTCCGTGACAACTTTATAAAATTTATTAATCGCTTGTTGATCAAAATCTATGAAATATAAGAATAATTTAATGCGAGAACATCCCTATAAAAATCCGAATAACACTTCTTTTTTCTTCTGACGGTTGCACCATGCAATCAAAATTTTCACCCAAATTTAACCAATTACTTCATTCTGCGGCAAAACCTTGCCAAAGTTTACCGTGGGTGCACAGTTTCATTACAACAATTAAATTTACAAGTTCATCTACAGTTCGACTAATGATGATGGTACTGCGGAAGTTTGATTTGCTGTTCTGACTTTGTCCTAGAGCACAGCCCATCGAAATGTGAACTTTGGAGCAAAAGTCGACAAAAGTTCCATCCCGCAAGATGCTTAATTCGGAAAAAGAAAATTCAAATGTTTGTTTGTGTGCTCCCTGGCTGTAACTGTGGGGAAATGCTGGGAAATAGGCAACACTCCCCACCGAAGGATATTTGTGTTGCATTTTACTGTACCTGTGATCCTTTCCATGCGGCAAACTGTTGTGTAGTGTTTGTGTTCGAGTTCGAGTTCGACGGTTGACCGCCGGTGTCAGTTCGGTGTTGTCCGGAAATAGGAGGTAAGGTCGAACGCATGCAGAGAAGACATTTCCGGGTTTGTTAATGTACAGGAGGTTTGAGGTAGAAGAAGGTTTTATTATAGTGGAATAAGAGATGGAAATTATTGACTTTGGATGAGGTTTCTTTTATAAGTGCGCAAAACGTAAAGTTGGGTTGCATCTACGGTAATGCTAACAGCATGCAGTTTCGCAAGGCAATTGAGCTCAGTTCAAGTGCTACGAGGTATGCAAATTTTGCTCTAGAATCTGCAAAAGGGTTGAAAGAGGTTAATATTATACAAGCTAAGGTATACTTATTATTTAGGAAAAATATACTATGCCACAATAGAAAAAAAAACCCTTAATTTACTTTCGGGAAACTAGTTCCACACTTGATTAATTCTGGAAAATTACTACCAAATAGTTTATACTTATTTTTCATTGTTTATTTCATATTTTACCTTGTGAGATAATTTTTCCTTGATTTTTAAGAGTATTTTTAAGCGTTTTGTATACTAAGTCAAAAATTATGAGTGAATAACATTTTACTAATGAGTGTGTAAGTTCCAATCTCCACCAAAAGTTTTTGTAAAAAATAGTTACAAATAGCTATGAATTATTTGCTCAAAGTGAATTATTTTAAACACTCATGAGTGAATCACATAACAGAGCTACAACTGAAGAACAGCGACTCGTTCATGAGAGAATTGCTTAACAAGTATTAAAAGAGTCAGTTTAAAAACTTTGACAAAACTCACTCACTCTGAATCACTTTTTCTCGGTAAGCTGTTGCACCCGTGACTAATAATTTGTGCCCTGAAATAGCCCATCAGATCGAAGCAGAGATGAGAGTACTCCGATTCTTAATCATTACAGTTTACTCTTATTTTCACTCATGAGTGTTATGACCCAATAGTTAATTCTTGAGTGAGTGGAAAGTCGACGTTAGTGATATAACTCTTCCATGAATTGAACACACTCAAAAGTAAAATTTAATCTATTAATTCCTTCTCATGCATTATGCACATTGGGAAATTGAGATATCTTTTAACGCCTGAAAATATGCAATGCACCTCACCAACCATCAAAATTTATATTGAGCTGCTTGATAAACGCGATAAAACGTTAAAACTTTCTTTCAACAACCTATCATTGTGGTGCTTTACTGCATTTTTTAATTATTTTCTTCCACATTTTTAATAGAATTTCCTCCACATTTATATCAATTATCCCCTTCATATTCCATCAGCTGTTGTGAGAACTTCGCATCAAAATGAACAACACAAAACCCGAAACTGCTTTACACTGCTAAGACGCAACATAATGGGAAAATCACGTTCCTCGAGTGTTTACCGTTTGTATTTACGGGGTTTACCCGGGACTGGAAAAGTGTCCTTGCTGTGCTGTCTGCTTGTTTTCCCCCATTCTCGTACACAGCCAATGGTGGAAAAAATGGTTCACCCAATCGGTGGAATCATTGGAAGAAGGTTTATATTTGCGAAGCGGGAAACGCCGGTTTCGTGTATAACGACGATAAAGAGCAACACACACACATACATCCCGGGAAGGACATTTTAATGCCACGTGCTGCAACACGAAGCTCATTTGCACACGTTCCAAACCTGTGCCGGAGGGGAACAATTTTATGTTGTTGTTTTTCCATTCGTCTATTTTTTACGAGACAAAGGCACGATACTTCAACTGCAGCAAGTATTTTAATCATACATCAGTGGGCGAGGGGAGCAGAAAGGTGTGACCGGAAGCTGGATAGATAAGGGTGGCGAACATAAAACAGAACGAGCCGTTACCGATGCGCTGGATGCATTAAATTTAATTTAATGTGACACCTTGTTATGTGTCACGGAATGTTTCTGTACTGTGATATGAGAGAAAGAGCGAACATGTAAGGTGTCTTAGAAGGTAAAATTTCCATCAAGATTACAAACACAATGCTTAAAGTTTGCATCAAACGAAAAATCTATATTCATGAACCGCAAAAGTGTGTGTCATGCACACGATCATGAACGCACAGAGTTTAATGTTCTTGAGCAACATCGAAAACACAACGTCTTTTCCCGTTCATGTCAATCTATTCCTGACCACAATGGTCCCATCATCAGTCGGAACCGCAGCAGCTTACGAGCAGCCAGCACACTCTAATGGCTTTATGGTGATGAAGAAACACTTGCTCCATCGTAATGGGATGCAAATTATCTGTTCGAGCAGTGATAAAGAACAAAGCGGCGCCGGTTGGATGTGTTGTTGGTCGTGCTGTAACCGGGAGTTCGGTCCGGGGGGAAAAACAAAATGTCGAAAGGACATCGATACCGACGGGGCATCGACTCATTATGCAAAATGGATTCGATTCCAGTTGATTGATTGGGTGCTTTTGATCTAATGAAGCTTCTGATGTTCGCAGCCGAGCGTACACGATGTGAATATGAATCAAATATCAAAAATATTCGTCTGAATGGAATGACGTGGTGAGCAAGTCGGTTTGGTTTTCTATATTCAATGAGATGATATCAATGAACTGGTACTCCATTACAGAGAAGTTGCAGACACAGTGTTATAAATAGTCTTTAGTAACTTCCATCAAGCATTATTTACAGTTTGAGTACGTTTGAAGCTTTTCGAGAATCTGCCCCGAGAATTCATCTCCTTCCAAGGTGAAGTGATTAACTGTCTGCTATTGCCCTGATTCACCACCCAAATGTCCTAGCTAATCTAATCTATCCACCCAAGCCAAGCTCTCACTTGCACTTCGGAAGCCGCAAACCAGGACCAGGAGTCAATTCTGATGGGCAATTCTTGGTATCCCCAACCAATGTCATCTCGTAAGGTTAGTCATGTCCAATGAATTCCCCCACTGCTGCCTGTACTGGCAGATGCAATTCTGTCGTTTGTACGGTGTGTCATGGTCACTTTTCTTGCCCAGGGCTCTACCAAAACCAACCATCAATTGCATATTCATGTAGTCTATTGGTTAAAGTGCGGCCCGGTGTCTCCTCGGCAATAGGTTTGATAGGAAAAGCCAAAGCAGAATGCAAGTATAGTGTTGTTTTTGGATCGAAATACAGCACAGACTGTGTGGACTTCTTCGGAATGGATTCCAGACGATATTGCCTAAGATTCAACGAATGATCCCAAAGGTTTTGCAAACATAGTCATTGAAGAACAGTACGAGGTGCTTGTGGTGGCTTTAAAGACGCACAGAATTGAGTACAGTTCAACCAGAGTGGTTTTACTAGAATGTTTTAGCTGTTGCTTTCATTATAATTTCTTCTTCGCAAAATAAGAGTTTAGAATTCAAAATATCAGAAGTTATTAATCTCATCAAGAGTAATACATGGATTAAAACGAAATCAGTTATGAAATTACGTCAGTAAAAGTCAATTCACTTGCTACAGCTGACCTTTAAAGATACTTAACTATGGGGTCTGACCTCGGTTCATTCGAGATTCAAACTCTGCTCAAGCACGTAATGTTGAGTTCCAGACTAAAATTATTTGCACTATTTAAGAGTGAGTGAGTGAGCTAAATCTTGCATATTAATGTTGGTAGGATGGCAGTTATATCAGAAAGAAGTAATTTTAAATTAATCATTCTTTCACGTGTCAAATCATTCACTCTCATCAGCGTCACTCACCCTTGTAATTCTAATGAGTGAATCACTAATATGAGTGAATTGAAATTCAAAGGAGTAACAATGTTTCACAAATTCAGATGCCTATTTCAAACTAGAACTACTTGATCTGTCATCTGTACTTGTCCATATGCCATATTCAATAAGGAATTTAATGAATTTTATTATCTATCTCGAAGAACAGTTACGTCTAACTCAGCTCTTTGAAATTGTTTACAAATTAACCACCAATAAAAAACAAGCTTCAAACGCTTCGTAGATCCGATGTTAATCCATCTATAAACATCAGCATCCGCTCTCTGCATATTAAAACGTGGGTAAATTGTAAAAAAGCTTATAATAGTAAAAAAAGGGAGTTAAACCGTTTATTAGCAATAACAAAGGTTTTCTTTTTAACAGAGCACACTTTGGAGGACGAATATCCCTTTGTGGGAACGATCCATTTTGTTTTTTGTTCGGCCAAACCCTGTTAGCATCCAGCGCTTTATGATCGTTCTAGCACCACATTAACGCCAGAATGCAATCAGCAAAAATGGAATCGATTATGGCCGGTGGTTGCGTTTGTGGCGGAGGAGTCTGCTAAAGTGGCACCGTAAAAATGGTACATATTTTATTGCAGCCAATTATAATGCTGCTTTAAGGCTACAATGTAAAGGGATGGCGTCTTTGTTTCCTGCTTTAGCCAATTATTCTTTAATTCCATTTTAACAGTTAAACATCAATATAAGAAATTGTAGTATTTTACAAAATAGTGCTAGGAAAAAAAGTATTTAGTTTTTTTTATTATAGTTGATTAATGTTGATATTTTAACAATATTTTTTAAAATTTTAAGAATGTCTTGCACTTAAAGCCTTCTCGATACGCATTTGCAAAAACACATTCGTTAACCATTATTGCCATGTCGTATACAAATATTAATGTTCATCGAAATGACTCTAATAAATGTATTCTTGGCACTCCGAGTGGCCACACAAGTACACACAGGAGCTTTACTGGTTGACCCCGGGGCCAATTAAACGATTCCAATGTCACTTTCAGTTGGAAGCGAGTAGTTCCATCCACCTTCCCCATTCAATACATAAATCATTTTACTACTGCACTACTGCTCCGACACATCCTGCAGTCCATCCCTCCGTACTCATGCATGCAGGATAATATTATTAGCTTGCACCGTTCGATGTGTGCTCCATAACAGTCCGGTTCGGGTGAATTATGATGCACTGCTGACTCGCCCATGACGGCCGAAAGCTGGTGGGTTGGTGGAACGGTACGATCGATAGATGCTTTTGAATTTTGGACTGTGCTTTCCAATTGATACGGTGGAAAACATTAACATCCAGAAACGTACCGTGGCTGGGCACAATTGGATGCTTAATTGGAAAAGTTTCTCGTTCATCTCGACGGTGTGTTGCATGAGCTGTTGTTGTATGTTGCACACTTGAGCTTTGCATATGATATTTTAAAGTAGTGTTCGAAGTAGTTAAACATGCAATAAGGGAATTATGTACACTGTACTAGGTTTTAGAGTAGGAAGCTATTGACGTTGTAATATGTGATCAGTGTTCAAACTACTTATTTCAAGCAGAATATTTGTGCCTCTCGCCTGGTTCAATGTCCTTTCTATTATCACAAACACCTGAACAGACGCGATGACAATACATTTCGGCGATGAAAACCTGTTAGCATCGTACCGGAATTCAGGACTGGTTGAGATAGGTTTGCGACATTGATTTGACAGTGCTCCGGTTTGACGCACCATCCAAGGATATTCCAACGATGTAGCGCATGTCGTCCGCGGGAACGACACGCAAACTTCCAGCCATCGCTCAACCGCCAAGATGGCATCCATTCTCCCGAAGAAAGCGATGGATGGATGTTATCTTGTTCGATCAATCGATCGATTGTTAAAAAAAGCGATAGACGGGAGGAGTGAGGCGATGGAGGAAAAGCGGGGGCCTTTAGCTTTTACTGAAAATTGCTTCCATTTTTGTGTGTTTCCTTTTCAATTCGTTCGGTTTTTTTCTATCCTTTTCCCTAAAGCAGCTGGTTACGGGGGCTGTAATCGAGCAAATGGGTTTACTATTCTGTTGGATCTTCGGCTGCCGTTTACCCATCCGCACTGGAACAAAGGTAGCAATCAGGCAAAGATTTACAACTTTAGACCCCTCGTACCCCCGGAGCGATTCTCTTTAAACGTGTCTCGTGTTTGGAGAGAAGAAAAATGCTGGACTCTTTACATCACCCCAAGCCTCTGTGTTGTGTTTGAGTTCATTGAAAGCTTTACTTTATCAACTTTCATGCTCGCCCGTTCGGCATCCGGTTGCTGCTTTTCATCGTGTGTTATCGTCCTTCTGTTCCCATTTTACCAGTCTACCAGGCATCTTTTGATGTGTTTCCGATACAATAAATCGATTTGAAGTTTAAAGAACAGATAATGCTAGTGGGTATGTGATCTAACTCTGGATGTGTTTCTTTTTATTTGTTAACAAAAGATACAGATACATTTTTATCAAATGAAACTCTCCATAACAAAATATCAATTTCCTATTAACTCATCATACAGGAGGAACATATGAAACGGCCCCAAGCAATCGTTTGGGAAGGAAAAATCGATGGCAAACAGCAACAACATCCTTTCTGCTGCATTTGGAGTCTTTATTTCCTGCCTTCTTATCATGTGTCATGTGAATGTTGCTCTGCATATGAGACCGAACTCCGAGCATCGCAATAACAGCAGCATACGGTTTGTGAGAAGCACCAAAGTGCCCGGGAAAATGCAGCACAACCCACAGTTCCACCGAGTGCAGCTCCCGGCGAGATATCCTTGCAAAACATTCCGTTCCGAAATGATTCCGTTCGAACAGTAACTGTTTTGCGTACGGTGCGAGAGCAAACCGGAGCAAAGTGTGTGCAATGCCATGGAAAGAATCACCAAGATTATGTGAAGCTTTTGAAATGGTGCTCCGTATGGTGTTTCGCCTAATGCACACGCCATTCAGCAGTGATGGTGCCTTTTTCCGGACTGGTGGCTTACCGATGGCAAAAAAGCTTTCAAAAGCTTATGCTTATGAATGTTTGACGGCTTGCTTGTGTATATTTAGTAGTATAATAAATAATTGTTTTTATATGAATTGCTGGATGATCGTCAGAGTCTGACAAGTTTTTATTTTTTTAATATAGCATTTTAATTAAAATTATTCATTTTTGCCATTTTCATCAAAGCTTTGCTGTGAAAAAACTTTAGCCATTTTTCATAAACATTTTGGGGTCTTTTTTATTATCCTCAAAAAGGTTGAAAACCCCCCCGAAAGTCACGGTTTTTCAAAACTGCACCTCGGGTGCACTTTTTGCATGTTTCATTTCAAATTTCAAAAAAAAAATGGCCGCCCTCAAAGCTTACCCTCCATACGTGCATTTGTGCGGGGTTTAGTTAGGTTGGCTCGATTTTTTATTTCCTCTCGTGTTCAGAATTTTCCGTTCAGAAAATCGCTTGCTTTTCACGGTTTAATGTGAATTTACATACACACCCACACACTCCCCAATCACGGGGAGGGGGAGAGATTGCTTTTTTTCTTTTTGCTCTCCCTCTACCATCGCCCGTTTTTCGCTCTCACCGTGGAAAATTATGTGCGGACGAATGATTTGTACAGTTGTGCCGGGAGGCTTTTCCATCCTTTTGCATGCGCTCCACGGGAAAATGGTGCTTCCACCCCCCCTCCCCCTCCTCCCCCCCGTTCTGCCACAACCGTGCCCGAAAGGTGAATATTTTAAGAAAAGGTGTAGCTCATCTAAAATTTACATAGCATGTCAAAACAAACAGCAAGTCACATAAATACAAATGCTGCAGAAATGTTATCTTTCCGGGCTCACCCCGGTTTCGCTTGGGCGGACGGTCGGACGGCAGGGTAAACATCGCACGTACCGGAAGTGCTGAGGCTCCTGGTTTTGGGGCACGGTACGGAATGCAGCATGCTAACGGCACGGGATGTAGTTGTTGATCCGGTTTTCGCGCCCGTCACTGTGTGAACCTCGGGAACACACAGGGGCGGATAGATGGATCTCGTGCAGGTTTCAGGATGGCTTCCTTGTCGACGTTTCCGACAGAATGGAAAAGAAGAAAAACATACACACACACACACACATGTGGGGAAGGCAAACATTTCCAAAGCGTATGCCCTCGTCAGGCATTGGGGTCGCATATGGCGCAACCATCGGTACACCCACGTGTGCTAGCGATGCCGTCGTGCCAATGACGGTAGATCAACGTCGAAAGCCACACCCGGCGTGTAGGGTACTTGACGGTGGAGAGCCCAACACGACGGGTCGCTTTGCCAAGGGACCGAAACAACGTTGGAAAGGACAACACACGATACCTTTCCGGACCCGGTGCCAGTCCCGTGGCGCCATTTAAAGACACTAAGTAATAGTAGAGTGCTGTTACGTTACGTGGGAGTAGTAGTTCAACATCGAAAGGGAGATAATGTGTCGTTATACGAAGGAAAGAGAACGATATGGGAGAAGAAAAAAAAACTAACAAAACCTATACATACAGAATGTTTCCATACAAACGACACAAAAAAAGGGGGAAAAAGTATCACATCACATCGATGGCCGCATTTCGCAAGTGGAAAGAAGTTTTCGATTTTTCCAAACCTCATCTTGAAAGAGAATTATGAATTTCTTCCAAAAAAAAAGGACCGGGGAACGAGATCCTTTACCGGATTGTGTGAGGTTGCTATTTGCATATCCCATGTACGCTTATCAAAACATCAACATTCGCTTGGCTTTACGGTAAGATATACATGTTTGGGAATTTGGGCCACCGAATCTGTTCCGTTCGAGATTATACGAACAATCTGGACCATTAGTTTATCGTTTTTAATGTAAAAGACCATGATTTATAGTAATGATTCCTCAGATTGATCGGTGAGCTGATCATGTTTAAGTGCTTAGAGTGTGTTAACTGATAATATAGATTTTTGAAATTTATAATTAAAATGGATTTAGTTAAATTTGTTGGAAAACTAATAAAACTAATAAAGGTAATTATAATAAAAAAAAATATTATAAAATATGTCAACTATTGGAAGTTTCCCAGCCAGCATTTTCCAACAGTTTTCAACAATGTGTCTCTTGAAATTCTGTGATGCTCTCAGAAATAAAATCTTTATAAAAAGAATAAATCATTTTGACCTTTTCTTTTTTTGTATTTACAATGCTGATAAAAAATTCATAAAAAACTATGTTTTTCCATATTTCGATGAAACTAAAATCTGCAACGATTTGAAAGTTACTTTGTAAGGGCTTAATAGTATATTAGCTTAAAATTAATGATCGCACTTAACCTCTAGAGAATTGTTTAGGTTTACTGAAGGAACTGAAAATCTAGAGCATAAACATTATCCAAAAAATATTTAAAAAGTATTTAGCATACACGAATGATATTTTATCGTTTTTCCATCTCATTACAGCTGTGCAATCACTGTTTAAGTCTTATTCTGAAGAATCCAAACTCTAAATATTGTGTTGAGTAGTTCAACATAGAAACTCAAATGGAAGTAGGAAATATCAAATGGAAAACATATAAGACAATTATCAAATGGAAAACAGTATGATATATTTGATTAGTAGAATACTTTAACATATTTTTCTAATATCACTTCACTATTTACACATACTTTTTTTTCGGGCAAAGCCTTCTCACACAGGAAATTTACACCAAAGCTTTGGAGCACATTGTAAACACTCCACGGGATTCATTCCACACGTAGGCCATCATTCAACATGATTTACTTGAACCTTTACGAGCAGCAACCACTCCAAAACACGGTGAAGCAAAATGATTTCCGAAACCATCAGCTGTTGCACATGCAGTGGAAACCTTTTCTCCATTCGTTCGTTATTGATCCATTCGGGGCACAAACTCACTGTGTCTTCAGTTCGCTATGTTACTGGTGGAGCATTTTCTAAAAAAAAAGACCAAACCCAACTTCTATTGCTGGCTCAATCCCGGACCATTCGTATTTCCCTTTCCCCGAAACGAGCCTGGTTCGGTTGGCTTTCCATCATCTTCGTCCTGTCCTAGCCGGGCGTAACCGTGGTTTAAGTGCATGCGTCCGTAGTAGCTCTGAAAGCAAGTCATCAGCGGGTCAACAACGGCGAACATTATCGGGCCTGGGTTAGGGGATGGTCCTCCAAGGTTTGGTTGGTATTAGTGCGTACCCCGTTTCGGACGACCCGGAGCACAGATTAACAAAAGCTTTCGGAGTTGATGAGCAGGAAGTGAACGAAATTTCCTCATTTTGGATGGATTAACTTGATGGATTATACCGTCGGGCGATGAAGGGAGGTGGGGGAGGGAAAGAAAGAGTTTCCGTCCAACGGCCCAACGCAGCCTGATGCGTGTGGTGCTTTCTTTGGGAAGTTTTCTTTCTGGTGGATTTTATCGTCGTGTGTGATTATCTGTGTGTAAAAGGGTTGACGTGGTCGAGTGTATGAAGTATTCTCCAGTTCGGTAGAAACGTCTTCCTTTGTGAAGGTTACGTTTGATTGTAAGTTGAGCTTTTTCACACAATCCCCGAACCCACATTGCAAGAATTACGAAAAAAGTTTTCCCTTCATGCACGCACACACACACACATACCCTCACGGCACGCGTGACACGTGACTTTGATTTGTTCCCATTGAGGTGAGGTGAACGCCCGGTGGCGGGTGTTATAAAATTGGCTGACACATGGTTTGACATTCTTTCAGCCAGCCCGGGACACACGCGTTGCTGTGCGACGAAAGTGTTGGAATTCAATTTCTGCTACATAAATCGGGTGTGTGCGATCCCTTGGCGCACGAGCGTCTTCGCTCCGGAAGCATGCTTCGCACGAGTGCAACGTTATGCTTGAGCGTGCATGAACAGTTTTTCCCCCCGTACCCGGCCCCCGGCGGAAAAACGAATTCTTTGAACGTGTGCTAGAAAACAGAGTAAAAATCAGCACCATGGTGTTATCCTTTGCCCGGAACGGAAGACGCGCGGGCACGTTGGATGCCGAGCTTTCATGAATACCGATTTATGATGCAAAGTTAAGCTGCTTTTCCGGCTCGGTTTGGTTCTACGCCCGCATCACGATGGAGGTCGATGCGAATATACGAAACGATTATCGAGACCGGATGGTGTTAAGCGTTTTTGATCATCTTTTTGATGGGATTATTTGACACAGTTTTGTAATAAATTTGATAAGGGATTGGTTGGTTAGGGGGGGGGGGGGAAAAGGAAGGAACGTTTGTGACTTCAAAGTACAGCTCAAGGTGCATAAAACTGTCAAATAAATGTGAGTCGAATGCAGTACATTTATTTTATACTGTTTATGGAATATCCATTTATTACGTAACGGAAAAAAACAGAATTGATGACATTGTAACGCTTGAGGCATTCTTTCTTTAATATTCTCGTAGCTATTGGTTCCAGCAAAATATTTTCCACATATTTTGCAAATTCATTGTTATCAACCGTTTAGCTTGGTTATCATTGTAAGAAGAACCTTCTTCGAGAACATCGTGTTTCTCAAAAACATTGCTCAGATAGGGACGGTACTAAAATCCCATACGCAATTGGATAATTCTCCTACTGCGTGGTAATAATAAGTATAAGCTTTAGAGCTTGGCAGTTCTTCAAGAAAAGAAAGAAATCATGCTGCTCATTACTTCTGTAAGAGTGACACACGACACGACTTAACAATGTTATATTATATTCCACCTTATTAATATATATTTTGGTGTTTTGGAGTTAGGTTTAGTGCACTGTAAACAGATGCAACAAAAAAACCAAATGAATAATATAAGTATTAGACAAATACAACGTGTGCTAATGTTCTCAGTCCACTTATAGAAAGATCTGTCGTTATTTGAGTGCATAAAAATACTCCTGAAATTGATTATATACCTTACACGAGGTGCTAGGTTTATTTTAGTCGCCATAGCTTTGTCTCAGAATCCATACAATATTTCAAATAATAAATCGGCTATGCCCGGCGAAAAAGTTAAAGTATCTCACGAGGTCTTCGCAATGATGTGGGTCTGACAGTACAGATAAAGCAGTTAACTTGCTATTGTCAATATTACTGGAGAAAATAAATTATTACAATTATTTAGTGCACCAAAGAATTCTCACAATTGACTATGCATAAGTTCTACCACCAATATGGCAGGCAACTTTCTAAAAACATCTAAATCAACAGTTCACTTTCTAAAGCGTCACGTAATAACTGGATATCCCCTCAGTTCAATTTAGGACTCTTGGAATACATCATGATAAAATTAGAGCGATTGTTTCAATGTTTTTTTCTAACAAAAATTATTTAAAATATCCACAAAAAACATCAATCCAATGCTCAACAACTAAAGCCTCGAGGGCAGTACATTCCACAACAAAGTGTATAGTTTGCATTATAATGGAAACACATCCTGCACCGCATTAAACAACGAACCTGGCGCTAGGAAAAAAAACCTAGTTGTCACAGCTGAGCGAGCGGAACAATTGGTTGTGGAATGTTCGCTCAATTACACTCGATTCGATCATGAATAGTTGCAACGAGCAAAATGCAACTAGCGTTTGCATTCATGCATGACTCACTTGCCCGTGGTTGTTCAGCTTTAAAGCTTTTAAACGCATTCCGTTGGGTCCTCGTTGAGCATTTGTTTGCGTGGTCATTGTGTGGAGGATATTACAGTTTGTTCAGTTGGGAACCTATAGATGCAATTAATTAAATTGGTGAATTGACGTTATAAGGGTTCTTTGGAAAATTATATAGCTTTCGTAACATGTTCTTGAGCAATTTGGCATATTTAATTTATATGGTAATGTACTTATGTACTACACCTATTGTTAACTAGGCTAGTTGAAAACGCATGCATAATATTAACCCTCTTAATGGTACAAATAGGGAGATGAAAATGAATGGGTAGGTATAAGGTTTGACAGCAAAAAATGGGGTTTTAAAATAATCTGTTACACTCACCCGCAAACTACCGGTATTACGACGATCGCAGCCCGTTGCGGACATCATACCGATCCCGCTCGTGATGGGTATTACCGTACCGCCTCCCGTCCGTATTCCTTGGCCCATGGTCGTTCTGGGGTGGATTTGATTTCGTGGTGTTCATAGCAAGAAAAAAAAAACATTCTCCACCATTGCGATCCGGGTGTTGCGTTTAGTGTTTAGCGTGTGTTGTGGTGTTGGTGTGTTGTTGCCGGATGTTGTCGATGGTTGCGGGGGATGTTGTTGATCGGTTCCCATACGCGTGAAAGCGCCACCGGTTGTCGGTTATCGGATCGGATGGTTGGTTTGTGTTTCCGTTGTTTCGTGTGGTGGTGTTTGCGTATGTTTGCATCGTGTATTCCGTTGTAATTGAAACGAGTTTCAGGTTTGAGGGTAAGTTTTTGGTTTATGGCAGTGTACGGCAGTTTATGTTGTGATTTCGTTGCGGAATGGTTTTTGTGCACACACATTGCACACGATCAAACGGATTGGTACGGATATTACGAAACACAACAGCGACACGACAAAACACGACCAAAGACGGCGAACCCCACATGGGAAGAATGTGTGCATTTGTACGTGTGTGTGTGTGAGCGAGAGAGAACAAACCAGAGCATGGGAAAAAGAGAGAAAGAGAAAAAGAGAGAAAGAAGAAAAAAGAGAAAGTGATAAAAGAAAAGGAAAAAGCAGTTATGGAAAGAAACCATTACACATCAATCAAAACATATTGCAAAACTGTTCAAAAATGGTTAGAAATGAATTAGAGAGCAGCAATACATGTTGGAGCAAATGTGAAAATTTGACCGTTTTTAATCCAATGCAGGTAGGGGAGAAAACAAACAATGGGCGCTATAGAATAGGGCTTACATTCCAAAACAACAAAACTGATACAACATTTAGGAGATATGAAAGCGTTAAATGTAATAAAAAGTTCTATATGTAATGAACAGTAATGGTGAACGACTCAACTACCATTAGTTGGATAATAGTATGTTGGACGAAAGAGCTTTTCCTTCAGAAAAGTTCTCTGATATATGTGTTAGCTGTTATAACGCCTAGAAGTATGCAATAAATGGTTTATGGTCAACATTTTAATAATTAAGGGAGTAACCCTATTTCCCTAAAGTGATAAGTGACTTAAACAATATATTGCCTACCTTTTCAGGCGCAAATTCCCAAGACAACCTTGACAAATGAATGTGTCAAAAGGAAAACACAAAACTGTGCTGAAACTTCAAAGCCAGCTTGTTAGTATTACAATTCTGTACTTTTACAACTGTTTTCTAGAAGTTTTTTACAGCTGTTACTGGTAGTTTGAAAGTATATATATGAGATTGTCATATCACTTCTAACAAAACAACAAATAAAAATTTGATTAAATAAATGAATAATATTTGAGCTCCTAGAAACATGCTCACATATTAGCATTATATTACATAATCTAGGAGCAACACTTTGAAATACCGCACAGAAAAGCTACCGCCTGGTAGCATAACAACACCGAGCTTCAATTTGTGCGCAATGGAGTATGAATGAACAAAGTAAAAAAGAAAGTAAAAATACACAAAAGGACGAAGCTAGAACGGTGCAAAGGAATGTGTTTATTTACATTCCCGGGCAACAAATATGAGAGGAGTTTAAAAGCGAATACGGACAGGAAGCAGCACAGCACGGCAGGAGAATTGCAATTGCAGTACCAGAAGCCACTCGTAGGCAACATATTCGCAAGTGCATGCATTCGATGGAAAGATTAAGAAGAAGGTGAAGTATTCGTAAGTCAAATAGCAGTATTGAGTAGCTTTGCGGGTGGTCTTTAATCCCTGGAAAGGAAAAAAAAACTGAAAGAAACAACCACCAGAGCTAATGGTAACGGGGAGTCATGCACTACTTCAATGATGTTTGATGGAAATTGCACCCTAGTGACTGGAATCTCATAATCCCACCCAGCTCGGAACGAGATGATGATCTTAACGGTTGGTATAAAATTGGAAAAGCTTTGGAAAATCAAAAGCGATTTTCAAAAATGCAATTTTTATATTCATATCAGAGTAAACCCCAATTCTTAAATTCGTCATCAAATGTGATTTATGGATGGTTAGTAATTTGCCAACAAATTATTTCAGGTAAGCTCTTAGCGAGCCAACCATTAAACATTTGAAAAGTACTTCGTTACGCTCGATATACGAGTGCATTTGGTAGAATTCATATGACTCCCTCCCGCAAATCCGGACAACCTGTGCGCGAAATGACCCATGCACCGCTTTCATGTTTGTCGACTCGGGACCATACCTGCTATTGCTTTGATCCAATTCAAAGGAACCGTCCGATTCCGAATGAAGGTTGAACTGTAAACACGCCCGGTCGGCATATTGCATATTGGTGCACAACAAAATCCCAGCAAGAGCCTGTTCATGTTCGGTCACGTACTGTGCCGATGGACGAAATGGAACAGGTGCTCAAAGGTTTCGGACCGTGCCACCCGCCAATCAACTAACTCTCAATCGTACAACGGTTGGAATCTTCAATATAAAAAAATGCCATATTCCAGTGGGATTTACTCACGGTAAAGCTGGTGGGTCGTCTAAACGATGCACTTAAACCTTCTTGATAGCGACAAACATAAACGCTATAATAAAAACAGCAATTTCTCATTTCCCATTCTTCGTTGCCCGCATGCGGGTACATTCGTTTAGCGGCTATCAGCTCTTCGGTTCCATTATTAGATTAGGTAAACGGGACACTAAAATTATTTGCACACCTTCGCGTTCGATAGTGTTTTATGGACATCAACGCGCAATATTCGCTATTCGCAGGCCTACACATTCAGGTTTTATTGCAGCGAAATGTTTGGCCGACGTGTTATTATTTCATTCTTGTGTATTGAAGTTGGAAAATTGTATTTTGTTTGTATATTTTTTGTGATTGAAATTATGAGGTGGATTGAAAGAATGTATAAAATACTGGACGGGATATTAAGAGGTCTCAAATTTACTGAGTATATCTCAGTTGGAAACTTCATTATAACGTTCGTTGAGTCACAAATCTACCGGGAATTGTTCATTTAATCTCTGATCTATCCTTCTTTTCTTGAAAAGGATGTTGACAGCTGTCCTCTGTGGTTATGCAAGTTGTTGAGGATTTCGCTCAATTACTATCCATTTTACATGCAATGAAATCCGTAATTATTTAGAGCCGATAGTGATTTTTAAGTAGAAAATTACATTTAATAAGTATTTGCCTTAAAGTTTGTGTTTTGTATGAAATTTCGAGTGTAGAAGCATTGAAGATACTACAAATAGCTTTGAGCGGGAATGTTTTGTTGCATACTTGAGCAAAAGTATGTGAGAGAAAGATTTATGATGAGTTAAGTTTATCTAACGAAAGGATTTTAGAATGGGAAGTTAGGCCATGGTACGTCTGGCTGTCGAGGGAGTTTCATTGATGCTTGAGTATGATGTACTAAGATTAATGTGCTTGACTAGTAAAATAGTCAACGAGCGATTGAAAGCACCGATGCACATGAAACGAACCCTCAAAATCCCCAACAAAGTCTCCCAAAAGTGACGATTTCTCTTTTTTCTCTATTATTGCGGTATTATACTCTCAGGGTTTGTAGATAAATCTTGCATTTATACAACGCACCATCTCACAAGGCTCATATTGCAAACGTAGTTGTGGTCAAACATTCCTCAAATATTATGGAACAACTACCCTTTTTACGGAACTATGCCCGTTGCCTTCTTTCAGAATTCTTTCTTTACCTATAATTAAGATTGCCACTCCGTGAATATTGCTCCAGTTCGATTGAGGGAATCAAGGAAATTTCGCCGAAGGAACTGAAGTCTACATATGTCTTCAAACGAACACCAAAAATGTATTGATGACTGGAAAAAACAGATGGCATGTGCGTTTTGCTTCTAATGGAGCATATATTCAATGCGACATAATAAATTTCGTTTACTGACCATCTATTTTTAGACCTCTTCTACTGAATCTTCCTACATTCAGGACAGAAGGTACACAGAATGAAGATATTCACGAATATGTGGTCCCACTGTGACCCAATAGTCGTACACGCTTCCCAATGTGCAATAATAATTTATTTCCTGATAAGTTTTATTACGAAAATATCATTTCCGTTTTTAACACTCTCATCACGCAGGTTTGTACGGCACGGAACATTTGTTCTGCTTAAGGCAAGAACGCAATCCCTACCGCGGGATTCGTAACGTTCCCGGCTAGACTTTAAACGATAACGCAACGTGCTCGTTTATTATCTGTCACTATAAATTATGCACGAAAGCATAGGCATGCCCGAGACGGAACGACCCAGACACACATGCACCGTCCATCGCCATTGCCAAAGGTCAGACCAATATTTCGGTTTCGCACGAAACAAGGTGACACTAGGGAAAGATACCACCGGTAAGGGCGAGCGGCAGCAATACAGGTCCCCGTGAGGTTCGATCCGTGGGCAGGCAGAATATTCCTCGGTTTTATTGCGTTCAAGACACGAACCAGCTGAGAACTTGAGCACATGAGCGAAGGATTCTTCTGTTTCTTTTTCCGCTTCTTACCACTAAAAGTGTACTAAAGAAACTTTTTGTTGCACAGTATGGAGGAGCTTTTCCTGAGCTATCGTTGCTGAGTGTAAAAAAAACTTTACAGCATTATACAGCAATGCTGAGAAAGGATGTAAAAGTAGGTTCGCGTGGATTATGATTTACAGACGCTGGAGATGGCAGAGCATGGCCCTCGACGCCGGCACCGATTAATGCTAGGTCACGAGGACGTCCGAAAGGATGAGCGAATAGCAGAGGGAAGAACATTTTTGCAACCCTTCCAGGGAGTAGCGAGTAATGAAATAAGATGGTAACTTATGCAACCCAACAGCGAGGGAGAGTTTTGTGCGAAAGTTTCAACATGGCGATTTATGACCTTATACGACCCTGGGTAGCTATTCACTCAACCAGTCTTACTGTTCCTCTTTGCGGCTAAGAAATGCCCTTTTCTCTGTATGTGAGCGTGCTTATGAGTATCTTTTGGACCGATTTATGGCTCGTTTCGCGCTACGGGGCGGCCTAGAGCACATAACTCAACGAGCCACATTCGTCAGTCCCGCTGCTCATACCCGCTGTCCAAAAATTCCATTCACAGATCGCTATCGTACTCGCGGGAACCATTTTTGAATGGTTGTCAGTGCAAGAATTGGAGACCCTCAGTCTGTCAGTGCCGTTCGTCTGGACATTTCTCTCCGAGTATCATTTAAATTCCAAAGAACCCCATCAGTGTAAAACCGTTGCGGAAATGTGTAGAATTGGAGTCCAAGAAAAAAAAAATAAAGGAATGAAACACATTTTCTTACGATGGCAAGTTCCAGCGCAACTCTGTCTGTCGCAACTCACCAACACCATCGCCGAAAAGGGCTAACGAGCCCTGGAGGAAAGGGCAAACGATACATAGCTCGGTGGCCGGTAATTTGTTGACGAGCGTAAAAGCGCAAGCGAATGATAATAAAACTTGCCGCCGCACGATTTGCCTCGGAAGTTTGCCAGTGACAGACCCCATAACTCTAAGGCACTGGGTATATCCGGCGCCCGTTTATAAAGATAAGAAGATTTCGAAAGCATTTATGTGCACTGTTTTATTTTTGTCTTTATCGTTCAAGTTGCTGCAAGTTGCCTCACTACCTCATGGAACCAGTATATCTTTTTGATGGAGAGAGCGCAAAAGACACTCAACAGGATCACCAGAAAGGGACCACTTCTTGAAGGATGAGTTTTTCCACTCAAGTGAAGGTGTCTCCATTTTTTTCTGTTTCGTTCAGCTCGTTGCTGCATAAGATTACAAAACACCTTTTCCGTGTGCGTCTTCCAACCGGAAAGGATAGCGTGCGATAAATTCAACAACCTCCACATTCCGGGGGAAAACGATGCGCTAGTAAATCGTCACCGGGATGGCGCTTTGGCGGGGTGCAATCTAACTTTAACTCGATTTTACCACCGGCAACAGATGGACCCGCAGACTGTGCGCAGAATCTTTTGTCAAGTTCTGCCATAGATACATTACGGCCCATGGCCATACTTAACATTAAACATTAAAGAACGTTTGCCTGACCTAGGAAATGGTTGCCACTTCTGGGTGGGTGGTTGATCGTTGAACTTTGCACCTATCGTGCGGGGGAATAGAATCAACAAGACCTTTCCTTTCGGTGCGACCTTTTGACGTTTCCGAAGGACATCTCGTCTCCGGACACTCATGTGGGCAATGCAATTAATTTATCCAATCAAAAGTTGGCAAAAGCACCAATCGGGTCCCAAACGCTGGAAGTGAGTTTAGTTGAGCGGCGATAGCCGATTAGGGAAAGTTTTATGTGCAAACTGTAATTTTCATCTCTTATTAGTTTATCGAAATCTGATGTTGACACTTGGTGGAAAAAGCTTCCAGGTGAACTTATGTTGTTGGGTTGGAAAATGGATTGGAATTTATTTGTGTAAGCCTTAAATCATAATTTAATAACACATATCAATAGCTTTCATTGACATCTTGAAAATATGTTAAGACTTTTTTAATGTATTTTTTGTTGTTGTAAAACTTGCAATCAATTCTGACGATGCGCTGAAAGCACCTACAGTGGTGGTCATAAATATATGATTTGATAGTAATTCGAAGTGAATAAGGGATGGGGACTTAGATTTTAAAAATATCGTTGTTTTGCTACTAATTACCGAGTTATTAAAGATTTGGGATTTCAGAATCCTATGTCTTTGTCTGACTCCAAGCGGAATGTGCAATAGATTAGTTGATAAATGTGAGCGCTCTGGTTAGGGCTGTTGCTATTGCTCCAAGATGCAATTATCTTAGGGATAGGAAATTATCAGAATAATCCAATAAGTTCTCGAGGGCTCCGCTATATTATTAATTAATTTTTTTCTATTTTTTTTTACTTCTTTGATGAAAATATCTGATTTCAGTTCATCTTACTGGATAAGATCAGTGGGATCATAAATATTTTATATACAACTGGCACATACAATATCCATTAACAAATGCCACTTTGCACGGTTTCCTTACTCCACTGGCTACCAGTGTACACCGGTGTTATTAATATCATAATATAAAATACACAATAACGCATCAATTACAAAGAATGCTTCTATCTTGCCGTATCTTATCGATCCCAAAAAGGTAACCATCGCATTTGTTTACCGTACTAAAAACCCACCGACTCGCGGCACCTCCCGTCGGTTTACCAACATGAATCTTGCTGCCCGTGTGTTTATCGAAGATTACGAAGCGTTAAGCGAAAAAATGTGCCTAAAAATCACAGCTGAGTCACGAAGTGGTTTCCTGCGGCACAGTGTTCTGGTCGGTGCTCCGGCAAGCTGAAAGCCCGGTTTACGCAACGTAACGGCGGAAAAACGGAATGGATTCTGGTTCCTTCTTTTGCGGCTGCCATCCACAGGCTATTTTTGGCACGGAGCCATAGCTTTTGATTGCCCCAGCGTACGTCATTAGCACGCGTTTGGGAGCGAGAAATCTTGAGTGCTTTTTCGCGTGGAGATCGGGAGTCCCTCCACACCGGCGGTGGTGGGAGTACGGAGTTTCGGGATTGTTTTATTTGCTGTTTGCTGTTTTTTTTTTTCTTTTACGGTGAGAACATTTTCTTCATTCCTCTTCACGATCAGTGAACCGGGCACGCGGATGCCAGAGCACGGCCGGCCGTGAACGGAAACGTGACATGAAACGTGGTTATTATTAAATTTGTTTGCGAAAATGTTGTGTTCGCACTGATACAGAGGGGTTTTTCCCGGTGGTTGGGTTGGGGTAGAGAGAAGCGCTTCAACATTAAAACATAAAACTCGAAAAGCTGGAAGAATAAATGATTGGGGAAAGTTTAACTTTCTAACGAACAAAGTGGCCCACCAAAAATAGTTGGAGAGGGTGGGCTTGTAAAAATTGTACATGAATCATTTTCCAGTTTACATTTTCTCATCATAAAATTGTTATTGAAAACAAAATCCCTCACACAAATATTTACACCCGAACCAGCGAGCTGTAAGCAAAGTAAATTTAATTTATCAAAAGCTAACTTAAAATGATTATTTAACTTCATTTTCATGTGCAGCCATCCGCTGGACAACCGCTGGACCGCTCTTTACATGGGGAAAATTAATGTAATTCGTGTCCATTCACCCGTTGTCGCTAGCGGATGCGAACCATATCAGTATGGCGCATCCTTCTCGAAGTATGTGTGTGTGTGTGTATGAGTGCAAATTTCATTAGCTGCTCACTCGACCGGATTCCAACTAGTTCACCTTTACCCGGTCTGACCGATCGATCGATCATGAATGAAACATGCCGGGTGGGCAAGATGGTCCGCATCCGGAATGCGGAAGGAATCGTCGGGAAAAGCAATCGAAAATGGCAATTTTCATGTGCACTGAACGAATTTAATGAGCTAATAAACGAACTAATCAACTCCGACGGACCATATCCGTTTGATGGTGGACGCTGGAAAGCATTCCCGTGAGGAATGGGAACCATTTGGGGCGAGGTGTTTTACGGTTCGAGGTTCGGTTGGATCAGTCAATAACTACGATATGGAAAATATGCACCCATCACCGGAAGGTGAGTGGACGTCCCGTACGATAGATTCTTGAGCGCGTTGGTGGGAATGGTCCTTTTCGGGGTGATGGCAATTATCGTGCGCCTTCCGTTTTTGTTGAAATGAAAAATACCATCCCATGTTGCATGTGCATGTGATGGAGGCGGATCGAAAAGTGACCATTGGGGGGGAATTTATAATTTTTGGATAACTATTTTATGAACCAATGTTTCCAGACGTAAATAATGACATGCCACACGGAGTAGAAGCGTGGGTAACCATGGAATTTTTCATGTTCTGCAACTATAATTTTGCAGGCGCTTTCCAATCCTTCCTCCAGACATGTGACCATACTAGAACTTTTTAGTATGGCTGTAAATAAACTACACTGCGCAAAATAAAAATAGAACCACTCAATATGTTCGGAAATTTTTATGTTAATGTTATGTTAGAATTTGTTCGTTTGCGACAAATACTACTATTTGAAACGTATACTTTGGGAAAAACTGAGGGTAATGACTGCCAGGCATGTGCAGCAAATTCTGTCAAAAAAGAAAAATAAAATCATTCGAAAATTCCGGTTACACTAACTTACATTTAGAGACCGAACCTGAATTTGTATAATTTTGTCCTAAAGAAAACAATACTCAGGGAATCTTTGGCTTGATAAAATAATTTTTCAGTAATGCTGTTGTTAGCATGGAGTAAAATAACATAGAGGGAAAACAATTTTTTATTTGTGTTAATCTCAAGTCGGTGTCCTACCGACTGATTAATTCTGGGAGAATATCGGGTGTAAACTTATACAAATTTCAATTTGTTTCCTACTAAATCACTGCCGAAAGTTGAATTATTTTTAAATATTACGATAGTTTAGATTGCATCTTAGTAGCGATTCAATGAAACTTTGAATTAAAATCTAAAGCGATGCTATTCATTATCTATTTTTACGTAAGTGTAAATGTCTCACAAAATATATTAAGCTAAAATGGTTTAAACAAAAATTAATATAAATCCAAAATTGGCAATGATTCTATTTTTATTCCGCACAGTGTACCCTTGGACAGGTGACTATTCATTCGATGGGCGGGTTGTTTTTACCACGTCATAGCCAGCCAGTCAGCATAGTGCCGGTGAGCCGGTTGAATAATGCAATAGAGATGGAGATTTTCATCAAACTCACAGACAGGATCCGTTGAAAGACTCGCACGAATTGACGGTCGGTTTTATTGCACGCTGCCATACGGGACGGTTGCATATTTCAACTGTGTGGAATATGTGCAGCTGACATGCTGTGTCTTTGTGCACGTATTACGTGTGGTGAACTTTAAATATGTTTTAGAGGGTGAACTTTCTCTCACATTAAGCAGTACCCTATCTAGTGGAAAATAAATTACTCAAGTAACAACCGTTTTCGATATCAACTCCAAGAGCGCCTCTTTGTTCACTAACGACTCATTTTCAATCTGGAAACGTATTTTCAATACGTCAAACAAATTAATTGTTTGACGAATACCACATCTGCTACCGGTGGTAGAAACATGCCTAAAACAACGTAATGAATCGTTCATGACAAGCTTCTTTCAGCAGACACAACAGTTTGATTGAAAAAAAAAGCAAACCACCGTTCAATTACGTTAAACTCCGAGATTAATGAAAAATGCAACGGTGTATAATATTAATTTCCCCTTCACATCGATACCAATCAATGGTGGCAAAGTGTCAATCATGCATCAAAAATGCATCGTGACTCCGCGGTACGTGTGCGCGTGAGAATGTACCGCAGCTTTATTGAATTTCCACAGCAAAACCGATTAATTATCATGCCCAGGGTACGAGCATTATTTCGGCTACAGTGTTGCCCTGTTGACTCTCCTTTATTTTTATCGGACCGACCATTAACTCGGAATTTCGTTGTACAATGTTGCATCTTTTTGGATGTGACACATACAAAGTGGCGGTGTTTACGTTCGAAATGGACGTCTGGTATTTTTAATGTTCGTTAAAACCCTCCCAAGAGAGAGTGAGAGGGAGTGGGAAAGAGTTGGGATGAAAAACATAAGCAGCAGATATCGTTATCGCTTCCAGCGTCCCTTGCGTCAGGATGAGGACATTTTTCATGTACTTTTCTCGTTAGTTCTCATTACCATCCTTTTGCGATGTGATTTGAAGTGTTTTGTGCTAACTTTGTTTGCACGCCACTAGCACTTGTCAGTGGCAAAAGTGGCGCCTGTTAGTTTCGTTTATTCCACCCCAGAAGAGGTACTTTTCTGCTACTATGTTAGGTGACTGGCACAAAAAAAAACCCCTTAGCAAGAAGCTTGTTCCTTCTTTCTACGTGGGTCGCTCATTACGGCGCTGTAATGGGCTGTGTTGGTATTAAAATTATAACAGGTCCGCCATTACACCATTCACCGTAACAGTGGGAGAAGAAAAAAACCCTTTCCACCTTCTGTCACATTGCGCAGCTTAACAATCGGCTTCGCTGCGGCTTAAGCAGCTAAAACGCTGCATCGTGGTAGCGAAGAAGCGAATCGCTTCGTATTATCTCTTCATTTCGGCACAGTTCCTTCCGTAAAGCCTCAACATGGACAGAATGTGCAAACAGTTCCATCAACACCTGCGCATCACACACACACACCAAGAGAAATATTACATTTTCCGTTTCTCCGTGGACCAAGCCCACTCAAGAAGAGGCTGCTGACGGGCAGCTAAAGCAATTACCCGGTGACAGACGACGATGATGGTTAGCAGCGACAGTAACATCGTCGCCCATTCATTCGCCCCACATTGGCAAAATGTTCGTTGAGCGCGTAAGGGAGTTGAAGGGACACAGCATCCTTTTTCCCTTTCCTCAGGTGGGAAATTTTGCCCGGGAGCCGGAAACTAAAAGCCTCCCAGGCGTGGGCAGGTTTGAATTTGGTGCAGGTGTTGCGATTCCCACCGTTGCTTCCAAGTGACCCGTAATGGTTTACCGAGTTTACAGTTCGCTGCACGATTAATATTAGAAGTGGCATCTCTCGGGAGAGTGACGTGCGCTCCAAGCTACAGCAACCACCCCTTTTTCGGAGACCACACTGCATGTGTTCAATTTTGGTTGGTTGTGTTATTAAATATTAATTTTGATTGTTGAAAGAATGAAGCGAAAATGAAAGTACACCTTCCAATATAAGCCGTGAGTGAGTGAAAAAAAGAACAATTTTGAATGATGAATATTTAGAAACAAGCATAAAAAAGGCACACATACACATAGACACAGACACAGGACATAAATCATATCTATGCAGCTAAACAGCGAAACGAACGACATCGAGACACCACTAGAGAATGGAACACCAATCGAACGAACCTGCCGTGTCTGCCGAAAATTATCAATAGAAATCAGGTGGGTGGGCTTCGATATCAGCATACAATCACAACATTCCTCCCCAAATGAGAGAAAACACCAACAGAGAAAAAATAAACATAAAAAATAAAAAAAATACCCCAAATTAACTTTGAAACGAGCGTATCGCACCGTACAGAAAACTAATACTTTATTATTCAATCTCATCGTTTTTTGTTGTCGTTTTGTTTGCTGGATCTTGCATTGCGGAACGTTTCCCGTGCCATTCGCCACACGTTCGCATAAATAATTCCATTCCTACTTAACAGTTAGCCTTTTGAGTTGGTTTTGATTCCGTTCATGTCAATCCCGCGATACGTAAAAATGGAAATGGGTGCACATGGTAGAGCGTTTGTGGTTCGTCGGTTTGTTGCTTTTGATTTTGCAAAATTCCTTCTACAGTTGGTTTTGATTTAGTTTTGATTTTCTCGTTGTGTTTGTGGATGTGTGTGTGTGTTGTAATTGGTTGGAGTTTTTGATTTCTAATGGGTTAATGTGAGGTTGAATTAAAATGGCAGCATTAACAATTCAACGCAAGCATTCGGATAATGATTCCACTGAAGTTAGTTTGAAAATAGATTGTGCATAACTCGATAGTTAATCTTATGGTTAAAACTTTTTACATGAATCTTCAGTAAAGAGTCATCCGGGTCGATCCTTGAGAGATTCATGAATCCTTAAAGATGTTTTTGAAAGTAGCATGATATTCGATATTAATGAACCAAGATATACTTGTATTTAGTATTATAGATTCTTTTAACTTCATATTACAGTAAAAAAAAACTATGTATCCATTAAAGCGTGGATTTTAGAACCTTAGGAAATTCATGTTAAAAGACTTTTTACACAAAATTCATATAAATGATATTCACCAAAAGAATCGTTTAATACAATATATTGAAATTATTTTACAATTGGAAAAGTAAAGTGAGAAATCCAATATTTGCGAATAAAAACGTGAATGATTTATTTAATTTCACATCAAAACACCAAAGCTGTTACCGAAAATCTGAAATCTTAAAGTTTCACTAAATCTTTTGTTTTGAAAATACAATCTTTAGATCAGAAATTCAGATCAACTCCATCAGTTTTAGGTTGTAATGGAGACTATGAAGTCACAGCACAATGAGTTAACAGACAAACTTTAACATATCTAAGAGGCATTCTTGATGAAAGATAACAGCAATCTTGATGAATTGATGGTCGTGAACTTATAATGCGCCATTTGAGTTAATGTATTGGGAGCAGCTGCGTTGCAACAAAAATAGATGGCTGAATTGTTTAATGCTACCATTCAACTTGGACCCTTAAAACCCTGTAAGTGTTTATGTATACGTCTTGTTTCTGGTCTTTTATTTCCATTTGTTTCTGATATTGGAATACTGACTTTACGAAGAAAAAAAAATCCCCAATAATCTCATTAGTGGTGCTGTATCATGATGAACAATTTTAAACCGGCAAGATTTCCATCAACATCGACATCGTTGGATTATTGTGTCCTTATTCGACTTATTCGACGACGTAAGCTTTATGGCTTGATTTGTATGGATAAATGTATAATTTTATTACATAGAAAACTTCGTACTCACACAACGTTAGATGTGCATGTGTGTGTGTGTTTTGTTTTTCTTATTGTGTTTCCTCGTTCATGTGAATATTTTCTTCATTTGGCGTTTGTTTTTATTTGTTTTGGGGTTGTTGTTTTTTTTCTTCTTCATTTAAATATTTGTTCTTTATGAACGCGTATCGCGTTTTGCGACTACTATTCGGTCTGTTCCGCTCGCATATTCACTAGCCTAATTTGGGTCAAAAGCTTGTCGTTTTTCTTCTAAAAAAAAAAAAAGATTCCGCTTGCATTTTTTGTTTGTTTGTTTTTCCTTAGCTAAAACCAAACAACAACAAAGGAATGCACGCCACGATGGTGGCTTTTAGCAACACATCGGATCTATCCAGTGTGTGCGAGAGAGAAGCACGATGGTTCGCAAAATGGGAAAAGGGTCGCTTAGTGGATAATTTAAAGCCTTTTCCCCCACCTGCAACGCCAGGCACAGACACATCATACACATATGCCTTTTGTTATGGGTTTTCGTTTGTTTTCCCGAACTAACGCACATAAAGACAGCTATAGACACAGTTTTCCTTCATTGTGAGATGCTTTAGTTCTCAGCGCTGCTCACATGCTCCCCAAGGCGGTACCCCAAGGCTTAAGCAGCGCGTGGAGCCTGAGATGGAAGCAAAACGGTGACACTAATGAGTATTATTGTTCTAGCGGGTTCCTTCTAAGTTGCTCGCATCGGTACAAGCTGATTAAGGGCTGACTCGCAAACAGGAAGGGTAGGAAGATGGTTCGGGTCGGGGCTGGCGCTATTTGTTTTCTTTCTTCCATTTTTTTTTACTAATAATGTTGTGCATCGTCACGGCGCAACAGTTTGTCGTGCCGTCCAAATCAAGAGGTGCGGGTCGTTTCGCTATTCCTTTAGTTTTTGTAACGTTCCAACGTTCGGTGATGGTTTTGTGGGAGTAATTTATCTAATCGAGCCTTTGTGCAGTGTGGAAGATGCTCGCGAACTGTCCATGGGATATTCTTCCATTTGGCAGAATATCACGTACCTATTGCCCGGGGATGGCAGAATTCGTTTCAAAACATACCCGCCCAAACCACAGGATGGTAAAACCCGCACCAAAGGTGTGAAGATGGTTTTTATAAAATTGCACCGAGCCGGTAACGAACGTTGTGGTTTTCGGTCCATTTTGTAAAACCCAAATTTAGGTACCCACCCAAAAACAACAACAAAACAACAGTACCACAAATATCCGGAAAGTCCGGGCAAACAGAAGCCGGAGGTGTGTGAGTATGTGTTAGAATGTGTACAAGTGTGTGGGTTTTTATTTTGATTAAGATAAGGGTGGGAAGAAAATGGGAAAGAGAAGAGAGAGAGAGAGAGAAACATTTGAGATAAGACGAAAATTTTGGGTCCAAAAACTGGCACAACGACATCAAAAGATGGGAACGATCAGAATGTGGACAAAGAATGGGGCGAGCGTTTGTGAAATGGTTTCTTTTTTTTTCTTGGTTTCGGTTTGGTGGTGGGCGATGACAAACGGAATGAACGAAAATGAACGTGTATGGAAACGTGACTATGAAACGGAAGGAGCCGGGAACGTTGAGTTTTCCAATCTCCAAACGAGACCGAAAAATGAAAAAAATGGTAAACCACACGTCGGACACGTGTCCAGGTATGGGCCGAGCGCTTACCTTGCCGGCAGGATGAGTGCCTCAAATTCGGTTGCCAGATGGCGCCGGATAATGTTCTTCGAGGGCGGAATTCCAAGGGCCGTCGCCATCGTGTCCCCGGAGAAGGAAGGCTCCAGCACGACCAGTCCACCGTGAACGCCACTGTCTGGAATGGGAAATTGGAGAGCGAAAGGAACACTGTAGACATGCCGGTCTTTTCAGACGGAAATGAGATTTTACAACTCCCGAGCAACGTGTGCAATGAGTGACGTGACAGTAGAATTTAACACATTTTTCCATAACGGAAATAGCCCGTTCGGAGGTTGATGATTGTCCGACCTGTCCCTGTACATACCTTTCAAATTATCCGCATACTCGCCCAAATCAATCGAGCGTGCCCAGCGGATGAAGCGCTGGTTGGTCCACACGATCGGGTCGGTGTCTACGTTTTCCGACTGTAGGCGCCGCATTGCAATCGCCTGCCGGTCGTACTTCATGATGCGCAGTACATGAATGCCTGGAATAGATAGCACACCACCAGAACCGGTGAACGTGTCAGCACATCGGTGGGGGAGGCATTTAAGCTTCAAACTCACCGTGCACTATGCTCGCCTGATGGAACTTCCTGGTAACGCCCAGATATTTCTCCAGCTCCTTCTTCGACAGAGTGTCCAGCATTCGCGCGTCCACGAGCGAATGCATGAACGATTCCGCGTACTGCGGCAGTCCAATGTCCGGCAGCCATTCCGAGGCTACCCAGCTGCACATGGGAAGTGGAAAATATGGCGTCAAATAGTTGTGCTTGCATGCCAACGGGGTAAAACGTAGCCGAAGGCACTTTCCCCGGGATACTTACGTGTGTCCCAGCTGTCCGATTGTTGGATAACGTACTAGCTCCGGCCGTCGCTGTTCCTCGATGGCGAGTCGCAGCTTTTTCCTGTGCATCGGATGGCTTGTCCCGAGTCCGGTTTCCAGCTCGGCATCGCTCAGTTCGAGCAGCACCTTACCGCTCTTGACGTTCTCCGCACACCGTCCACTGTACTGGGGCATGCCGAGTGCTACCTCCAGCCAGGCCAACACTTGCGAGGCCCTCCAGCGTTCCATCGGCATGGAGGATGCTTCCCGCAGGAGTCGTAGCTTCTCCGCGTAGCCTTCCTCCGTAAGCGGGCTCCACTGGAAGTCCGTCGCTTCGGTGTCGATCGGGGCATTTTTGTTGCGGTTACGGCTGCGGGCAAAGACGCGCGATATGCTACCCCAAGTACCACCACGACCGGTTCGTCCCGTCAGTCCCGTGCTTTGCGCTTTCCCGGAGGCAGGTACGGCCCCGGTCGATTGTTGCTGCTGCAGTCTTCGAGCGAAGGTTTGATTCTCATTGTCCACGGGCGAACCCAACTGTTCGACGGATCTGTAAGAGCTGCAGGAAGAAGTGAGGGTTATTGGATGGGGACATTAGAATTCTAGCTGGGTGAATAGCTACCTAGAGAGGGCTGCACTATCAACAGACCTCGAGTAGGCTCCCGCGTTTAGTGGAGAGAGGGTTGGACTTCGTTCTTTGGGTGTTCCATCTGTCAAGAATTTCAAGGCAGAATTTTAGAGTCATCACCAGAGAATCGAGCGCTCTTTAAAATCACTTACACTGATACACATTATGATGGCTGGACACTAGGGAAACGCTATCCGAATCCACCTGTATACAGGGCCCATTCTCACACGGACCATCGCTCAGATTCAGATCACCGGCGGCACTCTCCCGATCGCTACTCCCTGCAACAAAGTCTAGTTTTGATAAGGCAACATTCATCTACGACCCTCACTCCCTCCTTGGGGTTCTCCAACTAGTCGCTAACTTACCTCTCACACCTGAATCCGCACTGCACGATCCACGATCACCGGGTGTCCCGCTAATGTTGCTATATCCTACTCCAGGAGTCGTGGCAGGTGCCGCTGCATTGTGCGCCATCAACCCCGATGGTGGTGTTAGTGGTGCGGCCGATACTAAACTTTCCTGGTCCGACATACAGCCGGACAGTTGGCGGCGGGCTTCCTGTAGCTGTTCCTGCGTACGCTGCAGTTGAAGGTCCCGTGCATTGAGCTGGGCCGCCAGTGCAATTGATCGTTCGGCTTCGTCCCGTGCGTGTTTCAGCAGGGACCATCTTTCCCGCTCCCGTTCGGTGCTTTGTTTGGCAGAGTTGGATTCGGACTCCCGTATTCGCTGTTCGTAGTTGCGGATGAAGTTGCGCAGCTCCTGTTCCTTCTCCTGCAGCGAGGAGCAGAGCTGCTTTACCTGGGAAAGCAGATCGTTCTTGTCTGCGCGGAGCTTTTTGCGCTCGAGCTTTAAACCTGATGGAATAAACGCAAAATGACAGAATGGGGGAGAATGTCAAAAGGGCTGGTTTACTAAGCGCTTACGATTCGGAGTAGTTGATTTTAATCTACTTAAAGAAAAGTCACAACTAACGCTCCACTTACTCTGAATAAGCTCCTTCGATATTCGTAGCTCGTTTTCCAGCTTCTCCATCCGGTTACTGCTGTCTTCGGCCGAGTTTACATCGAAGCTGTTGCTCTGGGAAAGCAGTTCAATTCCACCGACTGCGCCATCGGGCGAGTTTTCCAGCAATTTTTTCAGTCGCGTAATCTCTGCCGACAATCGTTCGTTCTCCAGTCGAATTTTGGTCGTTTGTGGGGATTCTGAGCGATCGAGAGAGGAAGATACAGTACGAAGAGATTATTAGGACAGATAAATTGGAGAACCATCATTTACCGCCACCGTACCGAGATCGCTAACACCATTCTTGAAGAGATTATCGCCTTCTCCGACGAGGGTTGGACTGGTTTGCTTTTGCTGACCGAGATTCGTTTTGTCCTGTGAGCTGCTACCACCGCTACCGGAGGACGAAGGATTTGGCCCGACGGCTTCGCCAGCGGTTCCGTTTGCTGTCGCTGCCATCGCTTCGCCGGAGGAAGACGATGAGCCGGACAGTGGTTGGTTCGATTGTCGTTGTCCGCTGGCGGTGGTGGCATTGTTACCACTGGTGCTAGCACCGGGTTCTGGAGCCGCATGGTTGCTTCCGGTTGCCGACTGGTGGTCGGATCCGGGCGCACTACCGAACGAAGCGGCCGGTGCGGATGTGGGCGTTCCACGTTCCGGTACCTCGAATGGTTTGGTCGGTTTGGCATTGTCCAGCGATAGGATCGGTCGGAACGGACGGCTACCATTGCTGGTCGTGCTCGTCGCTCCCGTCTTATCGGCGGTATCCAGTGAACGTGTTTTCTGTGAATTAGTGGAGCATGACACGTACGAGAATTTATATAACAGAAAAGATGGGTTTGTATTATTGTAGGATGATTGCATAAATGTGTAGGTAAGCTATATAAAAGAGAATATTCTTGGTATTGCGGTTGGATCCTAAAGCTTGTTGATAATAATTCCCTGAGTTGGATTTTTAAAACTTTAAACAAATTTTATTGTCTGATTATCCATGTTTAATGTTCACAATAACTTTAATTAATTATATTGGATGTTAATTCGATTATGATATTGAACTGACTACCATATAACGGATGAATACAAGTAAACGAAGTCAGAAATGTCAGGCCAAGAACGCTTGAGGTCGTAGTTGCAAAACACAACAACATAGATAAACAGTTAAGCGATATCTAAACAATAATTTCGAAAGTTTTCCATGGATTTCCCTACCCATGAAGAATACTTTACCTACATACTCATACTTATTACATACTCATTTTGAATGATTACCGTTGCAGTAGTATTTTCTTTAAATTAGAACCTAAATGTAAACTTAATTATCAAAAACAAGAAAATATACCAATATTTACTTATAGAGCTTAATAATTGTATTAGGTTTTCGCTTAAAAAAATGGTTTTCTGTAAAATGCCTTATAGTTATGTTACAAGTAATCAGCCAAATACATTACTTTTGCTTTCTCTACAGTAAATCAACATTTAGTAATTCACAAATAAACGTGGTTTTGTTACAAACCATATTGTAAATTTCAACAATTTTCAGAATATCACATAATTCTTAAATAAATATTGTCTCTCCTATCGAGAAACACAAGTTAAAGTCTAAAGCTTGTAAACGAATTTTTGATAAACAATCCTATTTGGTAGATAAATCTTCGAATTAATATGCTTACATAGTTAACATATTAAAATATATTTGATAAACTCTACACGTCCACTATATTATTACTTTAATGATTAAAGTACTCATAAGTAATATGTGAGTTTCGCAAATAGATTCTTTTTAATGCAACTATTTGAAGAATCCACTATCAGGTTATAACGGAAAAGGAGAAAACTCGTATTCCATCATCAATTTAAAACTTCTCCAAAGCTCCAGTCGAAACAATCTGGTAGTCCGTAATGGCTGAGGCGCAAATGAGTAAATACGAAACTAAGCGATCATATTAAAGGATGTTTTCACCGAGTGACCGAGGTCACAGTGCAATTGTCATCGTCAACAGTCAGCAGTACCGCCAACACTGCTTGCCAGTTTTCATCGTTATCGTCAATCGAATCAGCAACACGAGAGACAGAAAAAAAAACTAAAACCATCGACGGGAAAACAATTTCCTGCCATCAAAGCCCCTTCACTCGGACAGAATGCAGCTCGGCGGTGCAATGTGACTGCAACACCGGCACAAAATAATGGCTCCGTCCCCATTGCTCAGGCAGGAAGGCGGCTGGTTGTGACAGCAGTTTAATTTATATGTAAATTTTATCAATTGAAGTTAGCTGGCTGCGGATACGGTACGGTTTTCCGCGTAGCGAAACACGAAAAGCATGGAAATGCCTAGCAGTGGAATTCTTCGGTAAAAGGACGCTCCTGTGCCCGATTGCTAAAATCTCGGAGAATCGGATAATGAGCGAAGCATCGATTTCGGTTTTGCAAACTGTGTGTTAGCAAAGCGGAAGAATCGTGCGGAAACGGGTCCAGAGGTCGTCGGAAGCTCCCGGAGGTCCATTTCCGCTGATGACAATTTTCCACCGAGCGGCTCAAATAGCTCGAACAGTACGGCGTTGGCTTTTCCTTGTGCCCATCGCTATTTGCCGCACCCGGGTAGTGTTTGGTCTTGCGTTTCTAGGTTAATGTGTCCGCCGACAGCAGTAGAAGATTGGATAAATCTCGGTTTTGGATTAGCGTTGGCGGTAGAATTAGGTAGCCAGGGGTTGTGTGGGGAAGTTCGTTGGCCAATCGTTCTACGGAACATTTCAAAATGGTTCGCGCGACGTGCACCGGGACGGTTGGTTGATGCGAGCGATAAGCGGCGCAACAAATAAACGTTCCAAATTAGCATTAATTGCTCGTTGGCTGTGAATTTCGGAGGTTTCTCGTGCCGAGGTGGCCGTACACGAACGCACGGACAACAATGGGCTGTAAATTAAATCGTTTGATGTTATTGGATCATTTCGATCGTGCTGATCGGCCGAAAAGGTCGTGTTTACTTGGGATTCCTTTGAGACCGTTCGAGTTGATGTATCTGCGTAACTACAACAGTAATAGCCTAGGAAAATCGGATGAATTAGCGTGGAAAATCTGTTCGAATGGAAAACATGTTGATGCTTTGGTTTTACGTTAACGATCGTAATTTAAAGAGAATAATGTTGTTGCATTTAATACTTTAAACTTAAATATTTGAGATGTTTTAAAATTCTGATTCGACTAGGATAATATTTTTTCATATCGAAAAACTTTTTTAAATTTTGAATTACTCTTTTACCATAATTTCATCCCTGGATAAGATTATGCACTAATTGTGAACGAAATTTGCAACGGAATTAATCAAAAAGCACTCCTTTAATCGTACACTGAATGTTGCATTTAAAGCCCTCCGGCAGGGCCCGTTGCGCTAATGAATGTAATTGCATTTTTCTCTGCCTAATGCATCCCTTAGGCTCAAACCGTTGGAATCGAATCACGGGCAGACATTTAGCATCTCGTTTCAAACTGTGGAACTGTGCAACAGCGAGTACTTTGTGCCCGCAAGCAATTCCGAACTTGCTGCCAGACCATCGATGAACGATTTATTCCGACATGTTTCGGAGTGGAATCAACATGTGCAGGGCAGGATAGATAGATAACAGTCGGGACATAGCCTGGAGGCATCAGCACGATGTACTCAACGTTCGGGACAACAACGACAATCGACAGTGATGAGGTTGTTCGTTACAGATCGTGGTGGAGATGATTGTAATGTCTTTAACCTTTATCTATGGTTGGGCGAGGTTATTGAAATCATCAAGTTTATGCATGCAAAATCCATGTTGTATTATCATTCCTTGGAACGAAATACACATGAGGATGTATTCGAAAAGAAGATCTATTATTGAGATTAATGATAGAGACCTAAGAATTTGTTCTTCAACTCTTAAATGCAGTTTTTATTTAAAGTTGACGGAAGTTTCGATTAAATATAAACCTTATTGTTCACGAATGGAAAAGACTTGAGTGGTTTTTACTCCAAATTTATCCATCCAAAGCTTAAACTTACCGATTCGGCGAGCTGCTTGAGCGATGCGTTAATCTTGTCCGGATTGCGCGGTGGCGGCTCGGGCGGTTCCGATGCGGCGGCCATTGTTACGGTGCCGGCCGTTCCGTTCAACTGCATTCCAACCAGGCGCAGCAAAGAGTTCACTGTGTCATCGTTGATGGCAGTCTGGAAGAGAGTCGGAGCGGGATCAGTACGGAATGTGCACGCTCGCAGACGAACAGGCACGTTCGTTGGGGTAGCCGTGCAGCAAAAAAAAATAAAAAAACAAGTACAGCGATTGGCCACACGACAACGACGATGCACCGACGAGACCATTAGAAAGGAACGGCGCGTAAGGATGCTAATCGAAAGCAAACATTCCCAAGCTCACTTTAAAAAGGGATCATTCCACGAGACAGAGTCAGAGATAAAGAGAGATAAAAAGAGAAGGAATGTTTGTGTTGTTTGTGTGATAATAAACAGGAGTCGGTTTGAAGATAATATTTTATATCCAACAAACTTAAGTGAAAAGTAAAACCACAAAACGTGTTTGTCTGTTTTGGACGTGAAGTTTGTGTGGAGAGAGTTGTTTCGGTTTGTAAGAGAAACATATATTCCAAACTCACTTAGATACTTATATCAGTATTCTACGAAAGAAATACTAGAAACAGTAACAGAATTATGTCTCTTTCGTCCCTAATTAAAGCAATTTCCATATCAAGATTTGTCTTTACGCTCAGCATTACAGCAGCCAGCGTATTATTAAACTTTGCCTAAGCCTTTCACTGCAGACATGTCACATACTTTTAGGAACTTCATGATAAAACTTCCCGAAAGTTTTACATTATGCTTCGCCCCTGTCTGTACCTTTCTTACAGCACTTGGTACGTACGCCTAGACCAACAACCACAAGCGAAACTTTTGCGATTGCTCTGACAGCCGCCCTGACGGGAAAGTTTCTGGTCACACAACCATAGCTAGCACATACATCTGTTGCTCAACTGGGTCGGGTTTGGCCGTACAATTGGCTTCCACAAGACACCGGCTGTGATACGTTGTCATGCGTTGCCGTCCGAAGCTTCCCAGAGACCGGAAACAAGGACCAGCGGAAGAAGGTGGTTGCGGTTCGGGAATGTAACCAAAGCACACAACCGAATGGGAACATAAAGTTTCCCCATGCAAACAATAGTCGACAGGAATTAGAATAGGAATATCTCCCCAGAGCTGCCTTCCCTACATTTTCCCTCGGAATCGATTCTAATTAGGACACAAATCCGGTACCATCACCTGGAGGCAAAAGCAGTGCACTCTTCCTGGTCGATACACTAGAAGCTCTGTTTCAGCTTCTTTCGAGCTTGTTCCGTTGCATGCTATGAAATGGATGAGTTATGGACCCGAGTGGAGAGCAAAGAGAAGAATGTGAAAAAAACACCGAAGGCACATAAGAAATGGTGCCCAAGGAATTTTTATTAGTTTGCATGTACCACCCACGCTCAGCAGCGGTCCGTTCCTGAGCTTCCTGTTTCCGGACTGGATCTTCAACGCCTCTTTTTCGGTGTAGGTTTTTGTGTGTGCTCAGGCTTTTGCGTACGGTGTGGGGTGAGTTTTAATTTAAGCAAATTCCAGCTGCTTCGGTGGGTAATTTATTTGCGCGACCAAGTGAACCGAGGTAGAGCAGAAAATCAAACGTTTATATTCCACCTCGTGCTGTTAGCTTTAGACTGGAATGTGATGCTTTTTCGTGGGGTCTCGCAGAGTTTGCGTGTGCTTTTGCAAAATTTCGGGCAAAATATTTCTGACGTTGACTATTTTGGACAACCATTGTTATTGCACTTGCCGGCGATGGAAGCAATAAAACGTAGTTATGTTTCATCCAAAGCAATTAAAAGCTCGCATGAATGAACTGTTTGATGTAGTGCGGGAGGGGTGAAAACGCCATCAGAACAGGCTAGTGTTTTTCGCTGAATCGGATAATTGTTCTCGTTTCTTTTGTGTGAGTGAAAAACGGATGAAATGGCTGTTTGTCTTTTTGAATTAAATTATTTTTTAAAGGTATGCTTGCACGTAGAGAAATTTCGTTGAATAGAGTTTGTTATACTATCGAAGTAGAGATTCAAATGCGGGGCAACTAGAACTATGAAGGTAAAAAGCTCATCTTAAGTTTTCGATTTTAAAGCTTTCGAAACAAAGCCTTGAGATAGATTAAGAAATGATAATAACAGTGCCTGTAATAACAAATCTTCAGCTCAGTGTACATGTTCAGAAATATGATTACACTTTTGAAGTTGTTCGAATTATCGCTTATAGTGAATCAATTGTCAGTATACAGTTGCAGCTACTTCCTAGAGAGTTGACCACTTATTATATTGCAGCTTATATATTCACATTACTCACTCATGTCTGTGAGCTATAGAATCTTCGTGAATCACAGAGGACGTTTTAACGGTGGTAGCCCTAAATCCTCAAGAACTTCGTCAGTTGGGAGACCCTGAGGAGTATCCCGAAAATTAAAGCACTGATGATATATGCTGCATACTCAAGCATTCAGTTTTGACTTCATCTGACTCATCGTTACTTTTGCAGAACCCTGCGTGGGATTCTTTCATCAGATTTGAGGTGCTTTAAGTCTGGCTACTGGTGATGCGGTAAAACTTGTTCTTTATTCAGGGCTTCCGAGATGTTTGACACAACACTACCGAAGCCATGAACCATCTCTTAGTTACAATGGAAAGCAAATAGCCTAGAAGGTTTTTTCGATACCAATGATTGGAATTATTAGGAGTCAATACAATGACGATCTCTAGGAGTTGTGCACTGATTTCATAATCTTATAACGTATAGGACACGCCAATCATGTCGTTAGAATGACACAAGTGGTCATAGTTTGGAAAAACTTCAAATGCTAATAAGTTATTTAGTAGTAATTTAGTCGTTTTTTGAATATGACAAGTAATTTGTATTTCTTTTCTTTTTAACTAATTTTCACAATTTTTACAATTTCTTTGTTATGAAGCAGTTTGAAAGTTTAAACGATTCGGGTATGAGTGAAAGAAAACTTTCGCAATATTGTCCTCTTTGAAAAACACACACACATTGAAACGCACACATGTATCCGCTCGTAAAAAAGCTAAGCTAAGTGCTGCGGTATAATAAAAGAACTTTATATGGAGATTTAGTTCCGAAACCAAAAAAAAAAACGAAACACACCCACATCACGTTGAACAATCCCTATGCATTACAAAAGATGTTTAATAGAATGTTTAAAACCTTCCAGTGCCGTAACGCGCAGATTCTTTTATTCGCAGATGCACGACCAGACGCGTCCTTGTAAGAGAGTACGGCTGCACACGCCCGGGAAAAAAACATTGTAGTGAGTGCCCGGGCTTCACGATGGCCCCGATGAAAGACGATACGAGTACCCGGTGTGACCCGGTTTTCGCGTTTGCAGAAAGGACCCGTTCCGTGACCGTCGCGCGGAAAGATTGATGGCGAAAGTGTACCACCACTGTGTCCCCTTATGGCTTAGAATAGCCCCGGTTCGACCGCAATCCTACGTTTACGGTTACATCAAACTGCCATTTAAGTCTGAAGGTTTCCCTCAAGAGCATCCCTCTTCGGTGGTGGAAGGTTGTTCTTCTTTTTCCTTAGCCTGCACCCTTCGGTGATTTATGCTGTGTTTGACTCGTGGGCGACGGTCTGAAAGCCTTGCTCGCGCTAGATTGTGGCCATCATAAATCAGCATCGTTTTGCAGGGCGAAACTCCCACAACTTGAAGAAGAACTGCTGGGTTTGGTGATTTGAGTGAAAATTTCATAGTAAAATAATTATATTAACGCAACCTGGGAGTTGTGTACAGCAACAAGGGGTACGAATTGGATAGCTCGTGGCAGATTGTCATTTTCTTGTTCTTTTGTTAAAGTCACGTATCGTGAAAACGGTACTCCAAATCACACGGGGCTTTTCTGTTTTCCCGTTGACAATCCACCGAGATCCTAGCGGAACTAGCGGGGAAAACTGCGTCCGTATCCTTCTGTCACTACCTGACTCAATGGTTGGACTTATTGGCTGGAGATTTTTGCTTCACTCTCGCGGGAGTTGGTCCAAGGATTGAATTGCTTCTTTCTCTTCCTTCTTTTCTTCTACTATACACCCCAGCTCGGGGAGGGAAAATGAGAAGAAAAATTAGATACACCGTTAAGCAAAACGGGAAAATGGTCTGTGGGACATACCGAGCGATGATGCTGGTCGAACATTTATTGGGGTTTCGTGCGTAGAATGCGTAAGCATTTTCCGTACGGAATGACTTTCGAATGGTGGCCGTGGCGTGCTACGGAACGTTCCTTCCGACCAGCACAAATCGATAAGTCAAGCGATCGGCTCGGGTTGGAAGGGCACGTGACCTGTGAGCACCTGGACATATGGGGTTGCAGCGTGGCTGAATAAATAATTTACCGGATGTTGCAAAAATGTTCCTACAAAAATCGTTCCTTCCAGGTAGGCAGAAAAAAGGGACGAAAGATGGAAAGGTTTCTAACTTGCTGGGGGAAAATGCGAAGTTTTGCAACAGTTTCCGAATTTGATGAAAATGGATTGCAATGTAATGGTTGAAGCGTTTGCTTCGGTAGGTGGGCTAAGTGGATAAACTGCCGCTCAAGAGTCTTATGAAGATGTATTGATGGCAAACACTCGGACACTAGGTACTGCATATGTTTCGATAGACATAACGATTGAACGGAATTGTTGTAAACATTTAACTGCTAACTTATGTTTGTATAACTTGCAATTGAAAAGGAGATTTTATTCATGTTTTCTTATATTTCCCTTAGTTTAAAGCTATTTATCTGAAAACTCCAAACATGAACTACGTAAATAGGAACTTATTTATTTCACTGCTGGTTTTATTCCAGTATATTGAACCAATATCATACTTACAGTACAAAAATAAAATGGATCCCATAGTTCTTATTTTATTTCTATATAAGAACCAAGATGCGGATGATGTCCTAAAGTTCATCTAGAAGTTTGCAATTCCCCAATCGAAGACTACTCTTACTTTCAAAGTTATATAAAAACAAACGTCACATCAGATGACAATTCTTGGAAATAACAAAAACAGGACGACGATGCTACGATGGTTTTATACACGTTTCCCAAACAGAACTAAAAGAGGAAAGATGAGCATGATGGATTTTGTTATTTGTTTGTAGTGCAGTCAGCATTATGGGGGAGGAACGAGAAAGACCGTAACAGAGGCAAGGGTTGATTGATTGTCAGGCTGGAGTTTATTTCCCTTTTGGTTGTGTGAGGTTTTGCACAAGTCCTTTTTGTTGGTTGTGTGTAGCTTTGTTTCTTCCCATTTATTTATGGATTATATCCGATGCTTTCACCGTGCAGAATAGAAATTGCATTCAGCGAGTTTAGGACGAAACGAACGCTGGTTTAAAGATTGTAAATTTATTTATAGCTCCTTTTCCGGCCATTAATGGTACATGAATAATTCCGCACATTAATCGAAAGTCGATCGGAAATAAAGGCGCAACCACCGAAAATAGAACCGTCAATCAAAACCGAAATCCTTCGCCGTGTGAAAATTCCATTCCCTCCCGAACGGCTCGACAATCGGGGGCCACATCTGGGTCAACATAATCGCGCGCCCGGTGTCGCTTCGATTTGTCAAGATTTATTTTCCTGCGGGAGGAAGATTTTCTCCGCCAGTTCCATTACACAATGTAAGCCAGGCTATCACACATACACACACACGCATTCGAGTATTCCCATGAAATCCATCACCGGGCAAGGGATTGATTTGGGTTCGGAATTGCTTTTTATTTCTCCTTTCGGTTTCCCTTTTTTCCCGGGACCGTTGACGTATCGAAGGAATCGCCTTACATTACGTCACATAAAAAAAAACACACACACACACACATTCAAGCCTTGCTCGAATCGATATAAATCTGATCAAATTGAACCGCCTGGCGTACCGATGTCCTTACGGCGGATGTTCTGACCCACTCGTTTCATTCTGTCGCTGTGAAAAACAACCGACGGATGGAACAAGGCAAAAGGAAAACAACCCCCCCTATTCTTTTCCAGCAAGACACGATGCTACGCTCTTGAGGTTGGCACATTGTTTGCCCAAAACGTGGATGGTTGGAGGTGGTTGTTGTTGTTAATACGGCCGAGAGAGCTTGTTTGTGCGGTGAAGGCACAAATCATACCCGGGGCCATACACTTGAGGGTGTAAACATGGTGACGGCCACTAACAACACGAACCAGGCAGAAGAATGAGGCAAGTGTTCCGTTTCCAGGGGCTTATGCGTGGCAATGGGTGGACATGATCGGTGGACAGGTTTTTTTCTTTTCCTATTTAATATCCACCATAGCACGCCTACAGTTTGGAAGCTTTTCCCTCAGGTGACACTCGACCGAACCATTGTTCGTTTTTTTCTATTAGTATTTTCCTCTTCTGCTGAGTGTTACGGGAAGCGAATTGAAACTTCCGGCGAACGGAACAACAGGTGGATTCTAAAGCTGTGCCTTCCTAACAGCAGCGTTGTTGACCATTTTTCTATACAGCCGTTTGAACGTCACGTTTTTGCTTAACTTTTAAGGCTTGATTGTTACATTGTTGTATGAAGCTGGGCCTTTGCAGCTAATATTTTCCGTTACTTATAGATTATTTTCAAACCGCCCATCTGTTGTGAAGCGGTACGGCAAAGTTTAACCAAAAAACCGGCCGCCCATCATCGCAAGCTGTTGTTCATCTCGCCGAGGAAAACTTTGCTCGATAAATCCAGATACTTTAGAATCAGCCAATGCTCTGTGGCGTTCCGTTGTTTTGCCAGCCGCTTTTCCATCGCCGGTGTATTTCTACCATTTGTGGAAAAACAACTAAACAATCATTGGTGTAAGGGAAACTTATTTTACCCCCGATTGTAAAGGATTTTCTGTCCAGTTTGTTTTTATGATCGAACGCACAAGCTGATGTTTTTTTGTTGTTTAACTTTTGCGTACCGGTACACCCCTTTTGTACAGATTAATGGTTAAAAATGAGTTTTTGTGTAGTTAAGAATTGAATAAATTGGCAGGAGAAAAGAGGATTATGACAAAAAACGTTTTTCTGGTGTAGAAAGTGTTTGTGAGGTTTTTATTTAGGAAGGAAGGAGCATTTTTTTTGTTTTGATGGAGGTGTGGTGTTTTATAAAGTTTTATAAAATAATTATAAGTGTTTGTTTCAATTTTGTTGGGAAGGTGTTTAAATAAAAAAAATAATACAAACTAAGATAAAAGAAAACAAAACAAAAATATATATAAAGTTTAATGTTTATTTAGAAAAATTTTGATTCTCTGCTCTACTCTATGTGTACAATATTCCAAAATAAGCCAAAACATTGAGCCACAATATAGCCACATCCGCAAGGATTAGCAGCAGTCAACACTAAACGTTTTCCGATCGTTAACTACTGCCCCATCAATGCGGAGGTGGAATAATAATTTTCATATCTAAAGCACATCGCATCATCTAACTAATTAGGCCGAACGACATAATGTTACTACGAAAAAAGCGAATAAAGTAGATACTGAAATAAGTAAGAACAGGATAATAAGGAACAAGTTGCACAAATCTACTGAAAGTATTGCTTGAAACTGAAGCGAGAAACAGGGGGAAAGAAGAAAAAGAAACATAATCATTACGAAATGCCACGATGAAAATGGTGGAAAAATATGAAAGTAGATTAGATTGGATAAAATAAATAGAATCATCGTTGCTGTCTCACTGCCGCATCCGGGCCGCGTAGTTTTTGATTTTGAATGTTTTTTTTGTTGCTTCCTGCCTATCAGTAGATTTGAGCTCCACTCATAGAATGCCAAAACAAGCAATCAAAACTTAATTGGTGATAAACGAACGAAGAAACCAACAAGGATTAAATGACGAGCGATAGAAAGAGAAGAAAATCGGGAAGTAGGAAATTGGATTGCGCCACTTGTCCCGGGTCAGGGTAGCGCAAAACGAGATTAATGAAAATGAAATGAAAGCAGGAAAGGAAAATCAAAACATACACCAAACCGAAAAACTAGAACGTTATGGCTTTTGGGGGATGGGGAAGGAAAGTAGTAGGAAAGCGTAGGCAAACGATAGGCAAGCCAATTAAAATGGGGAAAATGGATGCAATTGATTCAATCGGTCGGAAGCCTTTGGGGTGAGCTGTAGCAACACAGGGCCCGAGTATCTGGGATTGTACACGCAATCGAAGTTGCTAAGTACATTTATTTGTTTGAGAGACTGAAAAGCACATTCAATTATGCTGGGGAATGCTTATGGAAATCGGAGAGGGGATATTGGGTTTGTTAACAAAACAACGGACTTTAGCCAATGCTCAAATATTGGACAGGTTTTAAAAAATAATAAAATTCTGCTGCTCGTTTTAGTTCTCAAAGATGAAGTTGTGAAGTATTTTAAATTAATGAAATATACGTTAAGGAAACAATATGACGCAGCATTAAGAGCATTTAAAAATGGCCACTGATAGTGATGAGACACCTAACCTCAAAGTTGGGCTAGCCATGGTCGAAGGAGCTAAAAAACGTTGGCACGACTAAAGCAATTGGAAGGATTGGAAATATACGGAAAAAACAACAACTAAGAGAGGGTAAAAAAATAAAAATTACGCACAAAAGGAACCACAACACGGCTACACGGCACTAGTGAACACGATCGCAAAAACTGTTGGAGGGATTAAAGTTTGTAAAAACCTTCTCAAATATCCGGTGAAACTCTCCCAGCATCGAACGGTCGTGTGGGGCGATTCGTGGGCAAGGTGTTCACGAGGTTTTGCGTGGGAATTGCACAGAGGGGAAGGTAGGTGGACGGAAAGACACGAAGCGCTTAGAAGCGACCTGTGGTTTGATCGTCCGGACCGACCGGAACTCAATTATCGTTCGACTTCTTCGCCTGCGCCGGGCAGGGTTTCGCTTCGTAGGCTGTCAGGCGTCCCATTCAGCTTCTTTCAGCCGGTGTCCCACGTTTGAAGTTTAGTCGCGACGAATTTGGCACCGCTTCTAGGATGGGTTTTGTATGTGGGGAGGTAAAAAAAAAGTGGCAATGAAGGAATATGAAGGAAACACGCACACAAACGAACGTTTTAATCCTTTGCCCTTGTGATACTGTTTTTTTTCCCCTCTGGGAAGACGATTAATCTTTGCGAAGCACTTTTGCGGAGATCACTCAGGAAGATGATCGATTTTTCTAACGTAATGCTTTTTTTATGGACAGAAAGTTGGCAAAGTTTTCATGATATCAGGAAGGGAAATAGTAAAAAAAAGATCATAAAAACTTTCAATTTTTCACAGGAGTCTGAGTACGGTGACTTCTCTTAACTTGGTGCGCACCCTGGCGAAGGTGCTGTTGGGAAGTTGTGCAGTGGAATATGATATTCTAAACCAAACGAAGGAAAACCAACCACCTGACTACTTTAAGGATGTGGACAGAGGAGTGTTCTGGGAGTTCTTGCAGGGTTCATATTTTTCGATAAAATAGAGTAGTGATTACCAATCCTGATAGAAATTTGTTTACGAACCAAAGCATGGCAATCAGGCCGCGCGCAGATTGGGGGTTGTTTGAGTGTTTTGGTAGTTGATTGAAGTGAAGTTGCAAAAAAACGAAACACTTCACCTGCGGGCAATCCGTACGTACGGAAGGAAATTGTAATTACGTACCTCGTAGTAGGGATTGGATGGATGCCGGTGCTATATCGATTGAATTGAGGGTGGTTCTGTGCGTTTCCCCAAAGATTGTCACTGTTGGTGTCGGATGTCCAAAGGATGTCCGGAATGCCTTCGTCTATTCCTGAAATGATAATAGTTGAGTTTTAAAACCTAATATATCAATATCAGTTCCAAAGAGCAATGTCTACGTTTTATTGGAAAGCCTTCACAATACACGCAACTCCTCTGGATAGTTCGGTCATAATAATAAGCAAAAGCGAAATAGTTTCGATGCACTGTTACGGTACCAATCGACCCATAGTGGTGGTAAATGTATAGCTACAGAGCACAATCAGAAGAGTGGGACCAATAAAAATGGATAGTCCAGCTTGCGCAATTTATGGTGACGCCATAAAACTACGTCAATGGTGTTGTCTCCCCTCCACAGAAAAGGGCACAACAAAAGGCGATGTGTTTGTGGGTTGTAAAGTGTGCCAATTGAAGAGGTTGAGTTGTCATCTCTATTTGGGTGGTGATTTTCATACTTTACGTAACCCAAACTTTGCTGCATTCGTTCATCACCCTAACAAGGTTAAGGACTTCCGACCATGATTAGAGTTGTTCAAAATAAAATCCTCATTTTACAGCTTCCACCCTGCTGGATGCGACACATCCGGCATAAAACTAATAAAAACGGATGCCAAATAGGACGCAAGCAAAGTACCACCAGTACGCATCATTCTTTGCTGCCGCAAACTTACTCATTTCTCGGTTCCGGATGTGAAATAAAATAAATTTTCTTCTCACTATCTGCCCACACCAGGGGTAAACGCTAATCCACTTGGTATCGATTAGTCTGGATGAAGATGAAATTGCATCGTGGGAGGATCAAGTGGGTGGTACAATTTCACCATTCCTTTCGCACAGAAGCAGTATTACATTTGAAGAAGTTTTTCCTTCACTATCACTAGCAGTAATCCTGCCAAAGACGACTCAATTGGAAACCGGGTGAACGGGAGAGAGAAAAACGGAAAATGCAGTGAAAAACTAATCCTCAGACCAGCTGGTGCAGATTTTATGATACTTTCCGCTGGAAGCGAAATATGCAGCATGGTGTGCTGAAAATTGTTGCACACCACAGGAAAAGAAGTATGGCACACAAAAACCAAAAAGGAAGAAACGGTCTAATAAATTACTGTGACCCCGCTGTAGCAGCTTCGAAGAATTTATGGAAAAGGATTGCAATCTAATTAGGATTTAGCTCCAAAGCAAGCTTATTGAATATAATGAGACAAATTTGAATGTAATGAAAGTAGTTCTTTAATATTTGTTTCTATCTCACAGAACCGGCTTCTACACACGAAAAAAAGGCAAAATACAACCGTGTCGGAAAACTGTAACCAGGTCATCGTACCTTTGTCGTGTTTTGTTTGAGTGCCGTAAAATTGCTACCCAACCTCCCTGGAACCATCGTGGCAAACCGTTTGAAGCAGTTCGCAAAACACTCTGGGAAGATGGCCGCCCGGAGCGAATGTGCGAAACGGTGTATTTAGTAACTCGTTAATTGTGAAAAATGGGTTGCCACTGTGGGGTAAATTTGTACACCGTGCTGAGCTTTCACACACACACACATATTTTCAGAGTTACTTTCCTTTTTCCCTTTTCCTGTAACGGTCCGAGAGACAGGGGTTTATTGTCAACTCCGTTGTTACTCTTCTCGTCAGGTGTTTTTCTGAGCAGTGTTTCGTCGTTGTGAGGTTTTTCTGTTTTATACAATTTAATTATTTTCTCTTTTTATTTTGCAACATCCGCGTTAGGCAGGAATGCATATGTAAGGTTTTAATTAGTTCAATTAGTTGTTGCGCGAAATGAATACATGAGTTGGTATATTAGCTTTAGAATAGTTTTTCTCGTGCTGAAAAGCTCACGATACTGTTGTGACCTACATTCGGGGAAAACATAGTTCCTTTGGGGGAGGGATAAAACCAGCACTACAGCTAGTTTTATCATTTGCAACTAAACCTCGCTTAAGCGCCTTTCTGTTCCGTACGCCAGCGATACAAACTATCCGCGTTTTGCAATAATTCCGGTTCAACCACCAAAAATAAAGATGCTTCATTGCGTAACAAGCACTTCAAGCATGCCGGTGCTTAGGCGTCTATATTTGTAAAGGTTTCGTCTTAGCCGTGCCAAGCCGTGCTCCATCTCACATACACTTGTATCCCTTTGGATTGGAGGCGCATGGTTTGGTAGCCGCAGCATCCACCATCGCCGGAAACGCAATGGACGGATAATTAAGGATGTTAATGTGGATGTTAATCTACGACACACGCCCGTTCAAGAGCTCGGCCGGAAGTTGAAGAGGCAGCGTGTTGTGTGTTTGTATGTGTATGTGTGTGTATTTATACGACACCTCACACACTCGATCACATTTATTTAACGGACACACAGTGGAGTAGATTCTCTTGTACGTTGGTGTCGGAAAAACACGCTCGTTCAAGAGGATGGAATGGGTGCCGGTTGGGCGGATGTTGGTACGTCGGGGAGAGACATTACGACATAATCAGAGTATCCTTAAACGAGCGAACCGTACGTGTATGTGGAGAGTAAGCGTTATGGCGGTAGATTGGATTATTATTACGTTCGAAATAAGGGATATCTGTAGCAAGAGAGATCACTCCTGTATGAAACAACAGTGTTATGGATTAGTATGAGTTTTTTTGAGCTAGTCTTTATTAAATGTCACGAATTTCTTGTAACAACTATCAAAGAACTTTTAGATTTTCAAATTAATGAAATAGTTGTATAATATTTTATGTTATTAATTTTCTCAAAATTTCATTAAGGGATAAATATTTGAAAAATACATTCTGCAATCGGTTACAAAAAAGCTTTAAAAAGGGTTTTTTTTTATAGCACTGAATTGAAGCGTAACAATGTTTCTATCCATTACAGAAAAGGTAAGGCATTTAAATTTACCCTCACACGGTTTTGTTTTCTCACCTTACTTTCACCTTACATTGTATGGTATTCTTTCTTTAAACGTATTTTGTTGAAAAGCTTTTACGGGAAACTTTACCGAGAATTACGGCACTCACTTCCGCGCATCGGCATGAGGAAATGGGTCCCGTGTGCTGTTTTCGGTTTGCCAGCTAGCCATAGTGCGGTAAGATTGGTCGCTACGTGCTAATGGGATGGTTTTGCCCTAAATGGCATACGTCGTACCCGGCGATGGGACCGTGCCGTATGGGTCGCTTTAAAGTGGTTCCGAGTGGGCTAGGGGGGTGCTAGTTTTTGCATTTCTATTTTCCACCCCGTTCCATCAGTCAGGGTTCGGGCGGGCGTTTCTGGTTTTGGTTTGACGCCGGGGAGGTGTTTAATTTTTGGCCCCCACTCGTTCGCGAAGTTTTTGTGTGTATGGTGGTGCAAGTTCGGAGAAGGTGCTATGAATACTAATGGTGTGCGATTGGTGGGGTTTCCGAGATGCCAACCGGGGAAAAGTAATTGCAATCGAAACGTTCTTCACTTGGGCATGCGGAAGTGGTCGAGGGAGGTTCTTGCATATGGTTAAAAGATATTAAACTTCTTTGGAAAGTTACGAAGCTCTTCTACCGTTACGTGTATTGCCGTTAGTTTATCTGCATTGTGGGAATAATTGTAATTGGTGGGGCGAAGCTTTTTTGGAGCTCTTATTGCATCGGATCGCAGATGGTACACCGTTTGGTTTATTGCTTCCAAAGGCGTGTTTGGACAGTGTTGGGAAACATATTTGTAATTCTCTGACACCAGCGGTTAGTAGAACAAATGTTTTATTGTAAAAAAATGTCAATAATCCATAAACTTTTGAATATTAGTTATCAAGGTATTAATGGGAATATTTGTTATCAAGGAATCAAATATCTCGCCAAATATGATATTGGTAAGTAATTTCTTCTTCTTCTTCCTCTTCTTCTTCTCCTCCTTCTTCTTCTTCTTCTTCTTCTTCTATGGCGCTACAACCTCGAGCGGTGTTGCATTTACTTGAATGTTACTCGCAACAGTATAGTCAGACCTGCGTCATGTCAGTCAGCGACCCGAATGGATCAAATCCCATTCCTGCCGGTCCTGCCGTATGAGACCGGAGTCGCTGTCTCTTCGGCCACCGAGCCGCTCCTAGTAGTAGTAGTAGTAGATAGAGTAGTAGATAAATAGCTACTGACATATATTTCCTGTTCTGGAGTGAACTACGTCGATCTCATCTGTTGAAACCGGAATTGCCTAGATCTTGAGCAGCGATGTCCGAAGATGTAAATTAATATCATTCACTAATGCTTGTTGAGAGAGGGGTTCGAGTATTGAAAATACTGAAGTAGAAGTGATATTAGAGTGACATTAAGGATGCGATAATTGTTGTTTTTTCATCATTTCTTCGATACACTCCATTCAAATTATGATTTCGTACTTCTCAAATGAATGCTGGAACACGAGGTGGGACTTATAACCATCATCATAGTCTTCTTCTTTTCTTGACTAAACGGCTTAAGTTTGAATAGCCAGTCTTCAATCAGTTCTTATTATATATTTTTTCAAGATATAAAAAAATAAATACAATATAAAAAAAAACTTTTCATAATGTTCGCTATTGAGTATCTAATGCAAAATATTTACAAATTATTCCTATAAATTTCATATAGCTACATATCTTATAATAATATAATGTAAAACTTACACACAAATAATACTATATTAAAAAAATACACGTCAGCAAGCAGAAGTAACGTATCACTACGAGTATCTCTAAAGTCAAACAAATATCAAATAACGTGCCGGCACATCCAGTAAATTAATGTTCGGATTACCTTTTCAAAAAAGCTAATGATTGCTACAATAATATTATATACACACCTGTCGCAAGGCTCATCTTTCCAAACCTTTAATTGTGGCTATTAGTTTCAGCATGCAATAACCATGTAGCACATCAAAAGGGAAATCATCATTTTTAATACCTTTATCACAGAACCATCCCGGTTCGATCCCCTTTCTAAACCCGCAACCAACTCGTAACGATCCAGCTTCATTAGCAAACTCGCACATTCCACAATCATTCGCTTTTGAAGTCATTTACCTAACACCAAACGATCCGTGGAAAAAAATATTGCTTTGTATTTTGTTTCCATACCATGGGACCACCGTTTGGGTGGAAATGTGCCGTGACAACGGGTACGCATCATCGACCGACGTTGATTGGGAATGTTGTAGCAAATGCACGGAAACTGGGCGACATTATTCGAACGGGCTTGCGCTTGCGTATGTTTTATTTCGTTGTCCTTGCCCTGGAAACTAATACCGCCAGGTTGGATTGCTAATGATGGCGGAAGCTTAGCAAGGAGGAGCTTTCAACAACACAACACGTTCTACATTGGTAGTGGTTCTGGAATGTTTTGTAACGACAGCACAGCCCTTTGCACTGGCTGGCTTTCATATTTTAATTGCTTAACCAAACAATGCTTGACGATGGTGTTTTCATTGTACGGACGCAAACATGCGATGCGTCTCGTGAAGAAACGCGAAAGAAACGACATTCGACGGGTATTAAGCCACATCACAAAACGATGATGTTTGCTGGGTGGTGAAATCAAAACCGAAACCGAACCATCCAAATTCTGGCCCGCACCAAACGGCTTCCAACGGCATGGAACGCGGATGGCGAAAAATAACACAGCACAGATTACACCAGCCGAGCTTTTTCCAGCCGCCTCTGTCCCCCGTTAGCCTGTAAAACCAAAACTTATCGTGATGTTAATATGCGGACGGTGAAAATCTGTGCGGTTCTCGCTGAGCGTGCTTGGCTGGGGTGGTTGATTGTGAGTGTTGGCGTAGGATGGGAGGGTTGTACTTTATGGTAATAAGATCCTACGCTGAAAAACTGCCATTCACTCAGTTTGCGCTTCTAAGCATACGCACACTTCCACCCGTTTTTTGTGTGCGAATTGTACGAAACCTTGGTGCCCCTTTTTACTTCAGCAACGCTGGAATTTGAGTTTTTATAGTACGTCAAGCATAGCATCTTGCTGGGGCCGCTGTTGGAGCAGAGAAATCATTTTATGTACTCTCCACAAGCTGTGATCTTTGCTGTTCTGCCGTTCCCGTTCTCTCTCGCACACCCACACACACTGACATGCCGGAATTGCGAATTTCAGCTCGCGGTTATCCTTCGAGGGCTTCTTTTCCGGTCACTCGATGCGGGCCGCTCGACGAGCGGTTTTTATTTTCCCGGGTTTTGTGCAACCCAGCGAAATGAGGGGCCGATTGTTAGCCATTTTGCCTGTTATAGTGACCGACCTCTGGATACAATCTTGAAAATGTCTTTCGCTTGAATGGCACGAAATGTTCCTGTGCGAAACTCGTTGCTGAAGTGTTTGGTGGAGGATATCATTTCGATTGGAAAGGCTATCGTTGAAATTGAACGAAAGCTCATTTGAATAATCCTAAATTTATGACAACAACGCGCAGCGAAGGATGGTGAGCTGGTGGTTGTGTTAAGCTGCGAAAAATCTTCTAGTAAACGCATTTGTATTCTAGTGGGGTGGGCAAAAGTTTTGTGGAATATTCATTTAATATTAACTGCCAAAAACATTATGTGTCAAAGGTGATTGTTTATACATTTTAAATATTAAAGCAATAAGGGTTTATTATTATTCGTAAGCTAAGATGGTGCTTACAAGTTATGCCTATTATTTAACGGTTATCTTGCTTGACTTATTCGTCTGGTCGTTGCAACTGAGGCGTTGGATTTAATGGAGTTTGATTGAAGATTTTCAGTGCATTAAATGTTATCCCCAGGAACACGAAAATGGTATGTCCTAACAAACAAATAGAGCAGTTTAGAAAAATTCCTTTAATTCATTTATTGTTTTCGTCCCTCAAGCTATTAAATATTGCTGATCGAAAAAGTTATATAAATTTGTCCTTCTTTTAGAGAAGTAATAAAAACGTAAGATGAAAATTACTTAAGCTCATGTTTTGAGCTCAATTCTGTTACACTTCATTAGTTTCGATTTTGTCAAGTTTTAATGAGATACTTCCGTTTTTGCTCATAACTCAATCTCAACTTCCGAACGACACTCAGCATTTTTATTCGGCCTAGTTTTCAGCCATAATTAAATTGCCATACTGATCGCTTGTAAAGTGAAATAACTTAAAAGCTGTATAGGATTAATTGCAAACCCACTACTATTAGCATACTCAGCTGAAGCTTATCAAACAGGGCAGATAATGATGTTTGTCTGATGTTAAGCTTTGCTGGATGAAGATAAAACAGCGGTCAATGGAAACATGATGGCGGCCGGAATAGAATGTACAGCAACACAGAAAAGTACCACTGCGGATGAAGTTGTATTGGTGAGAAAAGGGAATATCTCCCACTGAAATCATTGGTCCGGTTGTGGCAGGAAGATAAAAAGCAAAACATCATCTTGCAAAAGGATGCTAAAAAAAAAGGGAAATCATACCCGGATGGTGCTGTTGTTGCCATCCCTATTCTCCATATCGGATCCACAACCATTGCATAATGAAAACTGAAGCAAAAGGGAACGAGAAAAAAACAAATCCCATTCTGCCGGGATGTTGCTGCCGGAATGGAGAGAAAACCTCTCATAAGTAATAAAAACCACCTGAGTTCAATTAATGGAAAAGTAATCTTACTTTCCACGATGCTTGCGGTGGTTTATTTTCTACCGCTTGTACATGTTTTCTTTTCCATGCCGAAGCACTAGCACCAGCAGTAGCAGCAGCAGTAGCATATTGGCAATAATAATGGTATCCAAAGGTACCATACTTTTAGCACTACGCCATCCCTGAAGCTCCCAGGTTGAGGAAAAAAAAGGTTCCCAGTTCGATTGAAAAATGGTTCGACCTTTTTCCACCAAAGCTTTCAAGCGTCCCATCGACAAACGCCAACCATTCGTTGCCATGGTATTCGAATGACCATCGCAAAGGGGGGAAAAAACGAAAAAAGGGCAACCAAAAGTTGATCGAACCTGAAAACGGAAAAGTGTGTCACGCGAGGATGAACTCGATTTTTGGGGAAAAAAGTTTTTGGCTCCAGGGAGGGAAGCAAAAGGGACACTCGTTTCACCGGGGCAGGTTTCGGATTCGAAAGTTTTTCCCTTTTTACTGCGTGGTGGAAAAATCGAAACGCCCACCGTTGGTTTGGCAGCGAGAACACAGAAAGCTCGTTCGGCTGTCAGCTCTAATTCGCACACAATGGTTTGCCATTAAAAGGTTCGATACGTTCGTTTGTTTTGCTTTTGGCGCTCCGTAGGAGTTTGGTGGGCATTTCGTTTTGGCAGCGAGCACAGCTTCCACAGCTGGTGCGCCTGTTATGGAATTGGAGTTCAGTCAGGTGGTAAGTTTTGTAAAATCTTTCGCTTTTTTCGGAATTTTGTGCTCTTCTAAAGAATCCAAAAAGACAAATAATATTGTAATGTGTTTTCTTAATTATTCATTTTTGTTTTTTTTTCCAAAAAATAGTTAAAAGTTCTAAAACAGTTACAATTTGTTATCATCACGGTGTTCAGATGGAATGTATCTGGCTACAGGTTCAAAGCATTAGGCGTCTCCATCGACTGTTTCCCTACCAGATGCGATGGGTGGAAAAATCGATCCACTTCCGTGTACAACATCCAACGGAAGCTCCCTCAGTCTCACATCCCCAACAACGCTTCGTGGTATGAATGAGTAAGTTTGTTTTTATGGCTTTTAGCATCACCGCGTTCCATCCGTTCACCCTCTCTTCTCGATCGATCCGATGCTGCTATCGTTCACGTGCCACACCGCTCTGCTGTTTGGCTGGAGCGAAGAAACAAAATGTGCTGAAACAAAACACTGTTGCACATTTGCCACCGTACCTCAGCAAATGGCCGGCACTAATCCGGGCCGACCATAACTTCAGCGAAGGATAATATTTAGCCGATGAAATGAAACTTTCACGAAGCATTCGCCCATAAACATGGGTTACATTTTTAATTACAATGGCGTTTGTAAATGTGCTCGGTGGGATGTAGAAAAAGATGGGAAATGGAAATAATGTTAAGTGTATTTTGTTGAAAAACAAACACAGGAAAATAATGAAAACGATGAACATTTGACAATGTCACACCACTTGACCATTTTAAGCAATTAAAATAGCATGTCTTTGTCCTTCAACATAATACTGTATAAAAATGCAAAAAATAAGCAAAAACATGTTTTACTCGAAAAGTTTTTATAAGAACCAAAACAATCAGACAATCGATTGCATATCCATCTATTTTTTTGTTCGGAAAAACTCGCACGGGGTTGTATGTTTTATTTTCAACCACAATAAATATTGTAAGAGCCGTTGCACTCTGCTGTGCGTTAGTGATCCGTTTTTTACAGTTTTAAAATGGGTGATGGGTTTATTGAAAACACATAATACTTTTAATCGTTGTTTTTCCGCTTTTAGATGGATGTTTATAAAAATACGTGTTTGTGGTTTTTTTTTGCGTGTGCACCAGAAAGTGTAGTAATTTAGATTTATTGCCATTCAGAAGCATCAATAAAAAATGAAATATGAAATACGAAATATATATTAAAATTTGAAATAATGTTTTGTTTTACAGCTGAACATTTTTTTTAGAATATTTACTGTTAGAACTGAACTGAATTAAAATTGGTTAGAACTGAATATTTAATACTCATCTCGATATTATATGTTACATTAATAAATTTGGGATGCAGTTGTCGTACTAAAAACTATTTACTCGGTTGCATGGAAGGCTTAGTGCGTCTGGCAAAGTTTCTGGAAGGAGTCATGATACTGGAAAAGCACAGTAGTCTCGAAAATTGGGAACCCATTAGTAATAGAAAAAAATTGAAGTTTTGTAAACCCGGTCATCCAATTTCTGAGAATCCTTCACCACTCAAATCACCTGTCGCAATGATTAAAGTGAGGACTATTTAGAACCTCCAGAGTACCAGTGCTTTAATACGCCATTCAGGCGTGGACCATGTCCAAAACCGACGACACCCGCATTGTTGCGTGCGAGAAGAAGTTGCTCACATGGGATTTTGACCCCTTGATGTCAAGCGAATAGCACCGAAGAGCAAGCCCTTGAATGTCTTTTTTGGTTATCCACGTTAGCGATGGAGTTGTGCGTCATGAAAGCTGGAATAACGCATTGTCAAATGCAGGTGTTCTCGACCTTCGTCCAGAGGTTTAGAGGACAGTTTCCTGAGACGTCGGCCTAACTTCTTTAGAAACCTCCAGCTTAAGATTGTTATTGTAATTCCATTTCCTCATGTTACTCCACAAACATGAAACATGGTTTAAATGTTAAACTGCAAATGGTTTCACGTATTATCACAAGATAAGCAACCGGTTGGCAATAGTCGATGAACCTTCCACAAGAAGCTCATGCGCACTGGAGGCTAATAATTTGACGCTCTACCCCATTGCATCAGGTGCAGTACGGAATGTATGCGGAATACATGCTTCAACTGTAGTTGTTGTATGCTCTGGCTTTGTATTATTAGCACTCTCAATCCCTAGCAACGTCCAGTTAGTTCCGGTGAAATGAAAAGGATGAGTCATCGGCTTTGCTTCCGCCTTGTCTAACCATATTTCATCGCACCGTAACTTCCAGAGTGTCCAATTCGGTCGTTTCTTCTAGTTCCGGGGTTTTCGAGGGCGAAACGGTGTGCTTCATCACAGGAAGGTGCATAACTTCTGCTCGTACGATATGTTTTCCCTAGGGGGAACGCTCGAAACTCAACACAATTATCTCGACAGTGCAATCATAATGTAATTGTACTTTATATGTTCGCTGATAGCGGTAAGCTCACAAACGGACGGACCTCGTTATCCAGGCAGTGGAGCAACCACTCCATTTTTCACCGTTGCCAGAACACCAGAACCTGAATGGGCGTTTTCGCACGGTACTCGTACCTTATCCTTGTTAGTTGCATAAATTTATGTTTCTGCCATCGCGGCATTAACTCGTCACATGTGAAGTGTTGCGCCAGTGGTTCGGAAAATATTTTACCCCGTAGAGTACATTCGCTTCCAAACCACAACTTGTGCCGAAAGCTAAGTTTCAATTTCAACCGTCGTTTTTGCAGTTCTCTCTCTCTCTCCCTCGCTATACGATGCTGTAGAAATGCAAACTCCCGTTGGTACAAAGTAGCCTTAAAAGGTTGAGACTTAACTAGTCTTGCTCTTGAATGCTTGCAATTGAGGGTTTTAGCCTTCGGGGGCTTCTTCGGTTGCAGGGACCACTTGCTGGCTATGGTTCCGTGCTGTTGGCATCAAAAGTCGAACGATGGTGACATGCTGCTGCACGGAACTTATGCACGTTGCTGGTGGAGTTTATTCAGTGCCAGCGATCGAAATGTAGACCATAAATAATTGCAGCGTTCGTGTTGAATATGAGCTTATGAAATATGAACCCGGGAAGCTTTTAGTGCTATTCGAACGTTTGTGGACGTTTGATTGGAGTAACATCCAAGATTCAGATGAGCTCGATTTTCCAGGACTGTCAGCTATTGTGATGTGTATTATAATTTTAATTGTTTTCCCATTTTCTAATTCCTCAAATGCAAACTAATAATCTACATATAAATCACATGTGTTATGGGATAGACTTATAATCAATTTCCTGCTAGCATTCAGAAAGAATAGCATCTGCTTGATAAAAATGTTTCATGTATTTTGTTTTATCCAGGAAAAACGAATAGCTACAGCTGTTGGTGTCCTTCTGTTTGTCTACTACTGTTTACGTATGGATTCACCTCTACATCATCCTTAACTAATCCATGAGTAATTAGCTGGTCGTTGTAAAGCTTTCCAGCAAAGGCTAATACACGAACACCGGATGCCGTACTCGCCCGTAAGTCTACGCACTCAATTTACCTTTGAGTCGTTGGGGAATTGAGTGTGTTATGTTATCTCTTTCATGCCCCATAGACACCCCAATAAGGTTAGCTGTTGGTATGCGCTGGCAGGGGAAAATAAAACCCCGGCCGGCTCAAGGTTAAGCTTCATTTGGTAGGTCGTGCTGGTGCCTTCGCATTACTCGCTCCCCGAATTCCTCATCGTCGTCAGCGAGCCTTGCTGAACCTCCTTTTCGCCAGTTCGTGTGGGCATTCCTTACTGTGCCAGCTGTCCTCTCCGGCCTTAATCTAACACCAACCAACACCTGGCCGGATGGAATAAAGTGCTTCGGTGCCTAACATAATGGCGCAGGAATAAAACAAAAATGCTCGGGCTCATGAACACCTTCGGGGAGGGATGGAAGGATGAAAGAAACGCAGCCGGTTCCGCTTGACCGACCGGATGATGGATGTTTTCTGACGGAAGGATAATTGAATATTCTAGTCCACCATCTTGCGATTTGATTGCGCTACCGAGCGATACTTTACTTCTTCCGTTTTTATCCGAACAAACGTACAAGAGCGAAGCTGACCTGGAGCAATGCAGGTGGGAAGTAAGGCTCGAGCTCTCGAGATGTTGCGGACTAACAAATTCAAAGACATTCAGTTCGTGGAAATGGGCGAAAATCACGTGAAATTGCTATGTCGATAGGAACTGCTGTTGCCGCTTCATTAGCAATGATAGCGCTAGCCAAAACCATCGCTGTGGGATTTTGGAAGGCTCTCGAGTAGGGACTTGATGTTAGCCGAAGGCATTTTCCGTTGTTGACGACTACGAACATTGGTTAGGAATGATTTCTAGTGCGGTGGAATAAGTGTCTACGAGAGGGAGTGTTTGTGGATGATCGAGTTGATCGAGTTATTTTACTTAAGCGAAGCACGTTTGTTGTACATAACTTGAAGGTTTGTTCCAGGAGTCATTTCAGTATGTCTCCAAAACTTTGTTGGATTTTTTAAATCACAATATTTCGTTAACATGTACTGTATCTTAACTCTCCAAGGAATTTTTGACTTCAAGTTGGGATACTTGAGAATAAATTCTGATAGGTCGTGTTCAAGACCACATACCAATTTGCAATAACTGTTAATGGTTATCACCTTGGTGTCTGAAGTTTTATATCCATTTTCCATACATTGAGGATCGTTCACCTGGAAAGGCGTTAGCACCAAATTAACCATTTCTCGGTGGTTCATTCCCTGTGTGACAATTTCTTACTTCTAATCCTCAAAAGGTGATCAAAGAAAATCGTACTAAGATTCCTTATAACTAGCCTCAAATATGAAGTTGAATTCTTTTAAGTTTCAAAAACTGAGAGACATGTCAACTAGCAATCGAGAACATCGTATAAATTAGAAACTTTTTTTCTTGCCACTCAATTACTAATTCGTTTGGAGCAATTCGCTCAACGACAATCGCTCATAAAAGTTGGTATAATTTCTGCCGCTTGGAATCATTCCAGCGAATTTAGATGTGTTCATTTTCCCGTCCCATTGCGCCGGAATACTTAATCAGTGCACAGTTTTCATTTCCCGCTGTCTGTTGCATCGGGTGCATTGTCCGCGTGACAAGACGGTCCAACAGGTTCGATCGCATTCTCAACATTAGCGACGACACCAACGACGACGACCTGTTTCCTTTGGCCGTGTTCAATTAAGCTACGAGCAAACGGATTTGGTCAAGTGCCATCCACGAAAGAAGTTGTTCCGTCCGTCCGTACGCTCGCATAAGGTTCCCGTCGCAACCGTAAAGTGACCGGTGCGATTCGTAGCACACCGTACCGAAGCATTATTGTACAATCAAATCAAATTACGGAACACGATTATGAGTGCGAGCTGGTCGTGATGGTGGTGATGGAGTGGAACTACAGCTACTGCTACTAGCGGGCGGTGGGCAGTTGTGCGATATGGCAGGGGATGGACAAAAGTATGTACCATAGCAACGTTCATTCACGCTCCAGTTCTCGACCCTGTCAGTGCTGCCGTTGTGCGGACGCGACCGCAAGACCATCTGATCGGGCGCGTTCGATGTTGGTGCATTCGTTCGACGTTATGCTTCGCGGAAAACCCCGATCCCAATGCCAAACGCGCTGTCGCGCTGGGGGAGATAAGACATAAGTTGTCGTGACAAATTGAGAATAATATAGATGAACTATTTGGTAAAGAGGTATGGGGTTGGAAATGAAAATGCAATATAGTTGAAACTACAAAACTATGACCGTTGCAATATGGGACGGCTAGAGGCTGTACGCTTATATGCACACAAATCTTGTTTGGTTTATGGATTATGGCCTTCGTATCAATCTCGGTAGAAAGGAGCATCGTTTGGAGTTGTGATAAATTGCATTCCATTCGACCGGCGGGCCACTACCAAGCGAACTGTTATGAATAAGTTTATACGATAATAAAATAAAACCAGTGGCACATCGCGGAAACATGAATCCACCGTCAGGTATGGCCATGACCGATGAGTTGGGTGTTGTGCAAATATGATAGCCTAGGTCTCGTCGGCTGCTACACGCGAAACTTGACGGAGCGTACCATCGAAAGGTAGACTGAGCGTGTTTTAGGGTGGAAGTGACATTTTAGACTATTTAATAAACGGATATTTAAACGACACTCATGTCACCGTTGAAGTGGTATGTGAGTAAAAGTTTCATCAACAGTTGCTTTATGTCCGGCAATTTTAGATTAGTGAGAACAATGTTTTAAAGACTTGTAGTTTTATATTTTTAAACGTGTTTACTCTATAGTATTTAATTAGGTTATCTGTGGTTGACTGTATTAATGACATGTTTTCCCTTTAATTAAAAAATATTAAATATCTTTAAGCACTTCACGTATTCAAATCATTTCAAAAAGGTGAAATTTTATAAGAAAATTCACAAACAAACAGTTTAAAAAATTAAAATCTTTCATACATTTAATCGAGGGATTATTTTTTAACTTCTCCTGATTCTTTCCCATTCCATCATAACGTTCTCATCCCACAGCAACCTATTAAAGCTCTCACAAAAAAAATGTTAAAATGAGTTTCGGTTTTATTAAAAATCCCTGGATCCAACTGGGCTCCCATGCTCATTACTCGCCCAGGGTGATAAAATGTTTGCTTAAGAATTCATTATGCCGCTTTTTTATGTTTCATAAAAAAAACAGATCTATGCTAAAGCCCGTAAGTTGTAAAGTTAATCCAACGGATCTCGGTCCCAACGTTTTCCGTACACCAGAACGAAAGGAAAATTCACAAATGGAATCTATAATTGTGCTTTTAAATGGTTTATGAAGTTACTTCTGTTTCTGGAATGGCGGTATTGAAACAGCAAAAGTTAATCCTTAATGCTTGGAAAAGTAACAAACACTTCTCTCAGATTATGTATGCCCAATTTGACGTTTTTTAATACACGTCCGAGCACCTTTCAACAAAGCAAATAAATGCTTCTGAGTGATGTCCAATCCCTCTACTAAACCTGTCTTCGCTGTAAATATAGCAATTGAAGCTAAGTGATGGTTAGTTTTGGGGCATTCTTTTCGGTTCGGTTGCGCACCGTCTGGCGAGAAGAAGAAAAAAAACACGAAACCCAAAACACAATTGAAGTAGCAAATCGTCTTGAAATAGAATCGAGCGTGACATCCGGCCCAATACGCAGCAGCTGGGATTGGTTGCTTCCGTGCTGTTGGTAAAGCGTTTCTGGGATGCTTTCGAACGGAAACGGTTTTATGTGCCCATTGCAGGGTAAACGATACGATCCCGGGTCCTTTCTATCACATATTTCGGGTTGGAGATGGTCTAAGAATTCCCACAAAGGAGACTTCAATCTACTTTGGTTTGGTCGTTGAGGGTGCAAGGCGACACAAATAACTCTCCACGGGCAGCTTCTGTCGAATTAAATTCCAGTGATTTGGGTTACTACGGATGGAGATGCTTGTAAGCTTGAGTAGAGCTGGTATAGGTCTCTCAGGTGGTTAGCAATTCAACTCTTTTAAATAAAATTGATACAATAATCTGGGTTTAACCTTCTGCTACATCCTCAATTAACATTAATAAAACTATTGTTATGATAATTGTTTTCAATACTTGTAAAGAGTCTTTTCTCTGTATAGAGTGAGTTACCTCACCATGGTTGTTTGGCAGAAGCTAATTTCTCATAAATTTATTTGGGAAGTAGATTGAGTTTGAGTAAAATTGAGAATTTCGATATTTAAGCTTAAATTGTATTTTTATAGCTACGAGTATAATACATATGACATTCCGAAATGTCCTCTACCTTAATTAATTTCTTAGCGAATTCACACAATTACTTTACTTTCGTAAGCATTCATACAGCTTGTTACTTTCTTGTTGTTGAAAATACATACCGTTTTTTTGAAGAAATAAAATATGTATTTTAGCAGAATTATTTTGATCAAAACCGTGATTCAATAGCTTGTTAAATAAAATTGCTGGAAAAGCATTTTCAAACACCAAAGTTAAGATGTCTATTTTAACAGTCACATGAGTGTCAACAGTCTTTAATTAATTATAAGACCACTAGTTTTTTGAGACTAACTGGAAAATTGAAGAGATAGATAAAGATAATGTTTACAATAAAGTCATGAAGAATAAAAAATACATTAAAATGTTACAGTGAAAGAGAAAGATGTGCTACAGTTTTTCTCGGGTGTTACGGACTTTATGAACAATATTTCAATTTCATACATTTCATTCAATTCTATAGAATGAGAAATAATAAATTTACAATCCCAGTTTTGACCATGAACATTGTTCAAATGTTATAACCTACTGGGAAAACTGGTGATATGTAGCCTAGAAGACATAAGTTACGATCGCTGGAATAATAATATTTTTTTAGAAGTCATCTAGTAAATTGTATGTAACCAGTCACTGTCATAGTCTGTTACCGAACTTGAAATATGACTTAACCTCAAGAGAGTTAACTCAATTAACTCGATCGCAAATATCTCACTGTTTCTCACTGTTTACAAGTACTTTCTTCCAGTTGTTATCAACACATTAAGAAACACATTAACATTACACTCAAATAAACAATCAAAGAGAATTTATTGTCCTACTTCGTAGCAGTATCAGTAATGTGCAAATGCTGATACGATTTATTACGATACATCAGGAAATATGATCATCGATCGATAAATAATGTGCATTTGTTCCAATTTCCAATCGAATATCCTTACAGACTCGTACATCATATCGAAAACATTCGCTCCCCAAGTAAACCCTGCAATCTATTGCACCCGCGAGGGTTCATTGCCTTGCACAGGTCAACGCTACATTTCCGATGTTATTCGGAGGATGAAATTTCGTTACGGAAAACTTCACCCTTCCAGTTACAGCGCCAAGACTGATGCAGTACTGCTCGGTATTTGCAATTGCGAGGAACCATCGAACCATAAAGAATGCGCTTTCATAAACCACAAACTTCACGCAAGCGCCTTCCCATATCCGGATGTGCAATTGGTGTGCATCGATTGGAATGGCTTACCAGGGCGGGTTTGACAAATAAGCCCCGCGGGTTTAAGAACATGGCCATGGTAATGCAGTTCAGCGTCGTAATGAAATGTTTACCAATATGTGTTTACGCTCATGCAGGATGGACATTCAATTAACAATTTATACACATGAATCGTAATTTGCATTAGAGAAGTATTAATTAAATTTCCTTGAACACCAATGTGAGTAAACTAGTAATTTAGAGTTTTAGACCATATCCCACTTGAATTCGTGCCGGACAAAAATGCAACACTGCAGCAGTACAAAGACAGCTAAATCTACGTAGCATCTTGCTAGAACATTACCAACTCACCCCAAACCAAGTGGAAAAAAAGAGCAAAACAAGAGCCACGGAGGGTGAAAGTTGTTCGACATTTCGACCCTTCAATTCCGAGTCACCCTTCGGTCGTACGTTCCTGCACTGCACTGCGCACCCTTCGTACGGTTGTTTGTGGCTGGAGGGTTTGTTTCGGTAGCTAATAAAATGATAATCAGTGTACACCACATCCCACCCACACCGATCACCCACACAAATGATTGTAAAAACGCTCCTCGGGTGCGTGACGGAGCGGTGCGGATTGGTTTGCTTTTGGCTGTTTTCATGAATAAAAGGTCAATGACAAAGTTTTGTGTTTTTTTGCTTTTGTTTATGGATACCGACGGCTGTATTGAAGAAATTCGAGTGTCTAGGAAAAACAGTAGCCAACAAAAATTGCTTTGTTGTTTTAGTCCTTTTAGTAAATTAAGGAATACTTTTTAGGAAAACAAAAATGTGTTGCTGTCTGTGTTAAAGCCTATTTTCTATGCATTATGCGGGGATATTTGAATAGATTCAATAAGTATTTCTCGGGTTATAGAATTGATAATGAAGTTCAGAAAAGCATATAATGAAAAAAAAAACAATAAACGAGAGGTAAATTGTTACTTGGAAAGCCTCTCAATAAGTCGTAGTTGGAAAATGTTTTCTTTGATATCGATCTTTACTTTAAGTGGAAATGTCATAACTCAAAAAAAGCGCTTGTACAATCAAATAGTGCGGTAGGGAGGTGGCGTAGGGTTGTCGGTAAACAAGAAATATTCCTTCATATTCTGAATGCAATAAAAGCATTACATTTTATGAGCAAATTCCATCCCCGGCCGACTTTCGAAAGGAAATAAACAATTTTTACCTTAACAAAGCTAACAGCCCCGGTTGCGTCGGTTGCGTGTCTAGCGTAAGTTTAGTAGGGCTTACCTCGTTAACAATTTTTTCCGTTCTCCTCTGCGGTAAATGGCTTCCTCCTCCCAAAAGGCAGCGAAAGCGAACAGGATATCTTCCGTCGGCTGCCGTTTGGTTTCCCTTTTTCTTTGTCAAATTTGTTTGAAAGCAAAGCAGCTTCGGTTCCACGCGTGGAACGCTTCCTTGACGGCCGTCCGGGAATAATGATGGCTGATGGTGGTGATTCACACTAAAACTTCACCGTGTCACACGCCGCTACAAATCACTAGTGCTGGTGGTGGTAAAGGATACACATCAAGGACATATGAAACGGAAACGCACTGTTTTTATTTTTCAACCTTCACTACCACAAACGGGCTCCGTTTCCTGCACTGTCGATTTTCGGAGAAGGATAATGAGGATTGTTAAAAAAAAAACACAGTTAAAGATGAAAGGAGAAATTCGTCAAACACCACCCCCGCGTGTTGAAATACACATACAAACACGCACTAAACACACACACACGCATACAATGCACAATGCGCACGCACAGGAAAAAATGCAGACACACACCGTTTCGGATGCTTTGCACACAAGCAGCATACGCTCTAATAGCTTGTTACAAGGATACACGCACGAATAAAGGATTTAAATAAAAAACTAATCTTGCACAACACTTGTACGGGTAAAGCATTTATATTTTAGTGCAATCATCAATTCGATTTAAAAATAACGCAATATTGCATAAAGTGACAAACACCCGTACAGAATAAGGGAAAAGAACTTTTTAAAAGGATAAACGATTGAACATCAAAATAATTGGTTTGTGATTATAACATTAATAAAATTCTTAAAAAATAAAAGGAAATTCCAGCACATAAAATCAATTTATTAAATTGAAGAGGTTTAATAACACAATTTTAAATAAACTTCATAAGATTAAACATATTTAAACACTCGTCTAACAACAGACAGCATCATAACAAAATGCGTCGTTTCACTATCCTCCAATTTGCAGCAACACATTGTATTTAGTGTTTTTTTGCACACCCACCGAAACAATCCAAACACGGCACCACGAACACTGAAACCCCTTTCGCACTAACACTACCCTAGCATGCTAGTGCAAAAACCCCTCGTAAGTATTCGCGAGCTGCTGCGCGAAGAATGAATGGAAAATTAGAGAAACACACGCTCACACACAGACACGCGTTTTCGATGCGGAAAATCGAGGACACATCACAAAACAGTTACGGGGGTTCATGATGGAGGCGGATGGTAGGTCATAAACTCCGGGAAAGGATTTTCCACTAAGAGTTTACCTACACCACTACTATTACGCACTGTGTGTTTTTTTATTATTTCTCACCTCACAAAGGAATGTAGATTTTTTCTTCTATATTTGCATTCTAAAAGCTTTCCAATGCTTCACCGGAATTTAATTTTCACACACCGTTATGCACATGAACACATACACACACACACACACACACACACACACGCACGCACACATGCACGAAAAAACACCCACAGTGGTTACTGGTTGGGAAATTCGGTCCGAGCTCGTACGCGATAAGAACGCAACTGAGCAGCCCGTGCGGAGAGAAATGGCATTCCCGCAAGCCAGTAAGGATTCCAAACACGCACGAACGCACGCACGCGAGAAGTTGCGCAAATGTGTTGTGTCTCTCGTGTTGCATTCCATACGCGCTCAGCGTTCTCTCTCCTGCTCGTATTCTCTGCTTCGCTCCCGGTGTCTCTCGGACGGTGGATGGAATTCTTTATCATTTAAATTAGTTTCCATGTCACCCGCCCAGATGGGTGGGTGGAATTGTACTATGGGATAGTTTGAATGTGTTACTAAATATTTTAATATAAAAATATTATATATAATATTGAAGAACTTCAATGTATTTAGCAATTGAATCTAAATTTAATTTAAATGTTAATTCACTTTTTATTAGGATCAAGAAATTAAAAGCTAAACTTTCAATTCTATCTTATAAACTTATTACATATGTGTTCAGATATGATGGAAACATATGAAGAAAAATTAGGATTGAAATCTAAACTTGTAGAAAAAAACATTAAACAAAATAAACGTGAGCAAACAAAAAATTAGCTGTGAAAGAGATGAGACATTTCGAGGAGGTAACTCGAAGCAAACATCGGATCGTTTTGGCAGTACCGAGTATGAAGAGATAATAAGAAATAAAAATCGATTGAGTTGTTTAAAACTGCTTGAAATCATACCTCAATCAAACATGGTGTTTAAATATCAATATAAAATAAACAAAAACGAAATCCACTTTAAAAAAACATGTTTTTATTTTGATTTTCGCTACATAATAATGGTATTGATTGAGAAAAGGTTGCATATCAATGGAATAGACCGTCTTCGCCTGGAAGTATGCAAGTCATGTTTTTAACAAACCGATTATTCGATTTTGTTTAATAATCATAACAAATTATCAAGTAGATTTCGATATCCTGTAGAATAACCCAAAGTTGCATAGTGCCTGTGTGTAACTTGCATTTCCTTGCTCCATGTCGGCACATACTCACACTAACCCACATGCCTGATCTCTCTCTAGCTCTCTATTTGTCTCTCTGAAAAGGGCCACAGCTGCGGATGTCATTGTTTGGTATCAGCGCACACGACAGCAGGTGAACGTTGGATGCCTTCCACCAAAATCACTAATGGATCCGACGCACTATCGGCCGGCCATGCGCATGTGCCAACTTAGCAACCATAGCATTCATGTGTCTCTCCGTCCTCCATTCTTTCCCACTTGGTCCACACGATGAACGTCAAACATGGCCCAATGTTTGCTGCTTGTGACAACTAGCGAACCGCATAGCTTATCAGCTCAGGTTGCACGCTAGCTGAACTGTTTCGTACTGTTACCCTACTACTGGCCTGGGATAAACAGTCACCCAACGTATGACTCATCGTGGACGCTAAATTGTCAACAGTGTTGTTGGAACAACTGAATGCTACAAACTTGACTGTTGAATAATTTAAATATACTAAATATTCTTTCCAGCTTCTTCAGAAATATTGTTAAGTTTATCTCACTAATTTGAATTGTATTTTTGTTAATAATTAATGTATCGTTTTATTTTTTTTTAATTTACCATGTTCAGCTAAAAAAAAATAAAAATTGCTACATTTAAATGTTTATTACAAAATTAACCGGGCGCATTTTTAGCGAAAATTCTTTAACATACACTGATACACAGCCAATGGAACTGTGCAACATGTTAAACATACCGGCTCGATTGCGTCACATGAAATGCAAACCACGTCCCACTGCAACGGATGAGACGCTCACTCCCCTATCGTCAAAACCCTCAACAAAAAAAAAACCCTACTCCGCTTGGTTCGTTCCATTTTCCTCCCTTCACCGAATTGACAAAGGGCATGCGCCGCCTTCGCCAACGATAAGGCAGGTCTCGAACGTTTCTAAGACGTCCACAGTCAGTCGGTATTGATTTCCGTCCGTTTTATGTTTCCGCCCGTCATTCGTTGTCGTCGTCATCATCATCGTCATCGTGCTAGTTTGACACAATTTCTGCTGTTAGTAGGAGGGATCGGTAGGAGAGAATCGGCACAAAAGACACAAATATCGCTCCGTAAGCAAAGAGGAGAGAGCGAAAGAGGAATTGTATTTGTGATAACGGAACTAACTTCCGATCAACCGAACCGTGAACCAAAGGACGTGTCTGACGTGCTGACCAATCGAAAGCCATGTTGGGTATTGTTTACATCGTGCTTATCGCTTATTGTAAATAAGATATAAGGAAAGAAATATGCCATTTTATCAACATTATTACTGCTGGCAATGTTATTGCCATTTGGTTTTAGTTAACGAGAAAACAGACAATTGAACGTGTTGAACGTTTGCTATGAAGTATTTCACAGCTCATTCAATCTCAGTAAGTAATTATAAATACTTTATGGAAACCGATTTCATTATCAAAAGAGAATTTTTTAAAAGTTTGCACAATTAGCTCAATAAAGATCATTTTCTTACTTCTTTAACTTATTTAACAAGTAAAACGATTGTTTTATTTTGATTTGGTTACTGTTGCTAAGAAACCACGTGTTTGAAATATTTCACGCGCTTTTTGTCGCTTGAAAGATTGTGCGCAATGAAAGTTTCAACCGTGGTGAAATACTTGTGGTGAATATAAAATGAAACGCTCTCGCAGTTGGTTTTAAATTTTAAGCAAACGATTCCAAAGCATATACTCGTTTTACATTAAAATCATCGTTTTAAGGTAAGTGATATACTGAACAATAATTTTTCGAATATTTCCTGTTGTTCATGCTACTGAACTGTTTCATTTAAATATTGCATTGATTTATTGCAACAGTTTTGAATGATGTTATAAACTTATTGACTGTTATAAACATAGACATACAATGTTATTTAAATAACGTCCATTTTTAAGGAAGTAGTTAGCCAGTTACGTCTGATACAGGTACGGTTTTTGGTAATCCGATAGACGAAGTTATAAATATGATGGATATTACTAACTAGTATTTTGATTTGGGTAATAATTCAGGCAGATTTAATTTATTAACCATCTTCACAAAATTTCAGCAATTGAATGACCATCCCAATTTGCATCCAATAATGATCAGAAGGATTTTAATGAACACAATTGTCTGCTGAAGAATCGCCACACGTACATTTCATCCTACCCAGCAGAGCAACAGAACCAACCCGATACACTAATTTAAGATTCCATCCAAGCCGGTTGCTATCAGTCCAGCAGCTACATGCTCAGCATAAGCTACTTGTCTTCGGATTGCATTCACGAGCCTACGGAGCGCCAAAGCTAGCAGCTCTGCGGACAATACGGACCTCACCATCGGCACGTGAGTCTCGCCGGCGAGTGTACGCCTTTTTTGGGGTTGTTTCGTCCGTGTGGACGATACCGTAGTATCGCCCCGGCCGGTACAGGAAGAGATTATAATCCATTAAGCGTTTAATCACGGAGCACTGGTTCATTCCGTGCTCGCAGCGTACGGTTAAGCTAGTGGGTGGAAAGCACGGCCCCCTTTGTACAGCACTAGCGTCCAAACGCGCCGTTTGTAATACCACGAAGTGGTAAAACCACCACCAAGAACGAATGCGCACCACGGACCGATGAATATTCACTGCTACTTCATTACGTATTCCGATCGCGGCCGCACACACTTCAGCTTGAAGAAGTAAACATTTTGCGTGAAATTTATTACACTGACACTATCTCATCTGGGGTCTGGCTGGGTGCTGGACGTATAAAAAGGGGGTGGGAAGTAATGAGAACCGGGAGGAAAGTTTTGCGGCACAAATCTGCAATTAGAGCTTTCCGCTTTGCCACTGCACGGGATGCTTTATCGTTATTGGATTAGGCAAATAATTATGCGTCGCTGTTTGAATGTGCAAAAAGGAAAGCTGTTGCTTTGTTTGTCTCGTTTATACGGCACATTTGTCATGATAGCTTTCATTATCTTTATGCATAAAAGAGATGCAAAATTGATAATATTTGATACAATAACACAATAATGATATATTTTTTTAGATTTCCAAAAACATTATAAAAATAAACAGTAAATTAATCAAATTCAATAAATAAAATCATAAAGAGTGAAGAATTTTGAAGAGAACAACAGAAATTCATAAAATAAATAAAATAAACATGAACACAAATAAAAAGAAAATAAAACCGAGCTAAAACAAGTTATACGAAGAGGTTGCTAATTGAAGTAAATAAAAAAAGACAAAATAGAGCGTGTAAAGTAAAATAATCATAGAATTACCTGTTCTGTTGGCCTTTAGCCTTTCAAGTCTTTATTAAAGCACACCGTTTTATTTGAAACAAAAAGTAAACAACATGTTTCTGTGTCTTTATTCAATGTTTGTTTATTTGTTTTGTTCGTTTGTTTGTTTGTTTGTTTGTTTGTTTGTTTGTTTGTTTGTTTGTTTGCTTGCTTGTTTGTTTAATTTACTTATCTGTCGTTTGCTATGGTACGTACGTTCTGGTTCGGTTTAAACACACATGTATCTTAACAATATAATCAATAACCTTTAACAAATTCACAATCCTTAGTTTGTTGCTTTCTGTGCTACACATCGTGTTACCTTGTGTACTGTTTCGAGTTTTTCTTTGTTTTTATTTCTTTCTCTATCTCTCTCTCTCTTCTGTGTATGGCTGTATGTTTTCGCATCCTTATGTACGCTTTTGATTAGTTTTACGTTTTGGTTTTTAGTTCGAATTATTACACTATTTGGCTAGTTGTTTTGATCTCTTGTCCTTCTTTGTTTGATTTCACCTTCTGCTGCGCGCTTCTACGCCGAACAATGACAATATGTGTGTGTGTGTGCGTTTGTGTGTGTGTTTTTCGTTAAATGTAAGCTATGATGACTTTTGGCAATGGCGCGCTTTTGTTTCACCTTCCTATCGCGCGTCGGTTCAATCAGGCTACACCGATCGAACAGATATCGATTGAGCTACGGGTTTTTGGTGAATGACATTCCACCAGCGTTGGTCTTCCTTTACACTCCATTAGGTGCGTCCACTCCTCGCTCCAAAATCATCCTGCGCTCTGTTCAATTCTTCGGCATGCAGGACAATTCTTATGCGTTACATTAAAATATGGTACATCATACACATACACGGTGTTCAACCCATCCGGTGCTGCTTAACGTTCTAACCATCCTAACCTAGCTGAAGGGTTACCATTTCGTCATTGTCTCCCATTTGTTTATCCCCCAAACGGTACACTATTTACACTAATCCGTCATAGGTGAAGTAGGTTACCTTTTTTCTTTTGTTCTTCTGCAGGTCATTTTATTCCCCGAACGCGCTTATCTGACACATACATGATATATGGTTATTTACATATTCACCACAAAATTGGGTGGAATTTAAGCTAATCCTCTTTTCCGCATGCTGGCACATTCACTCATAGTTCTATATCGGCGTTAAACCTAGCACAATGTTTTGCTTCATTCAAATATATATATAATCTAACCATTGCACCACCCATTAAGCGATAATCGTTCTCTCCCTCTCACGTTTTTGTATGAGATTTTCTAAACATCATTTGGCTTGTTACTCTCGTTACGAGTTTGATTTGTATCGTTCCTCTACGCAACACTAATGCGCTAACGCTCCAATACACAGCTCCATTCTCAGGAAGAAGTGTCGTCAACGTACGCATTCTTACACTAAATCATCCCGCATCGTTCGTTTGTGTGTTTGTGTGTGGTTTTTAATATTTAGTTTGATAATTTACATAAATATTGACTAACTTGCGCTGCCATTTTTTTCTTTAGTCACCAACAGTTCTCTCCGTTCCGTTTTCTCCCTATTCTGCCGGTTAATAAATGTACGTATGATTAAAGTTTTTGCTCTCTGTTATGTATAATATATTTTGTAGAATTTTCTCTATAGACACATTCAAATCCATCCGCAGCATTTTGGAAGCGTTTGGGGGTTTTATTTTCCCCCGTTTCCGTACACGCTGCGTCAGGAGTTGTAACAACCATTAAAAGAAGTTTAAATGCTAAACTTGTTTTTTTCTATTACCCACCTTACTGTTTTGTAACGTTTATTATAACCCATTTTATCTGATATCTACCTAAACGCCTACATGCTAAACTCTCGGTGGCATTTGCTGTGAGTGGTTACGGGTTGATTTCGCTGTTTTCGTTTTAGTGTACATCAACGGTTTTTGTGTTGTTTTTTTATTTTATTTGGCTACTCTTACAAACGATCAATTTTACAGTATGATTTTACCAGCGTGATTGATAGTTTACAGTGGCTTCTAACAAACTGCTGGTTTTCCCGTTTCGTCATTGCTCTCCTCCGAACACGTGGTCTTACTGATAAGTCCCCAAAGGCTTTTGTTTTTTTGTTTGCGTATGTTTAATTACATCGAAATTTTTATGTTACGATCTAGAACGGCTCATTACGATCATGTTACGGGGGGGGTGATTCCTTTTTACCCATCCGGATAGAGTCACACGATCATAAACACACCGAAACACGCACACTAGTCCCGAACACATCATCCACATACTTTGCAAGAAAAGATGTCGTTTACCTTCGCAAACACGTATTCCAATAAACCGCTACCATCTTATTAGACCAAGTCATTGTACAGTGGTGCCGTGTTTTCCCCAGGATTAGTTGTCATCGACACACCCGTAAAAGGACGCAATCAACCCATTTCCCTACACAGCCTTGGTGTGTTGGTTTTCCACTAATTAACGGGCGAATGTCGTCGAAATCGATTCCACCTGCGAGGTGGTAATGGTCGTGATCATGCCAAAACTTAATCCTTGAAGCAGATCTCGGATGGCTGCGGTTTCGCATGTCACTTGGGTTAGCTTGATTATACGATTCAAAAACAAAACAAAAAAACCCCGAAGCTTATTACAACCATTACTACTAGCGCCCGGTACTAACGCATTTGCGGAAGCGTTACGCACACGCGAAATGGATTAATGAGAGCTTTTACTATCCGACGCGTTACGCCGGGGGTTCCGTTTTGTTGTTTCCCTTCTTAGCGCAGTTTAAGAAAGGGCACAAGAAACGGAAGCACTTTCTTTTGTTGTTTGCTTCTTGTTGGTAGATGTCACCAGTGCCAGCACATTATAGAGGCCCTGGTTCCTTCGCCCTTTATTGCTCCCGCTCGCTAATAATCATTATTTTTAACGATTAGTCATACTATTTGGGTTGCGCTTTGTGCCATTGTTTTCCACCTTGGAACGGGCAATCCGGAAAGGGCAACAAGAGACGCGCTTAAGCTTTCTGTGCTTGCGTTTCATTTCCTGCCCCAAAAAAAGGTCCGTTTGTGTGGACGCCAACAATTTTGCCCATCTTCTGTGATACGTGCACAATTAGCCGGCCCCGTGAAAGAAATTTTGGGTGTTTGGGAAAGATAGAACGAAAAATGTCTAAGGTTGGGAGGACGATTTTACGACTGCGAGAGGCTTAGGACTGATGACTCGTGTTGTGGCCCATTTATCTTTACTACTGTTGTAAAGATTGTACTGACCTTTTAATTTTTGTTTTTAAATCGTAGTACAATCAAGTACATATCTACAATGTGTTAAATATTAATGAAAATTAAGTTATGTTTTAATGACTTTCCGATTCAGTGTGACAGTTTGTTCCACTGCCCGGGAAATGCTTCATCCAAAAAAGCCTTCCCACCCATCCAACCGAATCGCCCGAAAGCTTAATGAGTGACTTGTCCGGATCGCCTAAGGATGGAACGGGCTGGATGGCTAACTACTGAATGGATAATTTCCGGTCACCTGTTGGAGAATGCTGTCACCAAGCTTGTACGGAAAATGGTGAACCTTATTAGGTGAAAATGTCCGTTCCACTGTACTCCCGATCCCTTCCTTGTGCTCCCACCAAGTGGAGGGTCAAGCATCATCGTTGGCGGGAATTCCATCGACAACATCATCATCCACTGAATTCACAAACATTCAACGGAATGGCAATGGGAAATGTAATAAATGGTATTAGAAAAAGTAATAGCCAGCAATGCTGCAGTACGCTCCAATTGTCGATGGAAAGGTTGAAGGCAGTTTGGAGCACGGTCCGGTATGAAGGCATTCCAATGAAGTGGATTAAAGTGTTTAAAGGAGATTATTGCCCTACTCTTGAGGTGGTAAAATTTTCTGAAGAAAAGCGTAAAGTGTGCATGGAAGATTATTGGGTAATTCTTAGCTTACGATTTAAAGAGACTTTGGAATTAATTTCGTTAAAATATTGAAAAACAAAAGGTGATTCTTTATTTTGATAAAAAAGGATTTTCCATTTCAAGGGTATTGTGGCTTAAACTTCATTATTAATTCAATAATATTGTAAATATATAGACAACACTATTTCGGCCCTGTCAAGGAAAACTTTCAAAAGCTTTTGTTTCATTTTGTTCAGCACTATTTTTATCCGAACGGTCCGATTGGCTAAGAAAAGGGTTCAAATTCTTCAATTCCTTAAGGAAAGCGAGATTATGCAAATGGGAAACTTCACCAAAAAGCCCCATTTCAACACGACATAAGAAGCGAACGGGGGGTTTGAAGATTCACACACGTAGCGGATTAAACCGGCTCGTAAGTGCATGCAAAACCTTACACATTTTCCCGGTGTTGGACCCCGAAGGCAAGGGCGTGCCACCGCTAGTGGGGGTTGGAACCCTTGCACAAACGGTTAATAAGGCAATCTACTAACATGAACTATCGGATTCTCGGAGATTTCTGTTGAAACAAACCGTCCCAGCGAGCCTGTCTGTGAAGGAAAATAAATAGAAAAGTTTGATCACGAACAATACCCACCAAGAAAAACTCATGCTTGTATCCCAACCCTTAGGTACCTCCTGTTGCCACAAAGCTAATTTAATTTTCGCATTTTGTCATGTATTGTAAGTGGCTATCGAAAAAAAAAACAACAACCAAACGCAAGGAGTTCAAAAAAGGGGGTAAAGTATTTTTGGGAAATTAAATAATTAAAAACATAGAAGCATCAAAATTGGGCGCTCCCTATTGTACTTTCCTGTCGGTGTAGAAACCCTGTTGGTTGGGTAGCGCAAGAGCCAGCGAGTCGAACATCACTAGCAGCGAAATTTAATTACTTCCAGCGAATAAAGAAAATGTATCTTAAAATAGCACACGTATAGCTAAACGAGAAGAGATATGATACAAACAAGCAAACGGAGTAGAAATGACAAAAAAAAAAGAAAACCGAAAAATGTTCACTTTACTGCTGCTGTCTCAAGGATGAACCGCTTGCGAGCGACACAAATGCGACATAAACGAATTCTTTGACAGCGGTTTGTTTCATCATTCGATTGTCTTTGTACGTGCGTGTGCGTTCGCTCGTTTACTGGCGGTTTTTGCTAACTGTTTCAACTTCCATACGCGCGGCCACCATTAGATGTGTCAACACTGCGCGGGTACCAGCGCTAATTAAACACATAGGCAATGCGCCTGTTATAACATTAACTGAACCGAAATAAACAAAACACGGCATGGAAAAGAAAGAAGAAGGACAAAAACAATCACAAAAATCCCCCCCCCCCCCAAACAACGAACGACAGCAGAACGTTAAAAGGATTGTAATCAAATTTTCCACTCCCAGCTCCACAGCAGCTTCCCTGCGTCCTTTGGGTGAGTTGAAGCATTACATCAAACGCAAAGTTTTGCGGGTACGTTTGGTGCGGTTTCTCTTCGCCTCATTATTATAGGCATCGTACAATTTTCACCCGAATACCTCTAACACGAGTTTGAGTAAAAGGTTTACGGTGTAGGGAGCGAATAGAAAGAAAGAAAAATATTTCAACTCACTCAAAAGTCCGTCAAAACTTTTGGTCAAAAATTAGCCCATAACAACGTAATCATCAGCGGTGGTAAACTCTGGACCGATCATTTTCTAGAGGCGAAAAATGGGGTTGGAAAATAGAAGCGGGCGAAGTGGAAAAGAAAAGAAAAGGTTTCTTAGGTTAGTGGGAAGCACATTCGCAAATCACTTTACTGCCCGAACTCCCGTTTTCCGAAGCGTGGAGTATAAAAATCGATCCCTTTCGCGGTTTTGGCACCCACCTTATCGCTCCTTTGCTCTTCCGCGAAGGATCGCCTCGAGAGTCAACAGACGGCTTCCCTGCATCCATCCCGCGTATACGCCCTTCCGGCCGTTCAAATCAATCGTCCAAATCGTCATCGTGGCATTGTGATGTTTTGCCAGGCAACGAAGGGCAACTGGAAAAAATAATAAACCCTTTTTCCATGCCATTACTGTGCATCAAAATGGCGAAGAAACGAAGAAGCGTTACTCGTGCCTGTGCCATCCCCTTACCCATACCCAGCTTGTTCACCATTGATTGGAACACGCGCGAACTTCACATTGTTTGTGCGGAATCTTTCTCCTTTTTTGTATTGTTTACTTGCTGTAGAAGCAAAAATCGGAGGGCCGTGCATTTGCGGAAGACTTTTCGAAAAAGGATATTATGGTATCGGGAATTGAAATCGTTGTTGAAAAAAAAACAGCAACAAAACACCGGCCCAAAGGAAAGCAAACCGTATCACACCGTCGTTTTCGAGACGCCCATCAATCTCTCATCAACTTTGATACGCACGTAGATTCGCTTATCGATATCGGACCAGCCCTCAGACTTCTGCTCGTCAACAATCGATTGTGTCAGTGAGGAGAAGCAAAACAACAAAAAAAATGTCGTCAATGTCATCCGTGTGTACCGTGGTTCTCGGGTCTGGTAAGAGTGGCATCGGTCGTTAGGTGGAGCTGTTCGTGTTGCTGGGAGAAACGAAAAGAACCAACAAAAAAGAGCAAAACGAGTAAAACTCTCAAGATGCCATCCAACATCACGATACGAACGAGGATGCGTTGTTGCTGGAAAGTGGAAACGTTAAGTGATTACGATGTTCATTTAAAATTCCACACAGTTAGTTAAGGATAAAGAAAAACAAAGCCATAATCGAACCACATTCAGAATGAGCTTTCGCTCCTTTTAGTGAGCAACAACTTGGATCCTAACATGTCAAGATGAGTCTTTTAATTATTAATCCGATATTACCATTCCATTAACTTTAAAAAGCATTTCAAACAGAAAGGAACATAAGGCGTCCTAAACAGTATGTCCCGTATTAAACACTCACAGGGGTTTTGAACCCAACTGTCAAAGTAGGAATAATTTCTAGACTCTGTTCAAGATGAACTAAAGTTAACCCAAGAAGATCGAGAATCATTCGCAATTTTGGGAATTTAAAAGATTATGGTTTTCGTGGACTGTCTCCAAAAGGAACTAGAATGTGTTGAGATATATCCTTCCCGACTTCCCGGATATAGGGGTTTCCAGTTCAAATAAATGATCTTCCAGTCATGGACCAAGATTTTGAGTTCATTTTGCAAAATTGTATCAAATAGAGCGGTTGTAGATATAAAATTGATCCAACTTTCACGAACATCGAGGGATTTCGAGTTGAATCGGCAAAGATGAAATATCTTCAAATGGAACTAGAATGTGATGAGATAGATCTTCAAGTTCAACTGGTAAAGTCAGAATTATTTCTGGATAATGTTCAAGATGAATGAGAATCACAAAAGTTTTAAATTCAATTGCTTAACTAGATAAATTTTAACTAGATCTATTTTTAAGATCTTCTCCAATTATCTCCAAGATATTAATGGAACTTCCAGTTTAACTAGAAAAGGAAGAGTCAGTGATAATTTCACGTAACTTTGAACTGGAATAACAGGGGTTTTTGAGAAGAAGCAAAGTGGCACCAATTTCTACAATCTGTTTCAAGTTGAACTAGAATATATTTATGGAAATCTGGATCCATCACCAGGAGTCTGGATCTTTCTGGACAGGAGTTTAACAGACACATTTATTTAATTCTTTCTTTCCCAACTGGATAATGTTGGATTCAACTGGACAATTTAGGAGTTATCTAAAAGCTTCCGGATTATTCGGGATTTTCAAGTTGAACTAGGACTACAAAGATTCAACAAGTCAAGCCAGAGCATATTCAGGATTCCAGCAAAGTGGAATTAAACTGTCCGGAGATAGTTCCGGAATTCTTCGCACTGTCTGGGTTTGGTTCGAATGGAAGGTACTCAACTTGAACGGAATCCAGAAATGGTTTCAATTTTGCCACTCAAATTCGAAAAAAAAACCCCTGTATAGACCATACCTTTCTGTCACATTCCATGCTGTTTTTCAAGCGTGAAGGGTTTGTTTTTCTTAAAGCACCAACGGGATAGAGCCACAAGGTGGGAAACTTCATTGAAATACCGATCCGCCTAAAGTGCGACCGCACCGGCAATATGGAACCGGGGTTGATGGGTTTGGTGCAAAGGAAAGACAAAACCCCCGTACCGTAACGCTGCACGTGAAAGGATACACAAGGCATACAGAGGCGAAAACAAAAATGGCAAGGGCAAAGAAACGCAAATGGTTGATTGATTGCTTTTGAAATGGTACTCCACAAATCCACCGCCACGGGATGGTGCCGAGTTTTCATACGCGGATGGAGGTCTGTAAATAGAAAATAAAAGGCAACAAAAGGCCCCGGGAAGCTGGGAATGTTGTTACGGGAATCGGTTGGATACGGCGCTTTCTTGCACAACCACTCCCGAAAGCTCTAATCTAATCAGTGAACAGAAGGAAGGATACCGTATAGTGTCACATCATCATGTTGTTCTCTGTTTGGGGTTCGGTACGGTTCCCGCGTTTGGCGGTCAGATGATCGCATCTCTTGGGATGAGGGAGCAAACACACAAAGAGAGAGAGAGAGAAAAAAACCGGGTCACGGAAAGCCATCCATGGGGTTCGAAGGGTGGTACGAAAGATGCTAATTTTAGTTGATTAGCTCCCACCGGGGAAGGGCGAACAACAAAACCCCCGGCGGCGAACTGTGTCTGTGTACTAATTTAAGGCGCTTCCGTCGGGCGCGTGGAAATGAGTCGCCAACCTACGTCATTCGATTGCGCCGAAATTAGTAATGCTAATGGGTGGGCCGACCGGGTACGGTTAAAATTCAATCAGGAATTCCCCAAAAAAAACCCCGGTTGGTCCGTCCGGTGCAACGGGTGGTTTTCGGTGGCGCTGTCGCTTGGTGTCGCAGAGTTTTCGCTCGAAGGAGATGTTACTTTTAATCGATTACCGAAGGGAACTGGTGGCTTTGTAATATGGTTGGATGCTTGATTGAGGTAGCAGTGAACTATAGACACACAAAAAAAAGGGTCCGGGTTCACGAGGTACGCAAGGTAGTAACGGGAAGGATTTATTCGAAAGCTCACGCAGAAAGCTGGATGAATGATGGGCTTGTAATTGCCCATTACATCATTTCGATCGCTAATGAGCAAAATTAAATGGCTTCACATTTACTGTTATGGAAAATACTGGAAACTGGGTAATACCCGAATGGAAAGGATTTTATATACAGTCATTTAAACATTGCAAAACGAGTGCTTGTTTTGCAAAAGCTCATAAATAGCAAAGTTAGTATTTCAATCAACATTTGAATGCCAATGTCGCAAACACATTGTCCCAAGTTGTTTAACAACAACAAAGAAAACATTACCGTTAAATCCACTTAAATGGTGCGTTGTAAAACTTCCTGTGCGGCTTTTTATCAGAAAGCTTTTTTTTCTTCCTTCTTCCTAAGATTGTTCCGAAGGGGCTATTCGTCGTTTACAGTAACGATCTCACCCAAAACAAACCGACCTTGACGAAGCAGTGAACAACCATCCAAACTCTGGCAAATGTGCACACGCTAATAAAAGCTTAGTAGCTTATAAAACGATCATTTATTTGCCGGATAGCATAATGGAGCTACGGAACGTGGACGTTGGATACATTGCTCGCGGTTGCAAAATTATGCTCATATCTATGCCCAATTCCGCTCGTAATCGGTGAGCGTTAAGCGAGCAAAAAAAAAAAAAACGGTAAAAAACCAAGCCAGCAATGAAAAATGAAGAATAATATCAAAGCGAATGCAATATAAAAATAAATTGTACCACAACCCTGGTGGGAGGAAGGGGGAGAGCGGTGGAGAAGGTCAACGGGGAGTTTTGTGTGGCTTTTAAAATTCGGTTTTTTTTATCTAAACCTCAACCAATGTTGGCTTTTTCTTTTCGTTGTGCTTGGGCAAACTCCCAACATGAGCTTTCCGGTGCACGCAATCTAACTGAAGAAACACACCACCAGCGCTGGTGTACGGTGATCTCGCGCACCCTAGGTACGTTAACCTAATGTGGTTCACCACCAACGAAAACCAAGGGCGCACCGGGATGAACGGGGTGGCGAATTATGTCCGTACATATATAATCATACAAGCGTGAAGCTTATGCTTTAAATGATGATTGAAAGCAGCCGACCCTTTGCCGTGTATGCGTGTGTGATTTTGCATGAATACAAGCTTCATCCAAAGTTGATCCCTTTTTCACTCGCTCGCCACCCACCCCTTCCTCCATATCATTTTGCCCATCACCAGGCGCCTCCATCTTGGTACGGTAAGGCGATGAAGTTGAATAGCGAATCAGCTTGCCGAAGATGGATTCGCCAACCTTCAAGCCCTCCCAACACGGAGAATCCTCCTTCCCTTCGTCGGTCGGTCTGGATTACGGTTGCCGTGAATTACGGGCGCAATTCTATTAGGTGGGAGCGCACGGTATCACCATCAGTATCATTTGTGTTCCCCTTTCTTTCTCGAGTATCCCTCCGCCGGTGCTTTGTGCAAAGTTTACCATTAAAGGTACGCAAAGAAGAGCACGAGAAGATGAAGAAAAGCTAGTGGCAAAATGACATGCGTCTTACCGGGGGTGGGGATAAAGATAAAAAAAGCATCCCCCCCCACCCCAACCGGAAGGATGTACTGCGGACAAAGATAAGCTGTCTGGTTGAATGCGTGGTAACGAACACTGAATCCATCAACGACGCTCCCAGCCAATGCCGTTCCGGTGGTGGTACAAATTTAAACCTTTTCCTAAAGCCAAAGCCAAAGTGGTGAGAGAACAAGGTGAAGCTAAAACGCACTCAGGCTCAAGGCTTAACGCACACCACTCGTTGGTAACGGTGGTCGAGGCCCCCAAAAACATTTGCCTTACGGCACATTCGATCATGATGCAGGAGAGAAAAAAAAAACGCTGGCTGGATTCACTCGGTTTGTTGGAGGGATAGGAGCTAAAGATATGAAACATTTCCCAAAAAACATCATGTCCATCGTGCGAGCCGGTTTTACATGCTATTATCAATGTAAAATGGCTCCACCCGCAGCATGGCGGGTATTGGTTTACGATTATGTACGGTGCCTATAATAACCGCTACATTGCCAAACATTGGAAGCCACCGGTTAGGCGTTTCGCCATGTTGAATATTTGATTGAAATATCGTGTTATTTCAAGGTATATTTTTACGATGCTACCAAAAAAAAATACACCTTTGCTACAAAACATGCACACAGCAATCAAAAAGTGATTAAACATGATTGCAAAGGTATTAGAGGGATGTTAAAAATGCTTCCCAAAAAAAAAAAAAATGGAAACTCGATACGTTATAAATTGCGTTTTGCTTACTTTTTATGGAAAACAAACACACTTGCTCATATCCACCCACACACCCAAATATACTAAAGAAGTCGTAAAATGTAAGGATCGATTGGGAGGATCAGCAACAGCGTTTCACGGGTGTTTTTTTTTCTTCTCTATCCCACAAAACTCAGTTAGGAAGCTTTAAAATTGAATTTTACTCGCATGCCGATGCCTTACCGTCACCGAAAAACCTTGAGCAAACGAAGGTCACTTACAGATACAAACACACCCATGCGCACGTTTATATCTTCGGAACCTTAGATGCAGAGGAGAGAGAGAAAAAAAACACCAAAGTGTGACAATAATGCCAATAATGGTTAGTATAGAGGAATGGAACAATTGGGAAAAAAAGCTTCCTTGAAGGGCGCAAAAAAGCTCTACCGTACCTGGCTGGTTGTGTAAGGAAATGGCCGATGAAGATGATGATGGTGTAGAATTGTTTGGGAACACGGGATACGACCCGGGGTGATGGTTGCTGGCAAGCGCAAGGATAATGGCGTTTCGAGACCACGGATGTACTAGACGATATTACTCACAGGATACGCGCCCGGCTATGTGTGTGTGTTTTTTCGTTGTTCCTTCACCATCCCACCGTGGAGCTCAATACGGTCGGGATGGGGAAGGGTGGTGGGAAAGATTGGGTGGTTGAATTGCGGATTACCACTGTTCCGTAGCGGTGCGTATCCTGTCGACCACCATTTCATTTCTTTTTCTTTTTGTTTTGTTTGAAAGTGAGGACAATATCATCCACACAACCTACCGAGTGGAATGCACTTCGGGGCACAACGACCAACGCCCCGTTTGCTCGTTCGTCGCTGGTTTCGTGTCTGCCGGAAGCACATCTTCACGTGGTGCGTGTTTGCTGGGACTAGTGTGTGTGTGAGAGAGGGTGTACATAGATACACAAAACAAAAACAAAAAGCAAGAAATCCTGGTAAGGACATGTGGACATTAATTGAGTTATGCGTACACCGTGGAATACATAAATCCTTGTATCCGTGCAAAGTAAAGCACCTCCCTCCCCCTCCCACCACCAACCCGGAGGCTACAAATAAAGATGAACCAGAGATAAACTCCCGCACCTACCCTGACCCACGGTTGATAATTCCCTCCCGCACACCTACAGGCAGCACAATTTGTCGCACTTTCGAAGTCGAATCGCTTTTGTTGTTTTGGGGAGATTTGGTTGTTACACGCGCTTCACGTCACTGTGAATTCGCCCATACCGTTGCGAGAGTACGATGGCATCTTTTCATCATCATTACTACGTCTTCTTTCCTGCATTCGCTTCCGCAACTCGACTGTTGAACCACTGGGCTGGGGCTGGACTTCTTCAGGTGAGGTGGCGTGAGCGATTTCCGTTTCATTATGTCGTGGGTTGAAAATTACAGCACCAGCTTTGTTCGCTATTCGCAGCCACCGACCGATCGGCACGATTAAATGAAGGATGACAATCACGATGCGACGACGACGGTAGCTGGAAGGAAACGAACGAAATGGAAACATTTTCTGTGAGATGTTAATTAAAATTGGATGGTGCGCTTTGCATGCAGACTGTCAAGGCCGTCAAGCTTCCCATAGGCCGATTAGGGAGCGTTGGTCGATGGTATATGATCAGGCAAGGCGCTATGATAGGCTCTGTGGGAAGGCGCAGAACTTCAAACGATGTGCGGCGAAGATTGACGCAGAACGGAGATTTTGCCGAACAATGGTGGGCTGATGAAGGGTGGCATTGCACAGTTTTAAGGTTTCTCTAGTGGGGAAGTACACAATCGCATCAATTGCCCAATGGAAAGGGAGAGTTAACTTTGGTTCAGTTATGTATTTTGCTGCCAACTATCGACACTGCGTTCCAAATTGATAGCGTCAGCTACGAGTTTTTATCCGGAAGTTGAAGTTGCGAGCCTTCGAGGACTTTAGATCCTGAGTTCAACCCATTATCACCCATTAACGTATGGGTTCTGTATGGCAGAATTAACTTCAAGAATGTTCACAAATTGAATTGAAATGTTTTGAAACATTCCATTGAAATCTCAAGTAAATCCGGAATCCTTTAGTTCTTCTGGAGCTACTTTAAAATGAAATAAAATCTGTAAGCCTTTTGAAGCACAATTGTCTTGCAGAAAAGCTTTGCACGTATGCGAATTGAGAACACGAACTGAATTTTCAAACTTGTCACAAAAGTTCCTTGCCACCTTGGCGAGAAGAAGCAGCCGCAGAACACGACATGGATGTTAAAACAAAGTCAAAAGACGATGAAATTCAAGCTTTCAGTATAAAAGAGCGTTTAACTACATGCTAGAGAGGCAATAAAAAAGCGTGTTTTGTTAATTATTTTTATTACATTAAAGCATTACAGATGCGAGGCCAATCTGATCGAAACATGACCTGTAGAGAGAGAGAGAGATGCCATCAACGCTACAATAAATGGATGTTCCCTTGCGAAAAGCTCGAAAAAGGTGGAACGATTCTACATCTACCTGGCAACGTTCACTGGCACATCAGCTTGAAATAAAAATCCCTGCATAATTTCATATTTGCATCATTATTTTATAATGATGCAATTGTTTGAAATTGAGAACATATAAGCAATTGTATCCTTTTGGGACATTTGTCCTTATTAATTTTTGAACCATTAGGGCTAATAATGGTGTACCAAAACTAATTTCAAACAATTAAAATGTCTAAAACTTACTGAAAAAAACTGCAACTATCAATAAACAAAGGTTTAACGTTTTAAAAATGCAAGAACGTAAGCATCTTGAAAAACTTTCTGCTAGCAAACTTACAAAAGAACAATCTTACAATAAACTTTTCCCTATTAGCAATCATTACCTTCACAGCAAAAATTATCTTCAGCAGCTAAAGATTACACAACCTGAACGTTCGTCCGAAAACCGGGCACCGTTTTCATTCAACAAAATTATCTAAAGCTTCCTTACGGCATCTACGGTGCTGCCGGTTGGAAAGCTTCCCGTGCGCACCGTTAAGTACAATGAACAGTGCCGTACCGCAACTTTCACCAATTCCCATTCCACGGTGCTACGGTACGGAAAACTTCGCTAAAGTTCATTACGACATGTTTATCGTGAAAAGGGAGCACGGAAAGCAAAAGAATGCTAGGTAACGAAATGCTTTTCTACCGTTCGGTACAACTATTCAAACCGTTCATGAAGCAAGAAGCAGTACCGAAAGTCACCTTCCCGATGGGCGGGCACCATAAATAGTAACCGTAAGGGATAATGCCGAAACGATGGTAAAACGAGGGGCGAAACACCATCGGTAACAGTATCGTGATGGTGGCACCATATCAGATTGGAAGTTTCGTACGCTGGGCCACCCTACCATCGGTGCCATTTTCTTGCCCATTTGCACGTGCATGCCGTGCTCGGTGGCTGTCCGCTAAAGTGCAGGTCGTGAAGCGTTAATTAATAGACCATTTGACCCTCCGGCTTCCCGTCCGGGAAATCGGACTGGCGATACTCCTGGTTGGCTTACCTTTTTGCATTCGAACAGTTACGTTCATTTAATCTGCCTCGAATGGTGTACTAGGAACGTGGGGGAATGCAAAAGTAGTCAGTGAAGGGTTTTGCACAACACTACAAGGATACAAATATTCGCTCAAAAGAATACTTTTTAGCGGCACCGAACTTCGTGTACGTGGAGTTTGGTGGGCACAAGGAAAATTGTTGTAACGGCAAAAATCAGTACCGTGCTGGTGGTGAAAATGCTAAACATTTTTTGCCACCATTCCCCAGAACTGGCGTTGGCGTGTGAGTAATGTGTATGGTACAACTGAATTTCACATTTGCATCGTTGTTTTCTGTTTTTTTTTTGTATCACTCGTTGGTAAAATTTGGCGTCCGTAAATGCTTCCCACGTTTGTATTTTCTTTTTTTGTAAACGTCATTCCATTCCGTGCGTTCTTGTTTCGAGTGGCACACCGAAAGCATGGGAAAATTAAACTGTTAAAACCAAATACTCGTCGTGCGCTTACTGTAATGTCTGTTCGCTACCAAGGTCGGTTAACTTTCAATCAAATTTTTCCGCCCTTTTTTCCAGTGAGAAAAACTGACGCTCGGTTTGCAGCATGAAAAACAAAAACGCTAGTTCGCTGAGTGAAAGTTAAACAGTGGTGGCGTATGGTGAGTTTAAATTAAATCACATATTTCGTTTCGGGTGATTGTGGTTTGCGGAAATGCGTGTGCTCGAGTGGGCTGAAGCATGCAAAAATAAAAAAGTTTGGAAAAAAAAATAAAGCACTCATAAACCGACGAACGCGTAAAAATCAATCAGATGCAGTGGGATAATGAATTTGTAAAATATGCAGCATGCGATGCGGTATTGGAATTATTCAATGGTGTAATGTTGCGAAACAATATATGGAGGTGCACTTCAACGTTTTTTCCCCCCACAAAATGAATGAAGTTTATGTTGGTTTTTACGATTGATTGATATGCAAAATCGAGCATATTTTCAAGCACGGTTGAGCTCATATAATACATACAAATTTAAATAACAATACATTCTTATGATTGTTTCGGGTTTACTTTGCATTTACAGTAATGTGCAGAAAACATGAAAATGAGATGAAATATTGAGAAGCTCAGGAAGCTGTTTCTGAACTCTGCCAGGTGTTTGGTAAGCAAATACGCCGCTGCTTTGGGAATGTCTGTCCACACCGTGAGATTAATTGTCTACAAAGAACTCCACTTTCCAGAACATTGCCCGTGAACTCCGTAGCTTGACCAATGACGCTTTCGTTCAGTGATGAGGCACATTTCCACCTTTCCGACTGTCTTTAGAAACGAAACTCGTGTTTTTAAAATGTTGTAAATCTCTGTGAATTTACTGGAACATTGCGTGTTCGAAGAACCAAATTACTTTGAAGACGACTCCAGATCCTTAGACGACTATTGCTGTAAGGCATGCGTTATAATCCTTATATTTTCGACGAGTATGCAGACAATGCCTGTATAAATGTAGATCGTTACATAGAAATGTTGTACTAACTTCTTCTTCCGAAGTTGAAGGAATGATATTCTGGGACTCATGGTTCCAGCAATACATAAGTTATTGAGAGAACAGTGCATACATTATTGAAGCTCTTAGAAGAGTAAAATCGAAAAGATTGTACTATTTTTTGTAATCAAACCAAAGCAGCAAATATCCCTGAATTTTGAGTATATTTAAAAACCTAGAACAATCAGTACCGTCGAAGTGTCTTGAAAAACATTGTGATTTCTGTATAATCCCTCTAGCGATATGAATATCATATTTAATATGATATAAAAAGTAAGACAATGATGAATTTGTCGTTTTCTAAATTTCAAATATAATTTAATTTTCATAAGATTCATAATAAGCATGGGCAAAACTTTCCACATAAGTACGCTGGTAACATTGGTGCATTTGTCCATCATCAATGCTTTGATATGTCCTTTTCGTTAGCATTCAGCATTACAGTGACCAATACATCTCGTCAACTGCAACAAAGTTAGGAATATATTTATATGGAGTATCGTTTTGCAACCAACGTAAACTTTTCACGACACCGGTGATGGTTGTACTCAATGCATTGCATGCGAAAACTTTCCCATGTGACCGCAAGCAAATCCGTTTCCACTAAGGGTGAAAGTGTGAATAAAAAAAACTTCTCCGCAAGTAAACTTTTCTGTTCCAGAATATTTTACTTTACAGCTTACAGCTCCTGGACGAATGGAGTTGACGAACGATAATGCACTCTGGCCAGGGAAAGGGGTACACCGCCTTGTGGCAGACATACTGACCCCATTAGTAACCATGCATTCGTGTGGTTGCGCGAGCAGTAAAGCGGATATGGGAGACAAACACACTTCCAGCGCTTACGGAAGTGATGGCGAGTTTTTGTATGAATCTTCTTCCCTTCGTGCCTGAGTGTCCGCTTTTGTGTCCCCTGCGTCCATGTGGAACAGTATGCATGCAGGCAGCTTTTCTTTTGACCAGCTCGGAAACTTTGTTCCCCAGTTCTCCATTGACCGCTCCATCGTTCCAGCATTGGTGTTACGACGAAAGCAAACATGGCGCTCAACTCCTCTCGCATCGGTAATAGAATTGGCAAATATTGAACCAAATAGCGTTTTGTGTGTCGTTTTTTTCTGTGTGCAGTGCTTGTCGCTGACAACATTCGTCTGTACGTCTGGTGATGACACGTGAAGACGCTTATGCTGGAAACACATACATACAGACAGTCCAGAAAGCGCTCTAACGATATGTCAAACTTTTTGGAAGGAAACTAAGCAGATTTCTTCTTTCTCGCTTGCTTAAAACACTTGAAAAAAAAAATGGTGTACTTGTGTACATAATCTCGTGCAGCGTTTCGTTCCATTTGACTGAGGCGACTTTTCTTGCGCCTGAACGTGATCGTTCCCTGCATGTTTGCTAGGCCATTTGCTGGGTAACCATTCGCCCGAGCCGTGGCAAAAAGAGAATGTTTTGCGACACAAAAAGTGCTCTGTTGTAGTCACGGGCTCAATTTAATGCACCATGCCGTCACATCAAACGGGCAATGATCGTGCACATTCGCTACGCAAGTTAAGGGATGTGGAAAAGTAAATAGTACGAAATTATTTGCCAATATTTGCAGCGCCATGCCGGTCAAATGGGTGGAAAAGCTCAAAAGCTCGCCGCTCGACAGAAGTGAAAGCATGTACATCAACATTAGTGCTGCTACGTTCAAGTGTTGATGTACTTTGGAACATACATAGAATAAAGGTATTGAATGTTTTGGCTAAATTTATGTTTCAATTTAAAATATAGATGACAATGATGTATATATTGACATATTTAAAAAAAAAACATTGATGATAGCGTATGTGTTTCAGTTGAATCGGTCCATATCGTATCGTATATAAGCTTTAAACTTTATTTAATTGATACAAGGCTTTACGACACGGCTATATGTACCATCACACTTAAGTAAAATAAAAATTTATTTCTATTCAGTGTCATATTTGTTTGAAATCTGATTTCTCAAAGTTTTTAATATTTTTCAATTATTAGCATCAATATATTTTAGGATGGAATGGATGTTTTCCTAGTAGCTAGAACAAGAAATAAGGGCAGTCAATAATTTCCACAACATTAGAAGAAATAGTAAAAGGTCGTACCGTCACGTCGTCAAATGCAAAGGTCGAACTAAGCGATCTATACAAGAAGTTGGCATAGATGCAATTTAAAATAAACTTCAGTTGAATCTTTTACACTGATGTTACTGAAATTTGAAGCTTCTGCTAAAAAGGCAAATTGAAATAAAACAATGGTTACTCAAGATTTCGTATTGAAACACTATTTCCACTTACTTATGAAATCTTATGTCCACAAAATAGGTGGACAAATAATTGAAGAATAACTCCGTATTCTTTCCTGTTTTGCTTTAAATATGTATATCCTCATGTTAACTTTAAGTAGATTGAATTTCATTCGTTATTTAAAATTTAAGAAACACAAAAATCTATAATCTATTGCAAGTAGTTACATCTGACTAAAATTTTTCTTTTAACTTGTTCCTAACAAATGTAGGGACATCTAACAAAATTTTGCAACTAAAAGTAAATGATCGAAATTTGACAAATTCAAATCCAATTAGGCTATTCGTGTGTTTGCTTCGCTAAACCACAAACGACTCGATGGGGATTTAAAAATTTACCCTTAAATCTCTGTCCACAACGATCGCTGTATCGTCTTCCTAATAAAGTATTGCAACTGGTTTCATTTGCATCTTTTGTATTATTTTTTTCCCAGCACTGAAATAATGCGCAATCATGTGGAAAAGGCAATCATGAGTCCTGTCCACGACCGGGGAACGTCCCGGGGGGGGCCTGCTGTATTGCTTGCCCGGCTTGCCCCACCGAACATCCCGATGACATCATGTGCCCCGAGGATGCGCCCATTGTGGCTCAAAAGCCGCCCGCTTGTTTTGTAGCGGTGAGCGGTTAGGAAAAGCGTCGGACGCACGGACGCGGAGTGAGAGTAAGAGTGAAATGAATCGAATCAATTTTCTCGCACGCAGGCAGCAGTTGCTGTCGACATTCCTCTTGCCGGAACATTCGTCAACCGTACCGATTGCTTCTTGAGCTGGACGGTATGCCAGCTTGATGCCACCTTCTTGGGATGGGTCAAATTTCTCCTGGGAAATGGATGGAGGTCGCCCGGTACGAAAGCGACGGAATTCAATTCAATCATGAAATTTACTAATTTCCCCCAGATGAAATCGAATGATAATGAATTATAACGGTTTCCGGTCGTGGGATGAGGGGAAATGGGGCGCTGGGTGTAAGGGGGATGATGGAAAATCAGATAAAGGAAAAAAAGGAAAAGGGAACGATTCCATCACGATGCAGTTTGCTGGTCCGTTGTGGCCTGAAAGGGCAACACAGCAACGGCTGTTCCCATCGGATGGCAGCAGTCGAAGGCAATATCGTTTTGAATAGTTCGCTCCGGGCCGGGCTGAAGTATTCTTCCAGAACCATCCTTCCGTGTCCTTTGTATTGTGCAAAACATCCTTTCTAACGACTACACACTGTGGTACGATCCGGCATAAAGGACGAAGTGAGGTAGGTTTGTAAAAAGGATGGGATTTTATTTCCTCTTCTTCTACCATCGCCGTCAACATCGCTTAGCCTTTATTTGCTGCCTGTTCTTCGTTTGGATTTTCTTCCCGCCCGATCGAAACAAGTTGCGTAGCATCTGATTTCTTCCGGTTTACCATTTTCTTCTTCGCGTCCTTTCCACTTGAAATCTTCGGCTTTCGGTCTGCTCGCAAACGGTCCGCTCGAACATGCGAACACGAGAAACGGTCAACAGTCTTACACCGGGCGTATGAACGGATACGATCTCTGCGCTGGTGTAATTAATTTTTTACCCTAAGGGCATGGAATGAAAAAGCACCCTACAAGCCACCCCGGTTGCCCTTTGGCGACCGGCCAGCTCAACCGACCGGGATCGGGTTCGGACCACTTTTATGAGCTACTAATCAGGGCCACCAGTTTACGTCCGGTGGTGACCCGCTGAGAGTTAATGAGCGATGCTGGAGCGATGGAAACTTCCAGCATTTTGCAATATTCTGTAAGGAATTTGGATGCTGTTTGAAGATTTTTTTGTTGCCATATCCTAACTGTTTTGTTTTTGGATGCATGCTTGCGGAACGATTTTCAGCAGGAATGTTTTTTAATGTAAAGAGACGGATTAATTTTGCAATCTGAGCTCTTGTCAAGAATGGTTGAGATTTCGGATCGGAAAAGGCTTTATCCTTTTCCTCGTTCGGTTGTTTGCAAAAGGTCAGCAAAGGAATCGAAGATATGGTGTGCTTTTGCCCTTCTTTTTTGCTACATTCAAAGCAATAAAATCTAAGCTGTATCGTCTGTCGCTTGGTTAAAAAACAGACAAAAAATACACACAAATAACATAACCTATAAGCATGGTGGGTACAATAAAATTGTGAATTATTAAAAGAAAAATATTCTTCAAAGTATAGTCAACAATGAGCGTAGCAGGGATAACAGCACTCTCGTGAAATTCAATCTGAAGGTTCCGGTTCACGAACTAAGCCACCTTCAAATTGGGTAATCCTTAGAAATCCAACCTTGCCACATGGTTCATTACCGTTTGGGATCCTAATCGTGATGGTCAATTAATCGCAATCTCTTCATTCAATTTGGGGATTTCAATAAACGAATACTTTTAAGTGGGGTTGCATAAAAGCTCGCCCTTTTCATCATGTTTTCGCATCTTTTCTCATGGCTCCAGAAATTAAACCTTCGTGTTAAATCAATCTTTTTAAAAAGCGTAACACACTCGGTAAATTATAGAGCTTTTGGAGATGATAAAGTTGAAACCATTTATGGATTTACGAGTGCAACTAATGTGGAATATTGACATCATTCTTGGCGGTTTAGATGATTAAACTTATTTCGTGAAAAGCGTTTTCAACTCACAAACTTATGAAACTAGTCAATAAGATAGATGTGTCAAGAGACATAACATCCTATAAGTGAACAGTGAGTGGTTGCATGTGAGCCTTGAAAGAGGCGTTCTTGCATTTAAAAATGAGTTGGTTTGAAGAGATAATTTTTTTCAATTTTTAAAAATCAGCGATTTATTATTTAAAAAGAGAGAGTTTAATATCTTAAAAATAAGGAACGTATTTTTATGTATAACACGACCCATTGTACCCAGGAATTTAATGTAGAAAGTTGATGTTATACATGAAGATCTTATTCCTATTATACATGAAAACCGCATTTTCAATGAAATTGAAAAACATTGAAGAATTTCAAAGCTTTTCAACATATTCCAATTCACATGAAAAGAATTCAGAATAATCTTCAAGGCTCCTCCAAGGAATTAAAAAAATCAGCAATAGCTAATCAGGACTATTCAGTTCTTTTAAAGGACTTTCCAGTTACGAGTCTATAGAATTATTCCAGAGATATCATACTAAGTGCTCTGTGTTTAAAGTGTCTCAAAGAACAGCAAGAATTTGAGTAATTGAACATATCCCCTAGCTCTTTACCTCTTAAAACAAAAGCAGCATAGGAATGTCTTAAGAACCGTAGTGCAACAAGTGAAATATGATTGGATAGCACAAAAAACGAAAAATCCGTTTCGTTTGCTAATTGCATTCCATGAGCGCTTCCAAAGCTCCCATAAACCAAATGCCAGTAAAACTCGCTCCGTTCGGTCAAATCTCTCGCCAAATACCTTCACTAACGATTATGGTCGACTACAAAGCAAACGCTATCTACTCGAGCGATTGCAACCTACGTGCTCGTTAAAACGCGTGTTTGTCGATTTGAAGCATACTCACCACACGTCTCCAACTCCCGGGCGCTTTGTTCGGCCCCCGCTTTAAAGTTGACCCCGCCGGTAGTTGGTGGATCGATGGCTACCGAACAGGATTCGCTTGAAGGCTTGCCGGAACTCGGGACTGAAGATGGTGTAGATGACGGGATTGAGCGTGGAGTTGAAGTAGCCGAGCCAGAGGAACAGCGACGCGACCGTATCGTTGATCGAGCAGCTCTCGCACAGTGGCAGTAGCAGCGCGGTCAGAAAGAAGGGCAACCAGCACACCACGAACGCCCCCGTGATGATGGCGAGCGTTTTGGCCGCCTTACGCTCACGCTTCGCCTCGAGCGTTTCCTTGCGCTTGGACACTTGGGCGTGCGGGTTCGGTGTGCTGGAGATGTTGAGCGTGGAACCACCGCCGGTCACACCCTGCAGTCCCCCGGTCGGCGTTGCCATCAGATGTCCGACCGTGGGTTTCGCTGCCTGATTGTGATGGTGCGCCGGCGGCACTTCCTGTAGGGCCCGGGCCGTTGGGGGTTGGTGATGATGTGGCAGCAACGGCGAGGTGGCCAGCTGGTTCGGTTGACCCGCACAGACGGCGACGGGCAGTGTGCCACCGTTTCCGCTGGGGCTGGTTTTACCGGCGGCCAGGTTCGGTCGAGGGTTGTTATTGTTCGATTCCGAACCGCCGGCTGCTTGCGCTAACTGCTGGTGCGTGACCTCGTACGACACAGTTGGTATTTGATTGTTGCCCAGCGGTGTGTTGTTGCCCTGTGTGACAACGGGGAAGAGAACAGAGCGGAGAGCGGAACCAGAGCGTCCACCGTCCAATAGGGATGAAACATTGATCGATATAGGTGCAGGCAAAATCACGATCCCGGCAGCCGGGATGGATGGGAGATTTGCTTGTCAATTCACATTCGTGCCGGTGCGGACGAGGGTTTGCATAAACAGTGTTGGAATTTCCGCAAACTGAAGGGCACTTCATTCCAGCAGCTTGGTTCGACTAATGGTAAATTGTACCGAAAAGGGGGTGTATTCTTTCCTTCCGGTGGCACTAGCGCCATCGCTCCGAGGATGGAAAGTACTTATGTAAGGTTCGATTAAGAGGCAATCGAAATCGAATCAACTCTCGATGCAACGGATGCAGCTGTCGATCGAATCGAAAATCGAACTGATTTAAAGTGGAGTTTGTGGTTTTGGGACAAGCTTGTTATGGAGTGGAATTGTTAGAATAACACTAGACACTTAATTCGTTCCATAATTGATTGCGGCAATGACGAACATAAAGGATATTCCAACTCTTCCACTTCGTTCTTCAATATTTAAGAATCAAGTATATGGTTATCATTAGCAGTACATGACTAAATTTTTCCAGGGCACGCGTTATGCATTAAACGTCATTTGCTTACAGCACTAGAAAAATGCTCCCACATTACATTATTGCTGCACTTCTGAAGTGTTCGTACCGGGCACCGAACGACCTCTTGTCGAAACCGATAATATCGACCATTTATTCGGCAACCAGCACTTTGCATAGTTTCAGGAGCTGTACGACAAGTCGACCAGAACGACTGTTCCGCACGCTCCACTCGCTACGGTGACGCAAAACGGACGTGGCCGGAATCTTTCCCCACTTTCGTGCTTAACGCGAAGTGCTGTTAGTTTTGCCACCTCAAATGAAGTGGGCTGTTGAATTTTAATGATTTGCCGACTACCTCCGCTTACCTCGTCGCCGCTGAACGTCGTCTCGAGACCTTTCCGATCCGTCGCATTCGTGCTGTCCTCCGTATCCTCCACGGTGTTGACCGTGTTGGTCGAGTTGCCCTCAACGAGCCCGAGCGACGATACGGCCGGTTTGGTGGGATTGGTGAACTTTTTCTTCAGGTGAAATCGTATCTTCGACTTTGGCTTTGGTGTTTCCTCCTGTTGTTATAATCGACAAAATTAGATAATTAAGGCAGAGAACATCGAAAGGAAACGGAAGAGTGTGGCGAGAGATGATTAAGTTATTCGGTAATTCGTTCGTTGTTCACGGGGAGGTTGCATTGATTTTCACTGTTTGTTCCACACACCGTACCTGATTGCTGCTGTTAGGTGTAGCCGGTATTTTCGGCCCTCGTCGGTGTATCCGCCGTCTGGCGGTTTGATAAATTTTCCAATACAGCACTAGGATAACAAGCAGAGGAACGTAAAACGTACAGCACGTGGCAAACACCTGTCGGGCGAGTGAAGGAAAGGGAGAGGTGTATAATAAACCATTGGTGGCCGTAGTAGTAAGCATCCAGCACTACCTGGTAGGCAATGTTCTGCGATACCATGCACTTTTTCTCCTCTATTCGTTGTAGGTACTCTGGATCTTTCCAGCCAAACTGTGGTGCCAACGATACGATGACGGACGCGAACCAAACGAGGAAGATCATCGTAAAGACACGTTTGCTAGTACGAGAGTGGATGTAGTCGATGTTAGTCACCGCCCAGTACCTGAAGGGAAATTTGAAAATAATTTTTATATTCTCAGCACTGTTTTAATAAATAGCAAGTTTGGTACTGTTCTTCGACAAAACAAAAACGTTGTTAAAAAGCTATTTGAAATCCGTTTTTGAAGCATACCTATCGGTTGCTATAGCTACTAGATGAAGGATGGATGCTGTGCAACAGAGTACATCACACGACGTCCAAATATCACACAGCTCTGGACCAAGGATCCAACCGCGACTTATCTGTTTCGATAAAAAAAGAAAAAACGAACATTTCAACAAATCCGTTTACAGTTTGCTCCATAAACAAAGCGCCTAAAGTTATGCAATACACAACACAAAAGTGTCTAATGTTGATAGTACAATGTTTTATTTTGCTATCCTGTATGGTGGTTTTCAAGAAATGAATGATTTTTATCAAATTCTATTAAATAAGAACTTATTTTCCAAAAAACTATGAAAATTAAAAAATCTAAGAATATCTTATTTCTGCTCCTTTAATGCACTGGAACGGTTGCAATTTGCGAAGGCATAGTTTAGTAGAGCTCCTCAAGCACCACTGTACAGGGTCTGTAAACGGTAGGAAGACAGACAATTAGCGTGCTGCGAATAATTACCTCGTACACGGCACCGAGCGGCATCACCAGACACGCCACGAACAGATCGGCGACGGCCAACGATGCGACCAGATAATTAGCTACATTTTGTAAATTACGCTCTAAAATGATGGCAGCTATTACGAAAACGTTTCCTGCGGAGGAAAAAAAAAACAAGCGGGAAATCGAAATGAAGGAAGGAAAGAGCTGAGAGTCGTGAAACGTGGTACGAGTTGGCCGAGGCACGACTTAACGACGCTGCTGATTCTTTGCAATGATACCTTCAGAAGTGTGTGTGTGTGTTTGTAGTGTGGTTAGAGTAAAGGAAATGCTGACTGTTTTTTTTTTGTTACGTGGTGAGGCTTCACTACATATAAGTTGATAATACAATCAAGGTTAAGCGAGCAAGTTTGAGATTTCTTTATGGAAAAGTGGGAGACGTCCATTTGGACGTTGGCTTCTGGAAATCGATTTAAACCCTTTGTGCAGAAACTACTTTAATATTACTTACATTTGCTAAAAAAGGTCTGAAGTTTCATCATGCATGTAAACATATTGCACAACAAATAAGATTGATGGATAAAATAAATCCACATGCTTTAGCATTGAAACCAATTACATTGTCAAATACGGCATTAAAGGCATTCGTTTTAGTGCATTATGTACACGGTGACATTTGATACGCTTTCACAAAGTCATTAAAATATTCATGCAACCATGCAAGAAAACATGTGCCGTGAAAATAGAACGGAACCAAGTAGTAACAAAAAAAAAGTCATCTGCACACAGCTTAACCAACTAACAAATTCACAAACGTTACGGGCCCAAACATAGGCAACAAACTGATCCGCCCATCTGGAGCACGGGATAAAACATTCACTCGTGGAACCCGTATGAGGCGTTTTATGACCGGACGCAATGTTGATCCGTTTCATTTTTAATCACCACCTACCCACCCCGCCCGTCCTTACCGCAGCCATGACCACGGAACATTCACGGGCATTCATTTATCCGCCATACTCACCTATCACGGTGACTAAAATCATCAATCCTAGGACGAGCGAGGTGATCGCCATCACGATCACGTCGGCCAGCGGTTCGTCGGCGGTACCGTTGAAGATGGCCGGAACCAGCCCGAGGTCGGTGGTGTTGGCGAACGCATTTGCGGACTCGTTGAAGAACGTTCCATTGCCGATGCTGCCGACGTCGGCACTCAGGTACGAATCGGGACTACCGCTGTCGATGAATATATAATCGTACACGTCTGCCAGTGCCAGTTGGACGGAAGTCAGACCGGTTGTGATGATGACGGAGATGATGATGATGATGACGATGGTGATGTGGACGATTTGCCACCGGTCCGGGTAGCACCGGAAACCATCCCGGATGGATGGCGAGAAAACGTTTGTTCGGTTGGTGGTTGGATGCATGGAGCAATGGAAAGATAGGACGGAGAGGAAACGACTTCCGGTTAGAGCCAGCTAAAGATCAGTTGTGCATTCATACAGTTATATGATTATAAGTTAGCTCAGCTTTCGGGTGACACGCATTAAAGGGTACGTGTTGGATAATCGCTATATTTAGTATGGAACCAGTATGATGGGGTTTATTTTAATTACATAAATTTTCTCAAAACAAAACGATCAAATGACGGATGGATTAAAACCCCCTTCGGTAAATGGTACTGAAGTTTAAAAATGTCTTATCAAAATCAGTGACCTCATTTCATGTACAAGGTGAAGGATATTGTAACCTTCCATAAATCGATCACCCGGCCCTTCGAATGCATGTTTGATCGAAATTAATTTCATCTGCGTGACTTCTGCCACCCGGCCCGCCCGGAAAATGATGTAACCATACGAAATATGTCGTCACTGAAGTTGATTACTCATTCAAACATTCCGGTCCGTGTCCGGCAGACCGGTTCGGTTCGGTGAGCGAACATTCCTTCACGCGCCTTTGCACCGGTACACCAGCCACAAAGACCACGAACCCGGAAACGATAACCCCCAGTATCGGAGGAACCAGGAAACGATAAGCCCCGGTGGCACCGGTGGAACCCAAAATCCCACTCCTTACAACGTCCATTACAAATTCATTAACATACCGTTCGCCTTGGTGAGGGCGGTCGCCAGGCTCGGTGGCCGGGGTGGTGGTGCTTTATGGAAATCCATTGGTGCGAATGGTGCGCTGAAACGCCGGCCGCTCGACTACTATAAGGCGCGTCTGCCACTAGCGTCTGCCATCGGGAGCGTTCCAACCGGCCGATCGATCGCGGGAGAGGGATGCACTTGCTATCGGTTGGCCGGGGGTCGACTCATCGGTGGAACCTGGAAGCAAATTGTGGAAGCGGTAGTTAGTATCGTAATGGCTACTGGATAGTACCGTCATAAAGGGTTAAGAACCGTTTAAAAAAAACGGATAAGAACGGTTGGTCCGCATAGCTGGGTTGCAGGAATAATAAAGTATTAAATGAGATACATGACTCATGGGAATAGTATCAATAAATGTTTAGTTAAATGTTCTCAGTTGCAATTAGAATATTTGGCACATTTTTGCTGTACCCTGTGGATTAAATTATTTGATTTGAGCGATGTATTAAATCCAACGCTGTACCATAATACTATGTAGGTAAGATCACCCACCATATACAAACGTTTGTAAACATCAAAGCATACATATTTGTAATTCAGTATTTCAGGCCCTGGAAAGCGAAATTTCAGTAGTGTAAAATCTGGGAAGACTCTGTATGGGTTTTCTGTAAGAACGAGAACCTTCTTAGTGGGTTATGAGTCCGGCATCCTCGTTCGCTAATATCTAATCAGTCAAACTTCTCCTCCTACAGTTATCTCCTACTACATGATATCTGAACAGCCCATGTTGTCCTCCTTCGCCAGCATATTCTTAAAAAATAGGTTTTATGTCCATAGAGACTACTGGACGTATCGACCTATGCTGCATTCCGTATGTTGAAGTAGTCTTCTAGATCACATGAGTTTGTGGAGTCCGTCATTGACACTATAACAACGCGTTCCAGGATTTCGAATATCCAGTAGATGTTATCCGAAGTTACGATCACTCCGAGATAGCAAAATATCTCCACAACATGTAGGTCGTCACTGCCCTCTAATATTCTGCTTGCTAGTACAGCTTTATCACGACCAGAGCCTGATAAGGTACTTTTAGGTTAAGGAGGTACTTTATCTTAATCGCGCGTTATGTATCGTAGAGCCATGATATGTTTTTACACAATTTTCAGTACAATACTTTTCAACTCAGCCAATTTGTTTATGATCGTATAAACTCGCAATAATTTCTAAAGGTGTATAACAAAACTTCCGTACAGTAAGTAATATGAAAAACATTTAAATACAGCTAACGATTGCAGGTAATGTTCTCCTTCGCTTTCGGTGAGTCATTCGTAAAGAAATTTGCCAGTCCGTCCCGTTGAAGTTACCCAATAAATCATTCCCAGATACGGCTCATATACACAGCACATAAACAATGGGAAGGAAAGAACGCAGTTAATCGCGAGAATGAAGTGCCTTTCATCTTCATCATCTGCCGGAACTAACTTTACCGTGCGCGCTCTCCTCTTCCCATTGCTTTCCACCTTTCCTTGCAACAACTTTGTTGCGCATTGCATAAAGCGTGCAAAACTTTCTCCAACCAATCGATGTAAAATGCGCCCAGAAAAGGTAAGAGAAAGGGAGAGAGCGTGATAAATTGGTGAACGCGATGAAGAATGCCTGGGTGTGAAAGGGTTGCTAGCGGGGCATGGTACTGCAATGCACACATCGCACACAGGCACACACTCACCCATTTATTGCTGCTTCCCTTCCGTACCATTGTGTGGCGAAATTTAACCAGGTAGCTTGCTTTCACGTTCAATCATAACGTTCGCAGCGCGATAAGGCACTGCTTCCGCCGTACGGAGCGTTCCGGTTGAAGTATCGCCTCCTTGATGGAGGCGCCTAGTCTTTCACACAAAACACTCGCAGTACGGAGAGTTCGGTTCCGTACGTATCGCCGGATCGTACCATTTATCATGCCGTAGGAAGAAAATCATCCACACCGTATAAAGCTTACGCGGGTGAATGTGCACTACTTTCGCTCTCGTGTGTGTCAACCACTTGAAACACCTGAAAATATGCGCTCGTGCATCTTTAAACGCTCGCCATCGTCGCTTTTTGCCTGATTTCCCTGCGGATCGTACTGTTGGTTGTGTTTGATCGCGCCCGGTTTAGGCAAAAGTGCTTGCCTGTTCGAAGAAAAAATAAAAGGTAAGCAAAGAAAACAGCTCACAACGGATGACCACCGAAAGGCGGCAGAGGGGAAAAGCGTCAAGCAATGTGTCTTTGTGAATAAAAACTAACTTTGGTGGGGACGGGGAGAGAAAAAATAAAACTTTCACTTTGCAAACCAAAGCGTCCCGGTATTTGTCCTTCTTGGCTTCCCGGTGCGACATAATCACCACTGTTATTCCATCGCCGTTTCTTTCGTCACCGTTCATCAGTTCATCAGTTGCCGGTAACCCGTTTGCCTTCCGCTTCCACCGTACCGGACCGGTGGTACGATAATTTATTGGAAAAGTTTCTAATTTCCCAAGGTACGGACGTCGTTGTGCGCGATTCCACTAAAGTCGTGGTTCGCCAGCAGTACTTTCTTCGGTGCTGTTTCAGGGAATCCTGGATCCCACAAGCAGCTTCTGCACTGCCGAAACATTCGCCAGTGGGCGAAAAAAAATGGAGGCGAACCTTCGTCGTTAGATGATATTTTTTTTTCAATGGTTTCGGAAGAAGGATCAATATGCAGGTCCAAAAATCTCCCGAGAACGGTTGATGGCTACAGGACCAGAATTGATGGTAAACCGCGCATTTGTAATGTCTATTTACTTAATTTTGGGAAGCTTCTATTCGAAGAATTTTACGACCTTACGAGCTGATACCGGCCTGTCCCTTGCTTGCCTAGATTTTATCAGTCTTAAATGGGATTTCGTAGTGGACCTTCTCGTGGAGACATCCACCATTTTTTGTGACAATGTTTTTAAGGTTTTTTGGAAAATGTTCCGAATGAGCTAACATAGTCAGTACTTTATCGATACTTTCAAGAATATCAGCGTGTGCACCAGTTATCCGTAAATTCTGTAGAAAGTCTATGAGAGAATCATTTTCTTAATGCTTAGAGTTCGGTATATTGCATCAGTCTATTATAGTTTTTGTGATATATAATATTAAATGTGTTTGATTGCAAAGCCTACCTCTTAGGCTGAAAAAGTTGTAGATAATTACCTTTTGAAATTTTATTTTTTATAATTTGCTTGAACTTATGATCACTTGAAACATTGGATTGAAGTAGTTAAAGCACCATTTCGACAAACACTTTCAAATGCAAATCTCACATACTTTCAACATGAACCATTTTCTGCCAGCAGCATGATTAATTTATTCGTGGCTTGATATCGTTTCCTATTACCACACATTACACCATCTTTCAAGTGCTAATGAGCAAATGCAGAATGAAAATGTGCTCTTGAATCGCGTCAGAAACGTTGCCCACTCCAACGCAAACTTCATAACGCGTCAACAGGAGGAATGGGATTGCATATTTGCGACACACATGTTGCATGCCCACTCACACACACATACACTTCCATCGCATTGCAAAAGTGTTGGGAATGGATGCGATACAGTACGAGCTTTAATACACCATTTTAAACTGCATCCCCTAGCGGGCGGCAACAAATAAAGCATCGACGTTCTAGCGGTGCTAATGGAACGAGGTCACGCTCTCAATCTGAGTGATTAAATTTGTGCAGTAGAGAAAATTAAATCAGATAGACGAAGTTGCGCTGGAAAGCGTTAGAAAATACATTAGCAACGCGTCCATTGCTGCTGCTACGCTTGGCCACACGAAAAGGTACCGAAAACGATACGATTGGGTGAGCTTTCGTTAGGAAACTTGCGTCGCTTCTCAACGTTCGCCGTCGGTAGTTCATCCGACTCCGTCGGCGATCCATTTACGCTCGTCCCATCAAGAGCGCCAATGGTTGCATAAAAATTATCTTCCCAAAGCCTTACCCGCGCCCCTCCCCTTTAATGTCCGGAAGAGTCGACCCGCCCAGCATGGCCGTGATGATGGCATGATGACGGCGCACTTACAACGGACGAAGACGGAAACCGGACTGTGAAAAAAGGGCGACGGCATAGCGAAGGATAATTTACCTTCCACGAATGTTGCTCGTTTTATATACACATCTTTTTTGTCATTCACTTCCTAGAATTTCCTTCCAGCTTCATCTCTCCCTTTCTTTCCTCATTCCTTCTCACTCTCTTTGTGAGATAAACCCAACAACACTCACGTCATGCTGTGGTGCTTCCGTTCTGGTGGGCATTATTTACGGCAGAAAACAGATAAAGTCATGGCCCACGGGTTTCGCAACGTCGTACATCCGTCATTCTGGTCAAGATAATCATTGGGGCCCGTCGTCATGAGCCGTCTGTGTGGAGCCATCCCGGGAACAGGCATTATGCCGCCAGTCACAACAACAACTGTCACCGGTTCGCACATACGCACGTACACACGTGTGCACCGCAATCAGTGAGTGAGTGAGTGGATAAAAAAAATCTCCATTGATTAGCACGGGTTGGTACCGAACGGGACAGCGGGGAGAATGACTTCTGCCTGCAGTTTTAATTCTCCATCTTACAGTGTAATCGCAAGGTGCAAGTGCAAGAAACGGGTTGGGACGTAGGGGTTGCATTATCAGCCATTATGCAGCTCAGCCGGATAGTTCTGCAATGCCAACAGGGAAACAATTACTTGGCTTCACATTAAAAATGTTAAATTACACGACAGTGAGCATTATTGCATCCGGATTCCAGTTGCGCTTCCGTTCGCACAAGTGATACAACGATGATGGAGAAAAACTGTTCAAGGAAGTAATGTTTGGAAAGTACACATCAACTTTAACAACAACAAAATTCCTTGCGAGACCGTGAAGGGAATTAGAGAAACGTATGAATCTCAAATCTGGTATATACTTCTAATACAAAGCAACTTTATTATTTTGAGGGTTTTTTTGAAGAAGTTTAGAGTTAGATAATTTCTTGGAATTTTCTATATAAACTCCCTCTCATCTAGAGTTTTAACCAGCATTGCTCTCACGTTTTGTAGCTACCCTATTGTATGCAAACATAATTGGAAACCGAACGAAGAAGTGCTACGAGGTGAGTCACTTCCTGTCCGCAGGATATAGAAGACAGAAGCTGAAGATCGTGAACAACGTATTCCCTGAAATGTCGAGGAATTAAAAAAAAAAAGAACACTGACGGTTTCGACCTAGACAAGATGGACTTTCTTCTTGGAATGTGTCAGTCGAGGTTAGTTGCGCTCTCTCAGAACAAAAAATGACAAACCAATTTTGTGAATTTCTGGTTAAAGATAAACATTTTCCCGAAGTTAGTATTTTTTTTTATTCACTGAAGAACGGCCGGGCCGTATACCTAAGTTAGTAATTCTGTTTCATGGCAATTACAATTGTCGAACAATATAATCCAATGAGGATCATGCCTAAAAAAAGTAACAGAGCTGATTTACAAGGCTAATTTTCTGAATTAAAACTGAAGAATGATGCCTATAAGTATTTTTTAATAAAACTCTAGCCGTTTTAAGCGCTTTCGGGGATGTCTGTATAATTATCTGGGGGTAAAATATTTAAAAAAAAATCCTCCAATTTCAGTAACCGCAGGAAATTGATGGAGACAAGTGGTATTTAATGCCAATAATCAGGAGGGCACGTTTTGATTGAACGATATGTCAGTAAGACACTCATAGTCTGCAAAGCTATCGAGGCATTAATAACAACCTCGGGGAATACATTGAGCCTATGAGAATTGGTCCCAAGAGGGCAATCATTTTCGTCAGTCGATCCGGAATTTCTATTAAGCTTTTCCAACTAAGATTTCAAGTTAAGTTAGATTTAGTAAATAAAATGTATCAATTATGTTCATCGTCATTTTAAATCCAATATTTAGGACTTTCCTCATACAGTTAATGATAGTAAAAAAAACTGACCACGTTATTATCTCGTATGCGGATATTTTCTCTTTATTGTACATTTTTCGGTCACAACTAATGGAGTTAAATATCGCAATCGAACTGCGACGTATAACCCCACAAAAAAATATTTACCATATTCAGGAATAGGTAAAAGCAAACACAAAAGTCATCATTAAGTTTATGACGGTTCTTAAGCAACAGAAAAATACCGCTACTCATGCGATTCAACTCTTCTTCCAATTAAACGTTGCTAGCAAAGCCACAAGGTGTTAAATTATTAATTTGGTGTAATCCTGTGATCCATCAACGTAATCCGCTGTGCTGCGGTCACTGGCAAACGTTTAACAGAAAATAAAGACGTGTTTGTTTAGTCAATGCATCAATTACCTTGAGACGGGATTATAAATGAGCCGACGTGTTGGGAAACCTTTCGTCCAAGCGATTAGTCCAACTATTATACGATTTTCTTTGCACAAAGAAGCATCCCAAAAGTAAGGACCAAACGGAATAGCCAGTCTCTAAAAACCCCAAATTTTTCGCCTATCTTTGTGTTGGAATGGAGAAAGGTTGAAGGTGATTTTCACGATATTGGCTTACTTCGGTAGGGTAAACGAAGGCATTCATTATACCTCACCCATTCGCACACGCATCCCACCCACTCACACACGCGTAGGTCATTTGGCAAGCGTATTTAAGCGGGACATTAGAGGGCGGTGAAAAGCTTCTTAAGAAGCCCCACCCAACGAGTGGCGAAAGTGTTTACTTTCGGGCTAAAGTCTTCACCTTGATTTTCATCTTCCGACCCATAAACTCGGCGCTATGCCATTGTTTGCTGACGCTGGATGTGGAAAACCATCCCTCTTCTTTCTACCTTCATCCAACCAACTCACCACACCCGGAAGTGGAACGATTCACCGGAACCCGCACAGGTCAGTCCCGGTGCTCATTATCATCAGAAGCACTTTAATATATGTGAGGAAATAAATAAATATCAAATGAACCGCAACGGTTCACCAGGGTCCCGCCCGTGGAGCAGCCAAAGATAAAGCGTTATAAATTATGGACCGAACCGGGCCGGTTACCAGAAACGATGGGCCGTGATTCGGACTCCCGGCCCATACGTTTGCCCCGCGGGCAGTGTCTGCGTGCCGCGTTTTACGTCGTGGCGGCCATTTCGTTTGGTGGGACGTCTTCGAATTGCGTTTGCGATGTGCGGTCAGCCGAGATGTGCGGCCGTTTCGGTATCAATACGCCGATCATAAGCCCGGGGCGCTGTGAAGCGTGAGCAAAAAGAACTCACCAACACCACGTGTCCAAGGCGCGCGTTTGCCGTTTAATGCATTATGGATGAAGGGACGGACTGTCGGCATCGGTCCGAAACAGTACAACCATCCGCCCGGCAATTGGAACCGATTCTCCCGGGAAAGTTGGTGCGGCCAAAGACAAAGACTCCTGCACAGGATGGAGTCCATCGATCCTGGAGCTTAAGGAAGCGAACGATTATGTAAGCAGCATCCGAACGCTTCTGCTCCCTAAACGAGCAGGAAGGAGATTGGTTTCCATTACAATTAAAGTTGTTGCTTTACCATTTTCCTGCCCCGAGGGCATTCCTCCCTGGCCCGACTCCTACCCTACCCAACGTTTATACCGTTTGTGTACACGTGAGAAGTCTGGAAGCGGCTGGAAAGTTTCAACCGTACAGCGCATACGTGTAGATATGTTTGTATGAGTGCCAATGCCTAGACGCCACACACATTATGCAATCCACTTTGCACCCCCTTAGCATTATTTACCCGGCATTCTCCGCCCCTGGCAGCGGGTAAGGATTGCGTCAATGTTCGCACGCAAAGCTCACGTCACACTCGATGGCTGTTTTTGCATAATTCATCACCTGTGAGGCGGGAAAGTTCAGAAAGCAGTTATAGCTCGTTTGCGAAGGGACAGCAAATTATGTTATGTGCTGCTGGAGGGTGTGAACAGCCATTGAGCAAAGCGGCAAACTGATTGAGAGATGGCGCTGTGATCAGTTGTTTAATTCCAAGTTGTAAACATTCCAAGTGTGATGTTTCTGGTCGGTCGGCTGTAGCACCACGTTAATAATGTATGGCAACATGATACGTTTGATTACGGTGAGCGGTTTAATGTAATCAATTTATGCAGCTTTGCATGTTCGATTGATCGTACGCCAGTTGCAATTTTATGTTTGCTTGCGGTAGTTTTAAATAATAAATAGTTGAAGGACATGGTGAGTAATCACACACAAACGAGGAATCGATCATCGTCATCTATTAAATTCCGTTCCGTCCAGTAGTGATGAATGATAGAGAGAACCGATTCAGATTTTACCACTCCGGAGTTCTCCAGTATCGTTAAGAGATACGAAAAATCATACGAATTAAGAGTAAGGAGTTGTTTAGTACATAGTTGATCTGAATTATGCAGATACAGCGTTTCAAAGAATTTATTAGAAAAATTGTTTGACTTCGTTTCGGAAATTATTTTGATCCGGCCATATTTTACTCCATTTATGTCCAGTACACGACAGGACATGTTCAAAATCCTGCTCGGGACGTTCTTCTGAGCATAGTAATAAAATCTGATGCGACTTGCGAAGACTTGTTGAGGTTTTAGCGCCATATAAGAATAAAATGTGGATTCGTAATGTTTTTAAAGCTTCGAGAACTTCGCAAAATTTTATCATATCCAAAACAAGATAATTCAAATGGAGAACTTGTTTGTTTTCCCAACCTTAATAAACTGCTAGCTGCGAATTGTCAGAATCAGAATCATGAGATCCAAAGTATATCTTCGGATTGGTCCAATATTAAATTTGTTGCCTAAGACGCAACTCTCTAAGGTTTATCACGTGAAGGTCGATCATGAAGTTATACATACATAAGTAAACCTCTTACTTCTAAACATAATTCTTCTTCTTCTTCTTCTTGTTCTTCTTAAATTTTGTATTAATGTTCTTTTTCTTATTCTGCCCTTTCGTTGTGTGCAATTAACCCTAAGTTTATAAGGACCATAAAAGTCTACGTCCTTAGTACACTCGAATTAATTCTATAATATATTTCATGAATTCTACCTATTGTTTTCCTATTTAGATCCACCGGATTTCCATTAGGCCTTGATCAAATTTTTGGCCACCTGTGTAGTGATTTACGTTTGTTATTAAAAAAATATAATTAAATCATAAATTCTATACATGGCTTCCCCAACAGACCAATGAAAGTAGTTGCAGAGCAGAGATGATGCAATATAATAAGACCATACAGACAGAACTCCACAATAATTATATCTACGCCACAACCAAATTGATTGAACGAATGGGAAATATGTCGTTACGTGCGATCGCACCGAATGGCGATGTAACGCCTGATGTTCTTAAGCACTGCCGCTCAATTGCTAATGTCACCCCAAGTATCCACTTGCAAGTGTCTTCGGCCGTGTGCGCCATTAGCGCCAAACATTCGCCAACTCCTTCCAGCCGGGCAGGACGTGATTGAGCGTTGGCGACACACTGCTGCTGCTTCGGCGAGAGTTTCAGAACGCCCTTCAACTGCTCTTAACGACCGTGTCGCTGTCATTGCTTCTGTCTGACACATCAAACTTTGGGGTCCGCCCGCTTAAGTACCGATCCATTTTCTCACCTTTGCACATTAATTTGTACCATTGGCCATTGCCGGTTGGCCGGTTGCACGCCCTCGCTTTCTTACTTTGCTGGTAACAGTTTTCCTCCCCTTCCCAGGCGCACAAATCCGAAGAAAAGGCACAGAGCCAGAACTAATTTGGTAGCCGTCAGTCGCAATCGTCGGGCGGAGAAAATGGCACCTTAAGAACGCTGGTTTGCCCCTTTTGGGCACGACAACCAAAGCCAGTGAGGTTGACTTTTGTCATGGTTGGATGTAAGCGAAGATTTTGGGGAAGGCAAGGGACCAAGAAGGAAACGGTTGGCTCTTCATAACGAACAAGGTTCAAGTGGGGTTTTTTTTTGCTTTCCGTGCTTGACGCGACAAAAAATAACCCTTTCAACGGCAGACCAAATAATGAAGATGGGATGGTTGGGATCGATTTTTTCGCTGCGGATTGCTGAACAGCGGTTTGTAACAAGCGTTTCATGTGGTTGAAGTCAGTAAACGAACGCACACATCCATGCCCGGCCGGAAAGAAAAACCCGGGAAGCTGCAAATGGAAAATAGTCACGTCTTGTATTGCTAAGCATTCTTCGTTTGGTCGCGAGGAGTGTCGTTTTACACGCACCGAGCATATCGATACGGCGGGATTGAAGCGACATGACACAGAAGCGCATTGTAACGTGCCCGCGGAATAAACCAGCGGTTGCATTGTTTGGAAATTCCCGAAGGGAATGTTTACGTGTGTTCGTTAACGTGTCGGTGACATGCATGGGGGTACGCATCGCAGGGATATTCAAAATCACAACGGGAAATTGGGGCATTCACCAACTACAATTTCATTTTTTAAAATGATTTTTGAACTATAATTTTATAAAAACTGGAAGTCTGCTTTCGAATCTGAGGTCAAGATCTTTGAGGTTAAGGATACGAATAAATTAAGGTTCATTTAAGTAAAAATACATACAGTGCTTAACAGAACTAGAGAAACAATTGTTTGTTTATTTTAATTAAAGATAAATTAGAAAAGTTAGTTGAAATTGATGATCTTAGTAAGTTGTAAAGATGAAAGAAACACACAAAACATATTTCTAATTTTACACATATTTTAACAATTTTTTTAATCGCATGCCAAATTGTTCCACATATAACTATAAAAACATCTACGGAAAATATTATTCTAGACTATAACAAAGACTTTAAAAATCATGAAATGTCTGAAAACATTCTTTTTTAACTTAATTATGTTTTTGAATACTTTTTTATCGTTTTTGGCCCCTTTACATGCTACCATGTTTTAAAAGAGCAAGATAATTTTTTTTCATATTTTGAACTTTTAAATTTTTGATACCGCATGTATCATGTGTTCCACTTTTTTATAAGTTAAGGTCATGCAGCTAAGATTTTTTTTAAATTTTAATGTTGAATATTTTTAAAATTGCATGTATTAATTCCATTTTTTATGAAAGGAGGATTTTTTTATAATCATTAAAAGGATGTATTTGTATTGAAGAAGCGACACTCACACGTGGTACTACAAATGTGTGTTTTGCTAATCTTTACCACTTACTAGAAGAACAGTTTCAGCTAACTTTTCTAGTGATTCTTTAATAAAAAAAAAATAGATCTTCGTAGAGTTCTGTTGAGTTCTTCATAATGCTAATTGCACATTTAATTGTAATTGTGTATATAGTTTGATTTGGTTTCTCAACATCTTCCAAAATTAAATCATTTCAGAATTAATAGAAAGTTGAATAAAATTACTAAAAGAAATTACAAGACGTGCAACACAAATCATTTGATCGTAGAAACACATCGTAAGTAAATCACATTATACCCAAGAGTAGCAAAAAAAAATCAATATCACCATCTCCAATTTCGAGGTCAAGCGGCAAGATCAGGTTTTCTGTGTAATAAAAAAGTACGCAATTCCCTGATTGCTAAAACAAACTCGTCCACTTCTATATTCACGTTACCATCGGTTACCCAACGGTAGTGTTGCGAGATCAGTGTGCTCTGTGTTGTTTGAATAATTCATTAACCCCGGCACGGAAGTACATTCCTTACCGAAACATTACCAAACGTTCGTCCGTCCAACTCGTCCACAAAACGTCACATCAGTGTTCCTGCGTACCGGATGGAAAGTACCCGTTCGCTCGGTAGCCGCCCGGTACGTCCCAACGAGTGTCATGATAAATCCAGCATCATTAGTATCCGACCGGTGCCGGTGAACAATGGTCGCTTCCCGGACAGACATATTGAGAGTGTCAGTGAGATTAACTGCATTAGTTTCACAATAAAGCACGTCGTGACGCTTTGGTGAAGGAATGGAGGCGAAATAAATATGTATAAAGAAAAACTCTTGCCCATTCGTGACAAACTGGAAACGATTGGAAGGAAGGACGCAACAATTATGGTTAATGAAGGTTGTATGAATTTTTCTGACCCAAAGACGATAATAAGATAACAATATTAAAGGACTTATCGTTTCATTTTGTATGCGTTCTTGCTTAAAACGCGATTCCGATAGTGTGAATGGTGTTAAAGCAAAATTACTTATTAAATTCCTACCCGTAATTGGGGTAGTGCGTTGCGAAAGCTGGCCGTTAAAAACCGTTCCGGGCATGATTGTAAATTGATATCGATGATTAACGAAATTTTTGCAACGTGTTCGGTCGCTCCGTGCACTATCGCGACCATCGTCGGTAGCAGGTGTTACGTGTAATGCGTTCCATCATCACCAATTTAGCGCATGAAACGATGCAATTCCACTGTCACGCTTGATTTCATACTTATCTGCATATCCGATCCATTAGGCTATCGGGCTGATCTAACTAACGATTTTTGTGTGATGCTTATCGCTAAAGGAGGGAAAGAGTGAGTGTATGGAGAGCACGCAGACATAAGCTTCGATCGGAAAACTCCATCCTTTTACCGCCACTTGCTACAAACAAAACTTAATTACGATCGATTCGGAAATAATCGTATCGGTAAAGTAGCTGCTTCGCGGAGGGTTCAGCAAACGATGTAAAGCGGCCGTTTGGGTGGGTGAAGTTGAAATCAATTTTTGTTTAAAAGCTTTTAATTTTATCTTTTCTGCTCTGTGGGATCAAAACTACATATAATGGATCATTTCATTAAATAATATTACACAATCAGTTGTAATTAAATTATACGTTTTATAAATACAAATCTTGATAAAAAGGATATTCTGAATTTCACATAAAGGGAATGGAAGCAGGAAATACAACTACTGACACACAAAATACATGTTATTAACACTTACACACTAACCATTCAAGGTCGCTTACGAGCATAATCTCTTGAAACGAGACAACAATAACCATTACCTGTCACCGGTTGCACGATCGATATCACTACTAAAGCCTGTATGTGTATAGTGCGAGAATTAATTTGCTTGTGGTCAGACTACTCGTTAAATCTAGCACTAAAACTCCACACATCCCCGAAAGGCAGGAGGTTGACCCCGCATCTTCTCCATCGCTTTCCCTCACACCCCCCCAAAAAAAAAGGTCCTCCTGTAAGTGAAATATTTTTTATCACAAAACCAGCAGTACCATTTCAGCAAAACGGAAGGAAAAGCTATCAACTACCTTCCAACCAACAAAGTTAGTACCCGCACGGCCACATGATCGGATACTCGTGAATGGGACGTCGCACAATGGGCCCGCACACAGACAGCTACAGGCAGGCAGGCCCTCGGCAGCCAGTGCCAGCACACCGTCGCATGGATGGAAGAAGTCTGGCGAAAAACCAAAACTAATCAGCAAAACCCGGGCTACGAAATCGGTCGGCTATTGCATGTTAATTGAATTTCCACCCGGAGACTAGCTGACTTTTCTCGAGCAGTTTTCGTTGCCTGCAGGATGCTAAGGCGTAGCTTTCTTGTATAACCGTTTGATTATGAGTTTGTTCCGGGTGATGGTGGTGCTATTGCTACTAGTTTCTGAAGGGAATAACAATTAAAGTCCTAGTGGAATCACAAGACATTTGACGAATGGTCACTTTAACATGTTATTGAAAGTCTTATCTTGTTGAGGTGTTTGTTTATTTTGTTTAAACAAAGAATTTTATTTTTTCTCTTTAATATAAATTTTATAATTTTAACCAATTGTTTGAAACATTGATATAATATTTTAAAACTTTTTATTTAGTTTTATATTACATTCTAATATGCGTAAAGCTTTAAGCAATTGTATTTGGTGTACGTATATTACTTAATTTTTTGTTTGTTTGACCTTCCACTGAACTGGTCAAAAGTTCTATCCTGCATTGGAATACATTTAAACAACTTTCCATCACATGGAACCACTATCGTGTCGAGTTTCCTACAAAGCAATACATCATAGCAATACTGCTGCTCCGCTGCACGGGTTCTGAGATGGTTTTTCACTTTGGACTACATGCGAGAGGACAATAGTAACGTTTGAGCTTTCCACTAATCATAGCATGTACTGGCACTCACCACACCCACCGTGTTGTCCGGACGCGTGTTCCTTTCCGGCGAGGCAGGGCAAACTGTTCGCCTATTCCACTGATCAGTTGCTGACGGTGCGCTCTTGTGGCAGTGTCAAAATTAAGAGCAAATGAACCCCCCCCATTGAACGGTCGAGTCGACCCCGAGCAAAATGTTCGCTAATGAGCTAAGGTGACGGACGGGACCAACAAGGACCGACACGATTGAATTCTCGCTTATCGTTTGTGGAAGGAGGATCTACATCATGCGTCCCTTTTTTGCGGAGTTTACGTCTGTTCAGTTGATTGAACGGTGATGGGGTGGGTAAACTTTTGTTTGGTAGCTAGAATTAGTGATTCGGGGAAGTTTCCCAAACGGTGAGCTGCTGCAGAGATCCCTGTGGGCCACTGCGGGTGTAATGGATATGGTACATGCACTCAGTCTCGGGATGAAGTTTGGAAATTGTAAAGCAAATTTACCTCGACTCGTTTGCGTAATTAGCGGTCTTTCGTGGAGGGTTCAATTGATCTGCAGACCTGCTACCGGCAGAAATGCCATTATATAATTTTATTAGATATATTCAAATGGCTGGACATGATAATGGGAGACGTGATGGAGCTTTGCGTGCAAATGAAAAGCTAAACAAATAAAGTTATCTTTTCCAAAGAATTAATTTCTGTATGAAACACTGATTTCAAAGTTGTTTTACAGTGCAACCATCCGCAGGCTTGTTGTTGGTCACATCAAGCACGAAATTATGTTTACCGCCATTAAACAGGGTCTTACAAGGTACTTGCAGGTAAAAAAAAGACACACCGCTAATGAGCTAGTATCATAAAAACCAACCCATTAAAGGAAACCTTTAGTATAAAACTCTCTTTGTCAAATGAGCTTATCTCTTCCAGCACGGCCAACCGTAACGAAATACGACATTATTCCCACCGTTAACTCATCTCATCGGTGTAAACACATTCTTTGTCAACCGGTTAGAAGTTCCACACACACAAACTCTGGAAAGGAAAAGGCAGACCTAACTAAAGGAAGTACACAAAAAAAAGAGGTTACTCCTACAACATTTATGACCCATCTCATACAAACACATCTAAAGTCCTCCGCGGACCGCAGTTGGAAAGCAAGCAACCGTAACAACAGGTGTAAAAGACAGCCATGAGACGGTATGCCACGGTCGCGTCAATGTTACGGGGCGTATTGAGTTACGGTAATTAAGCTCTCAGCTGGTTCATCTCTTGATGCTAATTAAAAGCCCGACGAAAAACACTCCCAGGCACAGGAATTTCCCGCGGGAACTCCCACGACACTTGCTTCCGTTTTAACGGCAGCTTCTGGGAAAGAGCTTCTTTGTGTTCTAAGTTCGGAGTTCTGGGTAAAATGACATCCAGGAGTGCCATACACTGTTGTCAGTTGGAGCTTATAAAAATTGTTTCTTAAAATAAATTTCGCAACTATCAAAACTTGGATTGATATCCAAACAATGAAATTTAATTCCATAGACTGCCCTCAAATGGAGCGTAGAACATGAGCGTTCTTCCGGTGGCTTACCATCAGCCAGCGCCCAGTCCAACTTCGTACATGCTGCTGAGCTCCGGTACAGAATGGTGACCCCGTTACTTAATGGGAAGTTGCAGTACGCAAGAATGAAGTTAGAAAATGGAGCAAAGTTTAGATGAGCGAGTAAAAGGGGTTGGCAAAAAGAAATATATAGCAACTGCCGTTGGAAACATTTCGCTTCCAGCCCAGCCTGCGTGTGCGTTCCACGTCGTCGTGGACGTGAGTGAGCTTTCACTGCACGGGAATGACTTGTCATTTGTTTCGGATGAGCAAACGAGCGGAAGCACCGCTGCCATGGTGGAGGATTGATGATTTTATCTTTCTTTCACATTTTCACATTGCCATTCGTTTGCCCCCGGTCCAGTACCCGGCATCCCATTGCGGGGTGGGGTTTGGGTTTCCATTTTCCAGTGGCTTGCTACATCTCATTTTTAATAATCCTTTCTCCAGCATAATCTGTCGCTTCGCATACAGCTGGTCCGGACGGTACGTTTCGCTTTTGCACTTGCGAAGTGCGCTTTAATATAATTTAATATATGCATGAGCGTTTCAAGGGTTGCCCACCCGGGGAGTCGCCGAGTGTTAAGTGGAGCGTTGCGTTATATATTAGAGGTTTGGAAGTGTTCCGTACCGTAGCGGCTAGACAAGGCTAAACGAGAGGGGTCAATCGGTGGAAGGCCGGATCGGAAGAGTTCAAAAAATTATATTGTTTTTCTGCACAGTAAATCATCATGAATCATGCCTCCATTCAACAGTTTAAAAGCTACGAAATTAACACCAAAAAATATTTGTGTTGGTTTTTTTTTACAATAAATATTAAACATTTCAAGAATCAAGCAGAGTACGAAATTAAAAACGCAAAGAACAAAGTATGCTCTAGGGAGAAAATTACTCGTTCTATCGGTTGATCAATCGAACACGTTTCCAAGAAATTACTCTCGTTAACCATAATATCGAAACCATTTTTTAGAATTTTAATGAGACACTGGCGCGAGCGTGTATGTTATTTCCATTCAATAAATGCTCCACGGTAATTAAAGGCACATTTGCACAAGGCAATCGTTTGAAACAACTCAAGCCGTCTTGTGTGATAACATTTCAAAACGTTCCAATGAAAGCAGGTGCAGATGCTTACCATTAGTATGGTTTAATGGTGTTCGAAATCATTAAGTTTTCGTCAAGCTCCAGCGTGATTATATCCGATAGTTCAAGCGAAAATGTTGCTCAAGTTTCATTCACTATGAAACGATACGTGTATGGTGAAAGTAAAGAGCATGGCAAAATATAACTGAGATAGTGCGATAGATTGCGAAAGTGCGTGTAAAGTTAGTTCCAGCGTTATGCGCCTCGAGAAGCGTAGAATGGTTAGACATTTCATCCAACCCAACCGTGGAACTGAAGCGCCTCTATCCGCTGGGATATCAGTAGTATTAGTAGTAGTAGCAGTCCACTGGAAAGGTGAGATAAAGTTTTTTGATTGAACATTTATACCGATCCGTGCAGCTTCTGAGCTTGCTTTATCGCTCTACTCGTGAGCGTTATGTGCTGGATTATCCAGCGGCACTTTACTTATCATTTGTTGCTTAACTGGATTGTCCGCGAGTTTTTTTTGTCATACTCGTCAGGTGGTTGAAGAATAACATTAAGACATGCAAGTAATGGTTTATTTCTAATGAGTGGAAAATGATACGGTTCGAAGCAGCAGAGAAAAATTGTTTGGAAAATGGATTAAAAGTTCACATATTGTGTTGTACTAATGCAAATATTGTAAATTTGAAAACTAGACATAGATCGGTAATGTGACAAATGAATCTAAACTTGTGTTTTACTATTGTGTTCCCGATTGATAGTTGTAAGCTACACAATTGTTCACCATTTGATGAATTAAATTTCGTAATAAAAATTAATTAGCATACATTCAGGCGCTTACACCCAAGACAAATATCACACAGTAGGTCAGATGATGGTTTAAACGAGACAGCTAATGTTTTAGGACGGCATGCGTAAGGAAGAATCTTCAAAATCTGTTAGCTTACCTAATGTCAATTTCAACAAATGCAATTTTTCATAAATTATATAAAAAATCAAGTGAGTTCCAAAAAATGTTCAAGTTTCTAAAACAAGTGAATTAAATCTTATCTGAAACGAATTCCTGTACATTTTGTTCAAAGGTTGAGTACAATACGTCGCAATAGTATCAAAAATAGATCACCTAAAAGAAGATTCTAACGTTCATAGATTATTCACCAGAATGTTGACTGCACTGTTCATCATTTATTTGCGTTATCAAAACGAATTATGCAATGGAATCCATCATAATTTAGAGTTAATGAAAAATTTCTTGATGAAATAAGCCCTCTATTCACTGGACTCTGCCTTCTATAACTTATTTCTGTTTGCCAAAATAGAAATTGTTACTCCAAAGTAGTTGCTTCGTGTCTAATGAGATTATTAAGCGGAGTTTGCTTAGGGAACGACAGATGATGTATCCAGATTTGTACATAACATGTTTTAAGGGCTGCTAAAAAGATAGCATTTGAAATTTCCTGCTTCAGGGATTCTGTTTCAAAGGTGTCCAAATTAATGTGGATCATTGAAAAACTATTATCGGTTTTTTTTCTTTTAGTGTGAGAATATATAAGAGGTATCATAATAAACTTGAACCTAATAAGCCATTTATGGTATGATTTGAATTTCGAACGTCTACGGATAGTAATTATACAATTCCTTAATTTTTCTTAATGAGTGAAGCCGTCTTAATTACTTTCCTGCATCCTTTTCTGGAGACATTCCAAGCAACGAGTACCCGAAATGAGATTGTTGATAACTGCATACTCATAAACTTTATGACAACTTTCCTTGGAAGACGACAGAACAAAAGTACTAGTACAAACTGTAAACAGTGTCGATCTACATATTAAAGAAATGTTGCGCTTTGCAAGACTTTGCCCATTCTGTTTACACCAAGAAGGTTTCTTTTCTCTCTGCCAACTCTCCCTTCCCCCCCCTCCTTCCCCGTACAAATGCACGGTAATTCTACCGGAGAAAGCAATTACTGCACAGTATGGTGGGAAAACGGCGTTGGTTAAGAAGTTACCGAGTAGCTGGGCAAACCGCTCGGTAGTATATCGTGCAATGAAATGCAGCAGCAAAAAAATACTCCAAAAACCAGACCGAACACACCAGAGTGGTCACTACGCTGAAACTACCACTTCTAGCGGTTAGCAAAAGACCACTCTTTTCCCGTCTGTTTCACTTTCGGTTTTGTTTTTGCTTTTCTTGTGGCCCCGTCCACCACCCACCGGGCGGCACGTTGCCAAGATGTTTTTCTTTGTTTCAATTATCCACGGCCGGATGGTTTGGGGGGTTTGCTGCCTGAGGGGGGCGGGGGGAGCGGCGGTAAGTTGCGCTCCTGTTGCGGCATTATCCTTGAGCTGATGTTGTTGTTTTGCCGCTTCCGTCACTACCACCGCCGGTTCGTAATGGCCACAGGATGCGAGAGTCGATTGGAGGCTTCCGAAAACCAAACAATCCCTGTGTAAATGCCTTCGTGCCATGCGGGTTTCAGTGTGTGTGGGCGTGTGTACATTTGTGGTCGTAAAGAAGGTGGAAGAGAAAAATCAGCTTCCACTCCAACCGAGCGCCACCAGCTTTGTTGATGGATAAACGTGGAAGCGAGCGGGTTGCAGTTGTTCTTTCGCATTTTGTCTTCACGGTGTGTGCGTGTTTCTTTTTTATCCATTTTCGCGTGCCTTTAACGTGCAGCTTGTTGAGAAGGTTTCATCTCGTCATGGCTCAACCGAAGGATAAAAAAACACGCGCACACACACACACTTACAAAAACAACAACCACTGGCTGAGCAGTAAACAATGGTGAGTTGTGTTTTGATAGAAATAAATTATTTTAATCCTGCTTAAATAATCGACATGATGCCCAAGTAATGTAGTGGAAGAGAAAGCGCCGCTTTCACGGGGTAAGATTGGGTTGGGGTTTTCTCCGTTCACCACGAATGGAGCACATTTACGAGCGACTGTTGAATAATGTATGGTGGAAAATGTGCGAGAGTTCATTATTTTGTCCAGCTGCCGGTTATTAATTACAGGCTCGTACATGGCATTGCCACAACGCGTTGTGCAATGATTAACCGTCCGGATGGTTGGTTGCGGGGTTAATTAGAACGAACGTTTTATTAATTATTGTTTACGTTGAGGCTAATTCTTGGATGGTATCATATTTTTTTCTTTCTTTTGGGGACTTGCGAAGAAAAATTGATAAAACAAATGAACATTAAAATTGTCATCATAGCTGTTGTTTTAGCGCTGGAGCAGCTCGTTTGGGACATTAATGAATTGTAATCAATCGACCGTTGATCAAGACGTTTGTGAATCATCTCTGTGTGTTGAAAATCACCCCGATGATTCTAGAAAAAAATATACTTGCAGGATAATGACAGGATACTGGGAGTATTTTTGAACAAAGTTTTGCAGACAAATTAACATCAGCTTCCATCTGGTAAAAGTTTACATCTCCATTGATAGCAATGACAATTTCTGTTTAAGTTTGAACAATATGAAGACCTTTCTACGTAGTTTAGGTTAGTTATTTATTTGTTTTACCAGTCTTGATTTTTTGAAATAAAATTATTGTTATTTATTTGGTTTTATAATTTTGTTATCGTGTGGTTTGTTAATTGTGAAAATTCTGGAATTGAAATTTGAAATTCAATAATCTGTAATGATGAACAGTGTTTAAATTAATTTGCCTTAGCTATTTATATTCTACTCAAAAGAAAGATACTATAACTTATTTCTGATAACATAAAATTGTTATATGATTTTACTATTCACACGAAAACTTTTTGTAACGTCACTATTTAGCGATCTTTCCAAACTTTACTAGAAAACATCGTGTTCGAGGTACAAAGTTCTCTTTATAAACTGGTGTAGAGACAAATTCTTGAAGAATAACTTACTTTGGAATACACATAGAATAATAACTCATTGTAAATGAAGAAAAGAACCTCAGATAACTCTTCACTAAGTATTCATGTGAATGTGTTATTATTAATACAATATTATTCTTTTTTTTTATTCAAGTAACAACCTCCCATAAATTTGACTTTCAGCAGAGAGCTAGAAAACGATCTACAAACAATTAGCAAACAATTTAATTGAAGCAATCGAAAGCTTCCTTTATTCCCCCTTTTTTACAAAAGTCTCGCTACAGATGTGCACCGCATGTGTTACGGAGCAGGGGTTTTCCTTTTTGCCTTTTATTGCACACACGGAAAGTCACGTACGAAGCGAAAGCGGCCAAGACCTCCCAGTACGACCACTGCGAAAAGCAATAAAGTGTGGCTCGATAGCAAGATGCATCATAGTCGGTGCCTTCTTGGTCCGTACCGTTAGCAAACCTCCAGCACGAAGGACTCGATACGAAGTGCCATTACGTTGAATTGGCCAACGCTTGCACCAGCTGCCCAACATCGAAACGGGTGAAAAGCTTTATTCGCACAGGGATGATGAAAAACTGCTGAACGGTGGTGAAAACTCAAACCAAAACTGCTGCAGGCGAATGTCCTGTCTCGGGGGGGAAATGTTTTGATTTTGTGCTTAAAATTTTTGTGTAATTACAAAAGCATTCGCAAGCATCTTCGTTTGCTGGGTGTGCAGTTTCGACTAATCGTTATTTACAACCGGCAAGCTATCCTATCCCACCCACAGCTCATTTTATAAAATGTTGCAGAAAAGATGCTTTGTTTCCACTCTCTTGCTCGCTCTTTTTTCCTGGAAGTAATTTTTGGTTCGTTCGATACGGAGCGATGGGTATGGGTTCTTTTTCGGTGTGATAATATTTTGTGTCAATATTTATCGGCACGGCGCATTACGGAAGCGATGGTTTCGGTACGAAATTGAGCATTGTACGTACGGTACGGTGGTCAAAACTAGGATGCCATGCAGAGGGATTCCTACGATCGGTGGCTGCGTTGCACAGATAAGAGGCTTAGGCGAGACGAGCTAGACCACGCCAACACTGGTGGGCAGTGGAATGCGTCGTAGGGAAAAGCTTTTTTGGAAAATTTGTCCAATAATTCCAACGGAATGAAATATAACATCACGTACCATCCGGGAAGGATGGATTGCCCGGCCGTATGTGTGTGTGTTGAACGGCCTGCAAAGAAATATTTACCATGCTTAGTAGGGTGCTTTTTCTACTAAAAATTGTAGGAGTAACAACATGGAGTTGTTTATTTTTTAGATTTGACGGATATCTAAGTTTTATATTGTAAAAAAATCACATTTATAATCGTTTGCTGTAACTATACGAGCAGCTACATATATTAAATGGAGAAAAGGTATTTCTAAAAAATATTTGTTGGTCAATATTTTGCTTTCGGGAATCCCATTAGGGCTTTCGCACAATAAATAATGACTGAAAACCCTGCCTTTATTGTCTGTTATGTATTACGCGGCATCATTCAATTGGCCGGACGGATGTGTATTGTTTCGCGAAAGTGCCCATCGAATCAACGGCTTCACGGGCGCTTCCTTTCTTCATTAGAAAACAAACAACAGAACCGTCTGACCATCCACTTCAACGCTTCAAGTGTTCGCTGTAAGGCAAGGAACCGGTTTGTGCGCACAAAAAGGGAAAGGCAACAAAATCATAAGCCATTTCATTTTGCCATTTTCTACCAGCGCATGATAAGAGATCGTTCCTTACCCGTCCACACCGTCGGTGCCGAGACGTGTGCTGATTAGTTTCCCATTATACCAATCAGCACTGCACTCGTCTGGCCACTGCTGCCGATGAAATGAGGCCACTATGAGCGGGAAAGAAAATGTATGGAAAGAAAATGTATGGAAAGAAAATGTATGGAAAGGAAATCAACAACAAACAGCCGACCGACCGACTGGTGGCTGGTAAGGATACTGGGCCGCGCAATGAATCATTCTGTTTGATGAAGCGGTAAAGTATGTGTGCTGAAACACATACAACACACACAGGGACGAGGGAAAAATATTACACTGGCAGCAAAGGGGCGGAAGGAAATGGGGCAATGGTAATCGGGAAAATGGCAACCGAGCAAACTGCTTGACGTTAACGAGGGAAAAACAAAAACCCAATAGGGAAAGCTTCGAGGAACCGCGGCGAGCCGGATACAAAAGCGCACCAAACTAACTCGACCACATGCCCGGCAAGATTCTCTGCTCATCGGCGTTTGGACCATCCCCCCCCCACCCCCTCTTCATGGCCCAGAGTTTTGCATAGGAATTTCGTTAGTGGAGTGCCTTTCTGGCCGAGAAACAATGCGCCATTCCCGTAATGGTAGAAGGCAGCTGGTTGGGTAAGGGTTTGAAAAGTTTTCCCAAATGCCGGGGAAAACGATGGAAGCACATTTAAAAACCGAAACCATAACAAAAACACATCCCACAACAAGTACCACGCACCACAGCGTGGAGTTTCCTGGGAAAAAGGGATAAGAGAGAAGAGAGAGAGAGAGAGTGCGAAAAAGAAACGACCAATGGAAGCAGCGTTCAGTGGATCGGTGGATTGCAATAATGCTTGACATGAAAGGAAAATAAGCCCGGAACGACCGGAGACCCGAACGGTGGAATTCGAGCATCGTAAATCAAGGACGCCAACGTCCAAGAGGATCTTCGCACGGTGCCCTCCGCTACCACCCAAAAAAAGGATGCTGTTTCGCGTTCACCCATCTCGATACATTTGTTTGATCCTATTAGAAGCAGTAAAGCATTTATTCCACGGAACTGATTAATGTTTCGGGGCGGCACGAACATGTGACAGGATGCTCATCATGGATATTCAATGCAGGGGAGGTTGTGTGTTTTCCATTTTTAACCAAAGTGATGTTTTCATCTACAACCACTCACGACATTGTTCCGCTTCCGGAATGCATATGCCGGTACGCAATCCGCTTTGATGGAAGAAGAGATGATTTTGCTGGAAGTACGGTATAAGTAGGAATGCCTTTACAATTGGATCGGAATTGAAGGATTAATATTCAACTCTTTTTGTCCTCTTTCTTAAGAATGACTTTTCATGTGCCTGCGTCGAGGCGTTTTTATTTCATATTTATGATTGCATTGCATTATTACATAGTATTACACCAACCGAGTACAACAACAGATATTAATTTGGAGTGTAAGGTTACAGAAACAGCAATTGGCTGCTACAGAAATAGAAATGACTTCACAATTAAGTGATAAGAACAAAATTGCCTAAAAGTATGTTTTATACTTGTCGTTATTTTTAGGCCTATATTGTTTCTATATTATTAATAAAAAATCTATTTCTTGCAATGCTAATTCATTAATCAATTATGACTGATTTATTAACGGAATTATTTATTTAAAACAAGTCCATAACAGAAATATGTTTCAACTAATAATGTATGTGGCGTTTGAATAAAATAAATATTCACCAACCATTCAACTGAATATCACACCTTAGTATAACCGGGATAAGACAAAAAAAAGCCTTGTTTATTTTGTAAATGTTGCACACATCGGTACGCTTGGCGTTGATAACACGGCAAATGGAAAATAATAGAGTTTTTATTTTAAAAAATTTAATGAAGCGTACACAAACTTTTGAAACTATACGTTATTGGCAAGCAAGTAGTTAAAATATTAAATTTTAAATAATATGATACTAAATTAAATTAAGGAATCAAAATAATAACTGCATTAATAATAAAATTACACACGATTGTTTGTTGTGTTAAGTGTAAATACAATGTACTATTGTCAAGCAATGATTTCAGGGCACTGCCTGTTAAATAATACAGGGTGTTTAAAATGAATTCTGTAGGTTAGAGGAATGAATAAAGACTATATAAACATGCTAAATTAGCATATTTATCCCAAACATTGTTTATAACTAATAAATTGTTTTATAGAATAAATTGTCAAAGAAGCCAAAAATGGCAAGCCAATTTAGTGCCTCACAATAACTAAAAGAAAGAGAATAAAAACACATTACAATTGAATTTACATTCATAGCAATATGGCACAGCTATTCTTGAAGGAAATAAATAATCAGTCCCTTTAAGAAAATGTAGACGGCTCGGCATTTCTAGTCGGACCGGCCACGGTAGTTTCCTCGCTACCGTCATGAAGATAATAATACTCAATTTGATAGCGGAAAAGTACAGTATACACACACGCACACATGAGAAAAAAAGCATGCGGAATCTTCGATAGGAGATTCGTTTCACGTACGAATCAACCCGTCGGCTGTTGTTATATTGTAAACAAGATCATTTTACTTATCGCACCGTAGCGCTGACAGTACGCGCGTACCAACCGAGCACCAGTTTGCGGAAGGAAATTGCAATTTCCAACGGACCCCGTCCGGATGCCCTCCCCTAGCTTGGAATGTTTCCCAAAATCACGTACCCACGATTTGACGCAAAGTCTATCCCGCTCCCAGCACGTTCGACACGTGCATCCCAAACGATGATGATGATGTTGATGATGGGCCGGCGCAACACGACCAGGATGTATGAATAGTGCATCACAAGATCTGCGGCCCAACCGGTGCAGTGGCAATGCTGCTTGTGAAAAATGCTAGCAGAAAATCCTATTACGCGCCACATACGATCCGTGCATCGCTTCGCATTATTTGCATCGGGCGAAGGATACAGCGATTGGGATTTTTTAGTTTTTTTGGCGCCACGTTCCCAACCCACGACTCAAATTCCGCATTCTTGCTGTATGATTTCTACCCAAAAGCATACACATCACAAGACGCATCCTTCGCTCGCTCATTGTGATGCAGTATTTCGTTCGGTAACTGGAAAAGCTTTCACCCCGTTGTGCTTATTCGCTTTTTCCCAGTGTGCTTATCACACTGTCAGGCCGGGAACGCCGTCAGATTGGAAGCTAATGATTTCTTCCTTTTCTGGCGCAGGCGAAAGGAGAGCGTACTGCAAAACGTTAGGAATTTAATGAACAATCACAATTTCAAACAATCGCACCAAACAGGGCACACTTATGTTTGCCGGCGCTTATTGGCGGTGAAACAATTTAAGCCCGATTACAGTCGATTATGATTCGGGGCACGGGTTTTGCAAAACCGGGTGGAAACAATGCCACCCTAACGATGATTGCATCCGGGGGTAAGCAAATAGGAATCTGTTGCGATTAGGTTCCCGGTTCATCCCCCTCGGCACGGGGCCGACCGGGGCTCATTTTCCATCCCATTCATGATGTGATGACATTATCTTTCTCGAGCAGTGGAATAATTGATTAAAACTCCATTATTCACCGACTCGTACCGATCGTAGCCGCCGGGAAGGATTCATTCAATTTCATTCTCAAGATGAAGGACTTTGTTTGGCGTCTTGATGCAATTGTTCCGTTGTGCAAACATTTGATTGTAGTAAAGCTTTCATGAGATGAATCATCCTGGAGTGCTTAGATGGCACGGTACTTATTTTATTTGTTTATTTAATTGTTTACCCTTTGCAATACATTACTTCGAAGTATTTTTGTTCATTGGAATCAACGGGATCTTACGTTTGGTAGGAAAACTTTCTTGGAAATGAAATTTCTATTCAAAAAAATCGGTGTCCCCATTTGTAATTTCATGGTTGAGTATTTAAAATATTATTTTACTTCACAATTCCGTTTTTTGGTTTAATGATTCTTTTCATGTCATTCGACTGAGCTTGTTAAGTCACATATTGATTATTGCCTGGCTTATTTATCTGTAAGCTTTAACTTAATTTGGAGGTTCCAGTACAATGTATCCATATCTATTCAAAAGTTGCTGTGTTCCTGGTTTCAGTAGTAAAATACACATAGATTTTGAACCATTAACCGATTTGCTCCATTGTTTTTTGCATTCACAGAACTTTGAGGAACGATCTTAGTTTAGTCGCTGATTCAAATATATAAACTGTCACTGTAAAACTCCATGAAAGGATGTTTGAAGTCTCTCCAACATCAGAATTTAATTGAAAGTTTGGGTGTGAGGTGAGATCAGAATCGAAGAGAGGATAAAACTGACTTCTGATCATTGATTTTTCCGGAGAAGAAGAGATTACAAAATGATTCCAAACACTTATTGATAAGTTATTTTGTTAAAACCTGAGATACTTAGGCTTGTTTTTAGAAAATACGGCCAGTCCTCAAAAAGCAGATATGTTACCGGCAATTTAAAAAGTATATAAACGAGAAGAAGTATTTCACAGAATAGGTGTATGTGCTATTATATTAAACTGTTATTAAATTTCTGTTGTTATTATAAAGCCCTTTTATCTTTACGATAGAATCAAGAGAATTCTTTTCATAATCATCTTTGAAAGGCCCTCACACCCCCATCCAGTTATGAAATAACACAGTTTAGCCATTTTGATTTTTTGCTGCAAAAGTTAAATAACCAACAACAAAAAAGTACATTGTTGCTTTTGCTATTCCTTGCAAACGTGAAACATTTATACCGCAATTAACAATACTGACAACGCGCACCAACGTGTCCCCAAAAAAGCTACACGATAAAGCTCTTTGGGCTCTCACCGGAGCAGAACAATATACACACACTGTACGCGTCACTCGGCCGGCCGTAACAGGTACAGCTTCCCATTAATTTCCTCGGAGAAAACGCAACAATGCAGGCAGCGAAAAGGGCGAAGGATGATTGTTGTCCGAAAGCTTCCCATTATGGGCGCATAATGACGCACGCTGTTAAATTGTAAAACATTCATCGCCCAACAAACCGGCCCAGAATTAGATACTGTGAGCGGGGGCGAAAAAATAAAGGGAACAGGAACAGACAAAAAAAAAGCATACAAAAAACTGTTCCAACAAACCAGCGCAAAAGTTGCAGCGAATTATTTCACCCGCTTGATTCACAACCTCCAGGCGTCAAGTGGGAAAGCACGGCAAGATAAACAGTCCAGTGAGGCGAGAGGTCAAAAAGGGCTTACGAAAATGAGCGAGTAGATAATAAATACCACACTGCAAAAAGGATGGATGGACACACGCTTATTGCAACACTGCAAAAAAAGAGCATAGAGCTCAAACAACAAACAAGAAAAAAAAAAGGAATGGACCCAGAGAACTCGAAAGAAAAACAGCATGGATGCATGGAGCGAATGGGAAAGTTTAGCAAAATAAGATACTACGTGCTGTACCACAACCAACCGAGACGCGGGGAAACAGTAAAAAAAGAGGGAAAAACAGTTTCCCAAACAACATTTAATGCAAAAAAGGTAGCAAACTTTTCTTGCCCCGTGTCCGAGCTACTGCTGGACGGTTTGGTGTGGCATGGTACGGTGAATTTGTTGTTTTCTCTACACTGGAACATTTCCATCGCCATCAATCCATGCTGCCCGGTCTGGCCTGTGTGACGGGTTGTTTCGGGTGCGGGGAGGGGGGGGAGAGGGAGGGGTGTACCACTGGATGGTAATTGTTTGCGGTTGTAATAATTTAATTTTGCCTAACTCTTATTTATGAATGGTGTGGATTTTCATGTATATTTTTATGCACAAAGTTAGCGTCGGTCCTTGGGGTTTGGTCACACCGGCCAGCAACAGCAGCATCCTTGCTTCGGATGCGGATTTTTATCGTTCTCATAAAGCATTGAAATCAGCTGAAAAGGGAAAAACACAACAGCGCCCAGACACAGAACAAGCGGCGTTACGAAAGCGTTACCGAACCGCCATTTGCCTTTTGGGTTGCCTCTGCCCCGAAATGCGTTCCTTTTATCAGGTTTTTTTTTAAAAGATGCGAGCAGCAGATTACACGCTGTTGGCTTTAATCGATGTTTATGACCATTCGTTCCACAATGGCGAACGCAAGTACGCTATAATCCGGAACGATAGGATTCCTATCGAAACACGGGGCTCCCGTTACGACCGGTTTGGATTATATATTTTAGCCCACATTAGCGACCCCTTTCGACATGTTGACGATGGAAGTGCGAAAAAATGAGAAAATAAAAACGCACTCCCACATCTGGGAAGAATAAGGCAACCCACACATACACACACACACACATGTGCCATCTTACCGCCGGGAATCAACGGGCACTTTCCTCCGATCTCGATCACGCAAGAAGCAATCGAGCTGGTTGAACAGGGTGTACCACCCAACAGTATGAGACTTTATGTAATGACCCAAAGTGCCCCGCTGGGTTGTGTTTTCTTTTTTTCCGCAAAACCACGCAAAGAAAAACGCTGAGTGGTGCTTTCGTTCTCTTTTCTATACTTCCCGTACCCAGGGAACTAAAAAGCCTGTCTTTCACGCGGAGCATGATCGAAATGGAATGATAACGATTATGGTTTTTGAGGTGGAGATCTTACGCAGCAGGGAAGCTTTTACGTCAAGTGTAAATTTCGGAACGGCAGCAGAAGGCTGTACGAGTATCTTCCTGTTGGGTAGCTGTTTGTGTTGTGAAGAAAAGAAAGATGTCACCATGCTCTAACGCGGATAGGAATGTGTGAGAGGGGTCCACGCACGATAACAGTTTGGAATTACGCTGACAATTGGTAGTTATCTGTTGTTTCCTGTTACTTCTATTATTTACTAGCGTTAATCTTTGATAAGGTTGCTGTATACTATGCTGCTTGGAAACAAACGTTCGTGGTTCTGTTTTTAACGGGCCCTTTACCAAATGCGAATTTTGTTTATCTGCCCCGCAAAGTATGCAATTTGCATACAAAGCGGTAAATTGCTTAAAGTATGCATAACAACCGCCGGGAAGTTATTTAAACTAAATCCCAAATCGATCACGGTTGTGTGTCGTCGACTTTTGTAAATCGTTCTGGTTTTTTTTTGTGCTTGGATTCTATCATCTACAGACCTTTTTTTTTTTTCTCCCCTTTTTCTCGAGTTTAAATTTGAAGTGAATTCAACAAAATCCAGAAATGGATCCGGCTTTAAGGACTGTGATAAATTCAATCTGTTTTTTGTGGGTGTGTGTTTCTTCAAGTTATAATCTACAAGTTTAGCTTCAGAATGTATTCTGAATAAAAGTTTTGAAGTTATTATTAAAAATATATTCCATTTAGCAATCGTACAGACGTCTAAGCCAGGTGGAAAACGTTCCAGACAACCAACCAGAACACACAAAAGAAATCAACACACATTATAAAAACATTGGACTATTAGGTATGTAAGTTTGTAACGGTCAGTGTTGTAACTACTTTATGTTTACTCTATTTTAAATGATGGGGTATTTATTTGTTTTAAACGATAATAAAAAAACTAATTTACTTTAAATAACGAATTTTTATATTTGTGGGAAATAGGCAATTGCATTTTGTGACTTATCATCGTCATTTGGGATAAATTTCCAATTTCTAGTAAGGAAATAATTGTGTCGTTTAGATCAAATCAGGAACCAAGCTATATTTCGATTTCCTCACATGATTGGACCAGGTCAGTCTATTTCCATAGATCGGAACTGGTAATATACGAAGATTGAAGTCAAAGTGACTCTCATCTTATCTTTTCTGAATATTTTAAACCGGATGAGTTCAATTCCAGCTAAATAATTTTCCGATAACATTGTCTATAAAGAATTTTCCCCGATTCAAATAACTAATACTTTTTTTTTATTTCCCGCGTAGCAAGGACTGACTATCATGCTACGTGGTGAAATAAGTCTAATACGGCCTGACCGTCATACCATAACAAAAAACAACCTAATTTATTTTGATCATGTCATCAATGTCTTCGAAAGATTTTGATCTTCTTTTACAGCAACATCGATTCAATGCAACTTCAACCAGACTTCGACATCTTTGTATATATTAAATATTTTTTGATTATCTTCTGCTGCCATTTTGTTCGATTTAATACAATATGACGATACAATCAACGTTATTCATGGTATTTTAGGTAGGTCAAATTCAAGCGCCATTTCAATACACTCGAAAACAAAAACTTTCATTTGAGGACCTTACTTTTTAAAACAAACTCTCAAGAGCACCAATTAATCAGCTAGTAGCCATTGATGGGTCAATTGTTATTCAAATTTGAGTGGCAAAAAGGATTATTACACGGCCATGAATAGATAAAACAAAACGACGTCAAATTATTACACAAACTCAACCAGTACCCGACTTAATGAGCACCGTTACATGGCAGCCATGTCATGCAAAGCGCACCAGGACGAGCTGGCTGCCTCACAGTTTAATCCGATAATCGTACGCTAAATAGTAAACATTTTGCCATACTTTCTAAAGCTGCTCAGACCGAAACTTTCGCTGTAACACGGGTGCAGTGGTGCTACACTTTCCATTTGCATAAAGCATAAAACATTCCAACCCCGAACTAATCACCAACACAAAACAATAGCCTCATGCGCCGGCCAGCCGCCAGTTTTCGCTTGCCCGTGCTCGCGTTTGCTAACCGAATGCGATGCGCTCGATGTTCTCGTCCGGGAAAAGTTTCTTTGTGCAGCTTCCACTCCAAGCACAACATAATTCGAACCGTACCACTCGACACCTGAAAATTTCAATTCAACTACGCTCGGCTGAGTGTTGCTAGTGGATGGCATGGAATCCTTTCACAAAGTTTTACCTTATTCGCATCGTTAGATTTGGCTCATTTTTTTTTTGTAATCCACTGTTTTTTTTGTTGCTTTGTGTGTTCTTGGTGGAGGTTTTCGTACGCTGTTGCCTCATTTATAGGACTGCATCCTGGATTTAATTGCTTTTGGGCGACCCGTAGGTTGAACGAGTGTTTCTCTGTGCTGTGTGTGTGTTTTCATGGAAGAAAAGTTTGCCAAAATTTCTCGATCCCTTTTCATCTGCACCCTATCCCACCCTCCTCCCTTCCATCTGGGTAGCGTTGGATCTTTAACGGCCGAAAAATGCCGCAGGTTAATTTTTATGCTCATCACCGTCAATTCGTTGCGTTACTTTGTTAGTACCTTCACGTGAAAATGCTTTTTCTTGCTGTTTGTTTCTCACGCTGTTCCGCGTGGCTCACGGTTCAGTGGCCGTCCAGCACTGGCTCCTGGTGCTCCGAAACGATCCGGTAATGAATTTACGAGCGGATAATTTTGTGCAGGTTGTCAGTCAGTTTTCTGTGTGGCCAAAAAGGTTCCCATCCAAACCAGAAAAGGAAAAAAAAACAGGTGAATTGCCCTATTAAGTGGAATATTGAGACCACAAAAAAAATGGGGAAGGCAATGTAAGTGTTCTGGTATCGCTTTAAGATGGAATGCTACAAATTCCAATTACTGGTACGGTAGTTAAGGTCTGATGCACATTAAAATGATAATTCGAGGGATAAAAGCATAAGAGTTTCGGTAACAATTAACCGTTTTCATTTTGTGAGGATTTTTTTTTTGGAGAAAAACAAAAAAAAATCTTTTCTTTTGAAAACAAAATACAGAGATAAATTAGAAATAATGCAAACGAGTCATTTAGTGTCATGATTCAATCATCAAAGAACCATAATTGGAAGAACTATCATCATGATACTAACATTGATTGAATAAAAAATGAAGAATCAAAAACGAACAAAACAATTTAAACAAAAGCTTTTATAATATAATATAATACTTCAATTATGTATTTTTTTAAATTTAAACTGTTTAAAAAATTTCTAGTTGATTATTCATGGCCTTTTTTCATAGGAATATATGTTTTTTTAAGCAAAATAATTGATTTAGACAATACGGAAAACGCCATAATGGCGATTGAAAACAACAACAAATATGTTATGACGACTTAATTTAACACGTAGCAAGATAGTAAGTGAGAGACCAGCGCCGATACCACAGCACCACCGGGTCGCCCCAAATAAAGAAAATTATGTATGTAGAAATTTGCTTTCGACGCCAATCTCTACTGATAGAGCTATTCTTCATTGTCACACATACGGTACGATGTAATCGAAACCTTACAAATCATCGCCGATACAGATAACATTTGCCCAGCCTAATCGAATCGAGCCGAAACGGTCGAGCAGTCACTTAATAGCGTGCCAATATGTCATTTGCTTATTTACCCCTTGTAATCGAGTAAATAAATCAATCCCGCTATGGATTCGATTACGCTTGCACAATGTTCAAAACAAATGGCCGAAACAAAAAAACAGCCAATCAACGGGGCGTCATGTTTCACTCGCCGTCAGGCGACTTCGACCGGAACCAACGAAATAAATAAATAAAAAAACCGAAATCACCTCCATCTCTCGCCACCAGAAAACAATAAATCTTGCTTCCGTTTCCAATATGCACTAAATTACTATCTAAATAAACTTAGCCCGGGTGACGAAATAATTTTCCAACAACGTAGCCCCGTCTTTTATCCCGGTACCGATTTACCGTGAAAATCGGCACCCACCCGCTCCAAACAAAAAGCGATCGGATGCTTGTGAGTGTTATTTCTTTTGCTCTAAAACCGATTTACGATGTTTTGCTAGGGGTTCCCAAAAACCAATTCGTGCATACGATTTTCGTTTGTTTTCTTTCCGTTCCAGCACCTTCTAAGTGGCGAACGGTTATTTTTTTTCCTGGAACGAATGGGAAAGCGATCGCATACGCACAGGAAGAGGCGTGAAAAAATGGCTTCTTTACGTCGTAGCGCGCTGACAGCCGCGACCCATTTTGCGAGTAACCGGAGGGAAATTGAATTATAAATAAATAAATCATAAATTGTCTGCCCGTTTGCAGGAGCTTTCCGTGCCATTGATGCGATCTTGGATTCCCGATTTTTTTTTGTGTCTTTTAAACACACCAAGAAAATGGCCACCGATCATCCCATATAAAAGCCGATTCATCTTTTATCCGTGGGATTTATACAAAGACCCCCCCCCCCCCCTCACACACATACACACTCGCTCTAAAATAGCCCCCATAAACATGACATGTTTTCTTTTGCTTTTTGTCGTGGCGATTTTTTTGTTCTTTTATATGCTGCTTATACTTCCCCGAAAAAGAACCGATGGAGACGCCTGGTTCCTTGTACACATCCGACCCCAAAAACTCTCCCGCCGCGCCAGTTCCGTCCAATGTGCCTGGCAATAAATTCGGTGTTTATTTTTGCAAAAGTATGACTACTTCGGCGGTAAACTTTACCACCGGACCGGAAGCAGAATGGGCCGCGCACCACGTGCGCGAAACATGGTACGCGGACTGCACTTGCGTGCGGCACAGTCCTGTGTTCGACTGCCCTGTGCCGGGGGTCCAGCTCGTTAACCGTTGTTTACGCGGATGGGCCAAGATGGCAAAAGTTTACAGCACGCCGGCATGCTGCCTGACCGTGCAAAACCGATCGGACGGTTTACGGTGAGATAAACCATGTCTCGACGCGGGATGGATGGCAGGTCACATGGGCGGCCTTCTCCTCGTGCTCCCTACTTTCCCTCACACCAGGCCGGTACGGTGAGTATGGGAAGATTTATTTGCCTTCGGTCAATTTCGCAAAACGCGCTACAATGTTGCAGCAGTGATCGAAGCGGCTGATGTTACTGATGATTTTGCACGTGAGCGGGTTTCGGACGGATGGCTCATTCGGTTTGGGGGTGAGATTTATTTAGCTTCTTAGCTCACACGTATATGCAACGGGTTTTATCTACTACTCGCTGAGCGAATGCACAACGGGATCGTGCTCATATTAATTGGATGCATTTATTAAATTTGATATTTATTTGTATATTACAGTGCCGATTTTCGGAGTTTTTTTTATGCGCTTTGACGTTTGGCGGCTAATCCGCTGCTAGCTTTTCATACAAAATAGCAAGACCATGCTTTTTTAAATTGAATATTTCCCCAAAAAACAATGTTTGAGGCTTGTGTCTAAGCTAGGTTAGGCCATATTTCCGTATGTTTTAACCTGTTTGCAAACGCTCGATATTTACTTGATAGTTTGACAGCTACCGTCTAAAGATTACAGTTTATCAGATTAAATTAAAATCGACCAAAATATTAGTGAAAATGTTGAAAATGGTTGAAATTACTGAATGTTTTTCCCAATGAATTCTTATTTTTTGCGTAGTCCGATTTTTAGCATTTTTTCTTAAAACATAGTTGGGCCGATTTGCTTTTGGGGTTTTTAGTTAATACAGTGTTTAGTTACATATGACAATTAAATATAATTCGACTGTACTTCTTTTATTTTTGCACTAGTCTGCACGTTCTTAAATATTGGCCTCTTGACCTATAATCTATGCTGCTTAGTATTAATCATGTATTTATTTTCACACTCACAAATATGTAAACATTTATAACATTTCCCATTTTGAACAACATTTTAGTTGATATTTGTTTTTTGTTAAGGAAGCGTGTTCTATTTTATTTATTTCCACGAAGTATAAAATCGTCCCATTCCACTGTTCGGCAATGCTATCTAAAAACATCCCTTCCAAAAGTTAATAGTTTATAATTCCGAGAATGCACTTAATAAAATGCATTGAAAGAATTCAAACCCATAAACGATTCCAAATTTCTCAGATCAAAGTCAAACGAAAAGTGTAATTGCATTTTCCAAAACAACCTCTCCCAGTTCCCAGATTTACCACACCAGATTTCCCTAATGCCGCACGTGCGCACAATGTCTAGGTGTGGACAGTTTTGGCAGCTGATTGAGTGAGCCGGTGAGAGGTAAAAGATGGAGCAGAAAATGTGCCACCATCAATCCCGGTGCCGTGCATGGTATGGTGACTGTCAATCTTGTTGTACGTTTTCCGACCTTCGTTTTCCCACTTTCGCTCCCGACCTGGGCCCCCGTTCACTCTTCGACAGCCTGTCTGATGGATGACGTTAAGCATAATGGAAATTAATGATCCGCACAGACGCTACTCACGGCCAAGGAATCGCGCACGGACCGATTCGAACTATTGCGTGAACGGTTCGCGACATTATTGACATCCGACGGTGAAACATTACGCGTAATCAGAGCAGAGGGTTGTGAAAAATTGCAAAATAATTGAGCAACAACCACGAGTGACGTGGACGTGTAAGGAGGCAGTTACATGTTGTATTGCCAACATGCAGATATCTTGGGTGGTATGGTTAGTGTTGGAATGTATCTTCAATTATTACAACCAGCATTGGAGCTGTTGTGCATTAGCATGCTGTCAGTTTTCATTCCACAAATGTTGCTATCACGTTTGAAAAGGTAGCTTGTTTTTAGAAGAGCCTGTCAAACAGTGCATCAACCTCACTCAATTTGATGTTTTTTTACTCTTTGTTAATTATTTGTATAGACTCTTTGAGACAATTCTTGGAATGTTTATCAAAGCATTTTACTTTTTTGTCCTGAATAAAATTTATTTATTTTAAATAATTACTTTATTACTTAATCACATCTGGCCCATAACTATGGCACGGAATTGTGGAATTCATATCAAGCGCACCATCGTTATTTTTCCCATCATTACTTACACAGCTTGTTGCCAGCCATATCACTCGAGATGAATAGATCGGCACCACCCCCATTCACCCACCCATCTTCCCACCCAAACACACTTCCATCTGTTCCAAACCGTATCGAATGAAACATATTCTAATCAGCTCGGAAATATTTACTGCACACTTTACCGACGAACAGTGTGTTGCCTGATGACTTAAAATACGAACCTCCATCCCCCACTTGATGGTGGCCATTTCGTTCCGCTTCAGCCATTCGGCTCTGTTTTATTTGCAAACGAGTTCTGTGTGTGTGCGTGTGTTCGTGTATGTTTTAGTGTGTCCCTGGGCAATCTGTTAACTGCAAACGATGGATATCTGGTGGCCTGCCGGCCAAGGAGGCAAATAGCCGCAATGGGGGCTTATACTTCGCCCAGCACTGCTCCGGTGGATGAATCCGTGTCCCGGCACGTAAGAAGTGCTTAAGCAAAAGGATATGTATTCCTTTCATCTTTTCGCTTGAATGGGATCTGAAGCGAAGCAGCGAAGAGCACTTCAAACCGTTGGCATATGAGCAGCACCGAGTTTGTTCGTGTCATCGAGAATGATGTGTTGTGCTGTGCTGCTGGGAGAAAATTAATCCTTTTGCTTACTGATCGGTGCTGGTAGTTGGCCGTGAGTGAGGCTCATAGGAGAAAAAAGTATGAATCCGAGCCGGACGATGTGCCATACCTATGCAGATCGATAACTTCAAAGTAATTATGAAAGTAAGACTCATCGTGAATATTTGCTTTGTTGCAGATGTACAATTGAGGCTGACGAATGGCAATAGCTTCTAAGTAATATAAGCACAAAGCAGTTCAAATTTGCTTCGAAAAGTATACTTTTTGTTTACTTCAAATGAATCGAAGTTTATTAATTAAGCACAATAAGGAGCAAATTTAGCTTTTTCTGTGCAACACAATTTAAAACTGTGAAAAACACATCGTTTACACAGAAAATTATTTTCAAAATCTGAATAGAAATATTTTTCATAAACTCTCGTTTTACTTAACTACCATATTGAAAAAAAAAAACGATTAACAAACGTAGATAGACAGTTCAAATGCAACGGTTTATCTTCGAAATAATTGAATATTTTTAACGCTATACACTTTACTACCAGTCGATGGAGTGGCACCAAATCTCATCTGATTCGATTATCTCAAAAGACTGACTATCTAGCTAAATGGAAATAATGATTTAAAGATATTCGTATGGATTTCGTTCCGGATGGAGTCGTAAGGCCATTTAGAGAAGGTAAATGCTTCAGAATTTGGGATCGAGTCATGCCGATATGTAGGAGAACCAGATCAGATCAGATCACATTGGATGATCCCGTTGCGAATCCGTCACACGAAGTTGATTCCAGAACTCAAAGGAGTTGTTCTTTTCCTTCTTACTTCTTACATAGCATTTGATCTCATAGTATTGGATAAGATCAGATTTCAATGATAATATGAGATCTAGGTAAGAATTCCAACTTAAAAAAAATCATTCTTGTTAAGTAATGGATATCCCTGTCTAGTATGGGATCACCTTTATTTATTCAGGATTCAAAATTACAAAAAATCCTTAACCAAATGCACAACGTCCAATTGTGGGAGTGTTGAAAGTCCCGGAATCGTCCACCTTCCACCTGGTTCCAGACAAATGTTATTGCAAACCTCTCCGTCACAAACATGCTTACTATTCAATCATCGAAAGTACTAACCATCGCTCAACGCAGTGCTGTCCTACCATGTCCACTCATCGTACGACAGCAGCAATCACAACTTTATCACCACCAAAACCGGCCAGCTGGCGCTAGAGCTACCTTGCTACGACTGCTTGCCGGTCAGCATCTGTTGACCGTTTGGTTCCGGTCCAATGCTCCAATCTCGCCCGCACACAAAAGCGTAATGTAAATAATCCGGGCAGCCCTTGGAATGACCCGGCCGGTCAACAGGGCTCAGAACTTCCCGCCAACCCACGCCCAGAAGCACGTCATCGCTGTGCGGGTCCGCGTGGACGGACGCATAAAAATGAAAGTAATAAATAAATTTTACGACAAAATAAAACTGGCACTGGCATCCGGTACTGACCAGCAGCAGTGGCAGTTTCCACGGGTCAGATTTAACTTTCTGCAATTGAGGAGAACAACAACAAAAAGCAGACAAAATCGAGAACGCACTGAAAGCGTTTAAAATATTCAAGCACACACAGACACACAGAGATTCGTTCTACGGTACGGATTGGTTGAATCACGCACATCCGTTCAACGTGTGGCCCCCGGGCGAGCGATTAGTTCGTGCCGATGCGTCCGTTAAAACCTTCATCATCGGTAGTGGCCCGCTGCTGCTAAAAGGGCTGCCGCATTAAATGTCACATACTCTTCACACGCCTCGGCCGTACCAGAGAAAAACCATGGCGTCGGATGGCGTACGGTAAACGACGATGGCGCTTTTCGTTGTCCGTTCTCCAGTCGAAAGTCTGGTCCGGGTTTCAACGGGTACGGAGGCACAACAATCATTCATCATCGGCAGCCAAATGTGTGTGAGTGTGTGTAGGCTGTTTAGCGTTGGGCATGTTCGCATATTCGATGATCACCAAAAGGTTTTCCACGGAGAGGAGAAAATGAAGCTCCCCATTACAGCATTCCACCACTTCCACACACTTTCAGCTTATTTTGGTCTCAAATCGCAGCGCTGCGAAAGGCCTGCCCCGGAAGGCTATAAAAATCTGAACCCTGACAACGAGGATATGCGCTTTTAAGATCCTGTTAGGCCTTGGCATCTGCCGTCTTGCTCCCCATGCGGATGGGTACGAAATGGGTGATAGTGCTTTCTAAAAACCGTACTCTAAATGCAGCCTTCACCAGTAAGTGATGTTCCAGTCTCTGGTGGTTTGCGACGGGAGTAGAATGTGAGAAGGGGTGAGACCCAAGCCCGGGACCAAATTCAGGGGTCGGGGTTTTGGGTCTAGGGCAGACAAGTGGCTTTAAACGGCGATAAGAGGCTGCTTTTGTGCCATTTCAACGCTGTCAGGCGCAGATTTAGATCGGGCGCTTTGTTTCCGAGAGGATGCCGGAGTATGTGACCTCCAGAAGTGAGCCGACTTTTGATTGACCTTTCTCAAACGAACAGCGGAATACGGGAAGCGACATGTTTTGTGGTTTGAGTATTCTCATATCGCCAGCAGTTAGGGGAAACCAGAATTATCTAAACGTGGAAATGATCTCATAACATCTTAACAACTGACTATAAACTTTGGAAATTCTCTATCTTAATACTCTTTTTGATTTAACGACCTATTCGGTCTAGCCGCTCACTGGACTTATTTATATCACGAGTATCAGTTGGTTAATCAATACAGGGAAACGGTCCAGATGGGATTGGATCCTCGGTCCTGTCGTATGAAGACCAAGGAAGCTATCGTCTCGGACACCGGATCGTCCTTTAGAAAGTAATATTAACAGGGTTTCGAGTCATACAATGGAACTTTTGAATTACTCGGTGGATTATTGTAATTGGATAGTCGCATACAGTCAGGGGTAGTTTCGCTACTCGGTTGTGGAATTTTACAGCCAGCTGGAAAAATCTGTCGAATGTTTGGTCCACGGTTCAAACGTCATACACGGTTTCATAGAAATTCCACAATTGTACAAGTTTCCTTACATGATACGAAACCCTGTAATACTTAACTGAGCTCATAATACATTGAAAATGAAAATGAAAAAACAAAGACATCTCTTCATGAATTTTAATTGGTTGTGATGAAAGAATGAGCAAATAAAGGGCAAGAAATTAAAAAATTCTGAAGAACATTGCTTAAAAATTCCACACTAAAGGATTTGAGGGAAAATCCTAAGATAATACATTTATTAGGGGATATGGGGGGAAATACCAGAAAACAAAGATAGATCTAAAATACTAATCATTTGTAATGAAATTTTAAAATGTAACAATATAAAGAAAATCCTGTTTAATAGCAGTTTGTGGAAAATGAATTAAGATCATCCATCTTCATTTCATTTGTTACATGTTGCCTGTAGTCTATCAACTGTTTTTTTCCCCATTGTATATCGGAACACGTGTAATTAAAAACTAATACATCACCCAACCAAGCAATCCATTTCCCAAAAATCTCACCCCTAAAGTTAATCAGGCACACTCATGCAACCGTCATCGTTTATTCTGCTCCCAAGGAAATGCATCCCACTGTTGCAATCGTACCACAAAATCGGCAAGTAATGTGATGGATGAAATTGAAGCTGTGCACTCACTCATCCATTACTTCGGTCCAACTCACTCCTATTTGGCACACGGCCAACCGGCCGGGAATCCCAATTTTCCCGAAAGTCATCGGACTTCCACTACCCGGCTGTACACTGTGGATAAAATATCCATCAGTGAATTGTTTGATCAAAGTGTAGTTTCATCCCAAATGCTGGGCCATCTGGTGCCTCGGAGCCGAAAACCGACCGCATCAGCCCCAGCTGCAGTACATCGCAGCACATCGCCCATTGGTGGTTGAAATTCATACCGAAAAACAACAACAAATGCACTATCGAATGGTATGTGCCTAAAACCGTGCAAACCGACCAAAACCCACCCACCTGAACGGTCGTCGGGCGAGGGATGAAACGCTGGTAAAATCAATCTCCCGCCCGATCGGACATCAGGCCGGCCGGCAACTGCAGAGGCCTACACGGCCGCCCCTACACGAGTCGGGTTCGCAAGCAACAAAATGTGAATGTTATTAACATAATTGATTAAATTTAATCCACGTCGGCGCCCGAAATTGCAAACGATCCGTGTATACAGCCGGAATGGTCTCTGGTGTACGGGTTTGCGGCCTGCGGGAACACCCACCGGTTTGCAGACGGGGAAGTGTAGCTGTAGTGACAGGGCTGAGGTTTCGGCTGATGCCGCATTTTTACCTCTTGAAAAGGATCAAACTTTCCGGGTTCCAGGGAACTTGCAGGGTGCGTTCTATACGCTTTGCCTTATTTTGTGTCGAAATTCATGAAAAATATCTCCCCATCTCCCTGCAAAAAATAAAGAAAGAAAGGAAAAAAGATGGAATCAGGACGTAGACTGACGTTTCCCATTTTACCCTTTTTTTTCTTTCTTTGGTTGGCGTACACGCCAGGAGCGATAAAAGAGGGCACGCAAAATTTATCACCCAACGGCTCTCTTTCAACGCACTCGCAGCAGCTTCACAAGTGGATGTATGCATGTAACGCACATCGTAACTTTCACAAAACAGAAAAAACACACACACACACACAAGCTCCGAGGATCCTTATCTACCTTGATGCGAGTGTATGCGTGTGTGTGTGTGCGTGAGTAGGAGAAAAAAAAACTCCCCCTAAAAGAAGTACAGCCTTCCATCAGAACGCTCCATTTGATGCTATTTTATATTTAAGTGAAAGCGTATGTGCCCACAGCGTACGTGTGCCGACGCACCGAAACAAACGAGATCACGCGATGGTACTGATGATGATAAAAATGAAGCCAGTCAGGATCAGTGCTCCCGCCGAGTGAAAGCGTCAAATGAATAATTCATTTCCATTCATGAGGAGAATGAAGAAAGAGAGCAAAAAATACACAAACGCAGCTACAACCAGAGGGAAAGAGAAAAACCATTCGCCCATTCAGCCACACCAAGTGGCCAGGGGGTGTATTGTAGTCAAATAAATAAACACACACACACACGTGCACGCGCGCGTGGCTACATGCTGGTCCCTACCCACACAAAGCATAAATACAAAAGCTCGGGCCAAAACACCAACTTTCAGTGCACAAAGTCAAACCAGCTCTCCCACCCATCGCGTCAAAGCACCTCCTGTGACCGGGATCGTTAATGGTGCAAAAAAAAAAGAAAAGCAGAAAAAAAAACACTAAAGCTTTTCCATCGTGTGCCGCGTACCGTACTCGCTTTCGGGGAGGGAAATGATGTTGCGAAGCAGTTGGAAAGCTTTGTGTCCTTTGCGTGAAGCGACGAACTGTCGATTTGCTATGATAATTTCTTTCCCCTGCCATTCTATTGTGCGGGGGACCCCATTGTTCAGCGGGTCACCGACGTGAGTAGGTGGGGGAGGGTGACATTGGGGCAAGCGGGAAGGGCTCTCGCATAGAAAAACATCACAGCGGGTGATAATTCCCCAGTATCCGCATTAGTGCGATTGTTCCACTGCGACCGCGTTACGCTTCGGGCACCGGTTGCGTAGTGAGTTACTTTTCCAAACAGCGAATATCATTACCGAGAGATTAGGGAATGATTTTCCCACCCAACCAAAAAAACAAACGGGGGATGGGTGAAGTTTGTGCGGGGTCTCGGCTCTCCGAATGCAAACGAACAAACAAACAAACAGAAAAGGGCAAAAATCGCTTCAGCAAAATATCGCTTTTTCCACACCCGTGCGGGGTTCAACTTTTCCACAAAAGTGAAACTCGCGGGAGTTGCTTTGCATTGGATTATTCGGAATTCGGTTTTAAAAATTACCGACATACCAAATCCGGCCACGGAGTGGGGTTGGGCTTCCGCATGAAATGGGGAAGAAATATGACGAATCCCACGTCACGCCGCAGTGTGGGCCACCCCAAAAATAGGCACAGAAACAAAAGATTTTCCCAAAAGCTTAACTTTTCCTTACCACCTTCCTTACGATCGGTCTGTCCCACAGGGATGGGCAACCATCCTATCGCATGTTGGAGACACAGTCGTCGTGCCGCGGCCCGCACAAAACATGCAACCTTCCCGGTCGGCGAAACTTCAGAAGGTTCCCGGTTCTGCTGTCGTGGGAGCGCGCTCGGATAATGCCGGGAATCAGCTTAACGAAATCAACGGTCTCATTAGCGAGCTCCGGTGTATCGGTGTGAAGGGATTGCCGAACGGCTTAAGTGTAATAGGCACCTCCGAAATGGGATTGTGCACCGCTCCCTGGTGGGCGACTCGCGTACTACATGGTACAAGTTTTAATGGAACACATGACAACACCGGGGACCGGGATGCGGGAACGGTGGGTTTTGGGGTTTTGTTATTAAATTTGAGAAAGTGCATGTATTGAGATACCCTACAGCCGAACAGAACCTGGTGCCAATAAGGGGAAGCGTTCGTGTGAGCAACATCTTCCCGAGCAAGATATTTCCCGTTCCCATGCATTACTAGCGATCACGATGTTGTTTCGATACAATTCCAAATAGTAACATGGTTGGTTGAAGTGGGCTAATTAACTACAGGGTGTATCTTATGACTGCATTTCGAAGTTTTTGTAAATACTTTTAATACCAGTGATGTTTTCGTAATAATTATTCGAAACAAAATTGGGTTCTTTGTTATTAATTTGATTACTTATTGAAAACTTTACCTCGCACATAGCCAAATGCGGGATATTTCATTTTCTTTTTTCTTTGGAAAGCAGCTGCCTTATGAATTGAAGAAAAACTATTAAGCATTCTGTATTCAGCAAGATAAGATGCTCATATTAATCGATGAAAACCTCCTCGTGGACTTGAAAGTTGTGCCAATCTGATATGGAAGCTGGTATTGGACATGTCCGATAGTAGGAAAATAGTAGAATATCGATTACCTAGGGAGCTACGGTACATGACGGAGTAACAATAATTTCCAATGAAAATGGGACCCACAGCTTTGCACGATCAATAGAGATAGAGGTTGAAGATTGAAAAGAAATAGAGCGTTACTTGTCAAATACGTTTAAGATATTCTTTTGGCTTTGGTTACATTTCTTTAAAAATCTTAAAGTATGTAAATCTTGAATACCTCAGTCTCAGGAATAAGGTATTAAAGCGAAACTTATCTTTATTTTTTATAAAATTTACAAAATCATATCATGGATGATCTGTTGACATTATTGACTATCTTTACGGCTATGTTGTACTCTTCATTAAAAGGGTATAGAGTTAAGCCCGTTTTTCGTTTTTGAGAGCCTTAATCAGAGGTGCCCGAATTGTAGAAGATAATCCAAACTATCGGAAATGGTATTGGTACTATCAATTATCCGGAATTTAGCTATATTTATGTGATGTCCATAATTGCATATTGGAGAAGGCTAGGGATCTCTGCCTACTGTTATTTAAAATTTGTAACATGGTTTTTATTCTTGTTCTGTTTTAGTTTGAATAATGCATCATAATTTCTCGAAAATAAGCATAAAAGGCAACCCGTCAATTAGGCTAAATTTGTTGTAAACACGACAGTTACTACTTCTCTAGGAAACACCCCGTATCGCGTTTTCGAGGGCTAATTACCGGGTATCCCCCACTTACCGGAATTACGCATGATAAAACCGAATGTAAACACTTCATCAAAAACCCCTTAACAACCTTATGATCCCTCGCCACCATGATTGTTTGTAGTTGCATCTGCACTCCAGCCATGCTCCCCGAGGTTGTTTGAGTTGGTTTCAAAATTTCCCGAGAATCATAACAATGTCCCGTTTGTACAGCAAAACCCTCAACGCCCCCTACACCCTTTGTAATGGGGAATAGCGCATTCTGTTGTTCAGATAATGAAATTGGACTATTAACATCCAAAACCAACTACTGCGATCGATGTTGTACAACGCGGTGAGATGAGACATGAAAACTAATCCATTCCCTTATGTTTGGTTTACTGAGCACTTTCATGTGAACGCACCTTAACGAGGTTCACTACTTTCGCTGCTGTAGTGAATCGGATTGTTTAAGTAGCCGTTAAGTCCGACAGATGATTGACATCACGCTCTCGTGTTAGTGTTTGATCTTAATTCACTCAATCGGAAGATGAAAGCAACAGCATTTCTATTGAAAGTGTGTCCGTGTTCGCGTCTCATGAGAGTTTGAGATTTGAGTACCAATAGAATGGAAGCACCGGTTGGCTGTTAAAACTTTCGTAACGAAAACCAAACTTTCACAACCCCTTCAATTGGACTCAAAGCAAACTCACTACGGTCGGCTCAATTCACGCTAAACATTTATTCTGCACTTTCAAGCAATAAAATCCACTCGCCTAGCTCTGCCACACTCAACGACTGGCGAGGAAGAGAAAGCTGCTCATTTCCGTTTGATGATTCACGTCATGTATCATTCACGTGAGCAAAATACACGATATCCGGTTGTATAGGAATAAAAACCAACAACCCCTCGTCTCACGAATGACCACCCACTTGATAGTTGACAAATCCACGGGGCATCCGGGAGGGTTGCTGTTGGTGTTTTGCTGGTCATATACCCTATCTCATGCTGTCGAAAAGCCACTTGCCGTAAAATCGTCCCCCAGCTTTCAAACTGATCTCATCACGCAGTTTCCCATCGTCTTGTGATTTCCGGCCATCAGCAACAGTAAGTGTATGTCATTTTTCTTTCACCACGATACGAACCGTTGGCCCCATTATTGATGGGTTGGGTGTCGTTCGGCTGTGGTTGTGTAGTGTGACACGCAACGCAAATAGTGCAAAACCATACCCCAAAGAAACATGTCTTGGAAGGGACAATAGACCCCCAGAAATGGTTGTGTAAATAAGATTAATGAAATAAAACAGACAAAATGTCGCTTGTAAAACCGTTTGGAAAGGAAGGAACGATGTAAAATAGGCTTATAGGAAACATGTAATACATTCTCTACTTTTCATTGCTTTAATTCAATTTAACTGTAATGTTAAACTAATATCACAAAAATTACAAAACTTCCAGCTTCATATGAAGAAATCCATGCTAAAAACTTTTTTGCACTACCATATGTTTTGGGGTTGAAACAAAACAAAAATCAAAAGGCAATATTCCATCCTAACAGTTGTGCGTGTTTTCTGTCGAATAAAAATTTCTCCGATCAATAAAATGCTCACAACCGATACACCGGAAAGCAGCTATGACAGCAGAAATGGCAAAACCATCTCATGGCTGCCATATCCTTTACGGGGTTCAATCGGACGCCCTCGCCCAAGATCAGCCGTCACACAACGAGCAAAGGTAAATCGAGCAGAAACGACAGAACCTTCCATTTACTGTCTCACACATACACACCCACACACACACACATACACGCTCCATCCGGGTATTTTGTCCCATAGTGGTGGCATCCTTTCGCACAAGCTAACCGTTTACCGGTACCGTGAATGAACGAACCGGAACGATCCTATCAATCTCAATATGTTGATCGGCTTAGAATAAATTGACCGTGTGCCAGATTAGAGGACGTCGCAGGGATGCCGGTCGGGTTTCTTCCGGCCCGCTGGACAACAAACCTGTTCACCAGCACTGTTCGCTGGGCGGAAATCGAATCGAAACAGCTCGTTTGCCAAGGACGGCTTTGTGAATCGGAATTGCAAACTCCAACATCCTTATCCATACGCTAAGAGTATTGCCGCACGCGCCGTACCGAACCGGGCCGGACACCGTCTGGAAGGTAACATCGGGAACAAATTGCCGCGCTACATCACCGCCATCGCTCCAATCGATAATTCAACCGGTGGAATAGTAAAACGCAAAATCACTAAAATAAAAAAAAGGGAAAATGCACAACCGATTTTGTCTGCGGTTCAGTAAAATTAATGTACATTCCGTACACCATCCATGTGGCCATCGCACATTCCTAGGATACTCCGAAATAGTACAAAATGGTGCAGCACTCTCTAGCAATGCTGCTTCTAGCTCTGATTGAATCATGCTGCAATCACACCCAACCAGCGTACCGGCAAGCTTTGACACATGATTGCTATCAAACGGCAGGGAACTGTTGCTTTTTGTGTGCGAACGTGAATGCATAATGGCGTGATTATGGTGCAAATCAGCGTCGGTTCGTTGCTAAACCTGGGTGCACCAAGCAGCGTTTTGTTTGGCGCTGCGGTGTCCATAATCGATGGGCCCCGATTATTGGGCAAGCTCGGTGCATCATTACATAATTCAATTTAATCGTTAGCCCAAACGCACCGCATCGGAAGGCACGTTAATGAGCTTATAGTTCCAGTGAATAATGTGTTTGATGGAGCGATTGGATTAGATGTTGGTCGTTTATTTTTATTTCACTTGTTTATTTTTTTGATCCATAGAATTCTGCACAGGCATGGGAATTTATCGACCCGCTTGTTGCAATGCGATAATTGTAAAGTTTCATTAGCACCATGTTTGATGTTGGTTTTAATCAAATAAAGCTTTTTTCTCTGTGTGAGTGATAGTTGGGAAAGTCAACCGCGATGGGCCATCTGGGAAAATACCGTTGATTTGTGCCTCGTTGTCAAATTTAGTTAAACAATTCGGGGTTGCCGACTGATGTGTAGCTTTGATAATGTTTCTAATGATAATGATTTAAAATTATTGCAAGCTGATGCAAAACCTGTAGATATTTTTTAAAATAGTTGTGAGGTCAATGTTGCAAATAAACCTGTTTTATTGCAGGAGGCTGAAATGTTGTTAGCGTTCCGTACATTTTTATTCGGACAAAACCACCATCATAAGAAATTAATTTTTTATGATATTTTTACAGATAGTTGAACAAGGGTTGCCCTTTGTTTCGGTGGACTATACATAACAATAAATTGATTTCATAATCGTACTTCACTTCCTTTGTTATTTGTTTGTTATATTCCATGTGGGCTCATTGGCATGAGATTATGCTGGATTTTGTTCAAGAGTACCATGATTATTCACACAACATTCAAAAATCTGAAGCATGCTTGAGATGAACAATTGATTTTCTCTTAGAATCCTGCGAAATTGTTGCTTAATTGAACATAATTTCCTCTAGTTCTTTCTCTCAGATAGGCAAAATTGAAGAAATCTTAATTATCTAGTCATACCGGCCGGTCATGCAAGTTAATTGATCCAATTTTCAGTACTTTCAGAACCTTCTTTATAAAATACCATAGAGAACTCTACTGTCTGGCGCATAAACAGTAGCAAATCACATTCGCAATTTTTCAAGAAATTTCTATTATTAAAATTCCTACATCCTTAGTTCTTCATGCCGGCACTACGACAAGCAGTGAAATTCCAACGATATGCAATAAATCCATTTGGCTAAAACCTACTCCACACTGCTTGCACTTGCACTCCATTTTGCAACAGATGTCTTTAAGGTAAGAATAAGTTTAGAAGTGCAGCACACGCGAATGGCAGTGTTTAATTATTTACCAGCTCACATGCTAGACGCGGCCGATGCTGAAGGATGCCAAACTATAAAGCATTTCCCACGATGTTTCGCCGCACGCTCGCTCAACGCACCGTGACGGGTTTCGAATCTTTGTGGGTTTTGGTGAGTGTCTTGCAACCAGCGTGCCGAGTTCTGGTGTCAAATGTGTGGCATGTTAAATATTCATTGGTGTGCCCCGAGACGCCAATACCAACAGCACCACAACAGAGTGGAAACGCGTACGATGAGCACCGGGAATGGGAGGTGAGGAATTTGCCAAGAAAATGTGCATCTGCTAATGGGCATGTGTTGTCCCGCGTGGAAAAACACACCACCCGTAAATGGAACACGCCATCATCGCAGACACGGGGCCAAAGTTGAAAAGCATTCCTTGAGGAAATTCGACGAAACGAGCCAACACAGACGCACTTTAAAGATGAGCTCATGGTGGTAGAAGTGTATGATCAATACTGGATGATAGAACCTATTCGTACATGAATGGTAGATGAAATATAATTTTGGGAGTTTTTCGTGTTAATTTATTGCACCATTGCATCTGTTAATGGAGGCGCCTGGTGGTTTCTTTTAAAATCACCAGGCGCCTCCTTCGATGTGAAGCCACTCTGCGAGTTTAATTTTCCATTCCATCTATCATTTATGAAAATTATCCACACATTTTCTTAATCTCATTCTTTGGAGTTTATAGATATTGTTTATCAAGATATTGAAAGAAAGTGCTCGCTAAATCATGTTATCAACAAACACGTCCTTATTGATCGGCACAACTCTTAACGTTGGTTGTTCGCATTGTTAGAAGAAATTCAACGAAAAGTGGCAACACAAGAGTACTTCAAAGATGTGCACAACTGTTAGATGTGTTTGATCAATATTGAATGGTAGACTTTAACCATGATTTGTCGAAGAAACATAATTTTAAATTTTCTTCACAATAATTTATTGCATCATTGCATTTACTGTTAAAGGCGATTGGTTTATTTTAAAACTGCAGGCCCTACAATTCAACAGATTAACCTGTTATTTATTGATAGTTGTACTCTATGATATGTATTAATATTATCTTTGAATCGTTCATCTTAATCGACACAACTCGTCGCATTTCTTAAATTTTTACAACTGGAAAATGAGATACTAATAATAAAAAGTACGATAACTATAGAAACGTTTACACTTTCTTAGCAAAACTCTCAGTAATGGTGTTTTCTTCAATTATATTATAAATAATGAAATGTCCAAAACGTTTAAAATTTACTTCACCATTTACATGTTGTCAATGCTGAAATCATCTTTCTTTGAACATCTAAGCAACATATCCAGTACGAAACAATACCACCACTGTTCTAGGAAAAAAAAATCCAAACAATGGCACATTCCCACTGTAAACCAAACAAAACAATAGTGCCACAGATGATGGATACCGCATCAGAGAGTTGAAAGGACGAAGCATGCAAAACACTTGCGCCCCTGTTCAGTCTTCCGCTACATCTTCTGATCTTTTTGAGCTTCGCTGGATTCGCGCTGAGCCGTGCTAAGTCCGGAAGTCGTCAGGAAATCAACTCAAAGGAGCGCAAAAGAGCACCCAAACCCATCCAAATCTGTACAACAATCCCTGGCAGGCGAAGCGCACCTAAACGCTGCTCAGCTGACCCTACCATGAAGTGGCAGCTGGCGGCCTAAAGTGTAGCCGATCCTTGCGAAAACACCGGAAGGAAATTTCGCGAAGACGAAATAAGAGGTACACGCAAATGGAATGGGGGAGCTCAACAGCGAGAAAAAGAGAGCATGCCGCTGGCATTGTGATAACAGGTAGTACCAGCGAGCACCGGAAAGTAGTCTGTTGCCATCTACTGTGGCTGATGGGGTTGACTTGCTGGGAAATATCTGGAAAGCTGTGGGATTTTATTTGTAAAAAATCTTGAATTCTTGGCGAATCAATAGCCATGTAGCGGTAGTGGCCTGATTGAAATTTACCGAACGGCAACGTTCTTTGCTTTGGTAGGCTATTCTGTTTACACCAAATGGAATTAAGTGGTTTAGGTACAGTGTGAGAAATGGAATGAGTTAAAGGCAACAGGCAGGCAATCGGGGCTTTACACAGTTCAACAGTTTACAAAATATTTCAACCTGATTTCATCGGCCTGAGTGCACTTGACACTTGTCAGGAAGCCCTCACAATGACTTGACTGTTGCAGTGAGGGAAGAAAAACAAAACGTTTCACTCTGCTCTCAGCATCTCCCTTCTGGTTCCTCATTTTTCTTCTCGCCCAAAATGAAGCCGCTTTGAAGTTTGCATGACTTACGATTCCGTTGCGCCCATTGTAATGATATGCAGATTCGTACCAGATATAGGGCACATGCAACAAAAACCAAAAAATGAACCAAACTGCCATCAGTGCCTCTTCTTCTGTGTGCCATACCTTCAACGAAGCGCACAAGGCAGATTAATCGATGTGCGGTCAATCGTGCCCAGCTGTGTGGCATGGTGCGATGAGGGTGAGTGGGAGGATGGCATGGAATTAACAGTCCCATAAGCCTGGCTTTTCGGACGATAAGAGATCGGTCCAAGCTTCTGCTGAAATATTCTCATTTTCCGCTCGAACGACACCAACGATTTCGCCAAGTACGGGTCGGAGCAGTTTTGTTCGGCGATTTACGATGGGGCATTGTGGGCGGAATTTTCCGGCCGGTCCGATTTGATACAACCGGCCATAATGTTGACGATAAGCTCGGGGATGATGCTGGCATGAAATGAATGCTACAATTAAAGCAGTGAATTTCTCCACTGGAATGTAGCTTTCTTTTGGTCCGGTTTGCTTACCGAAAGCATTGCTAAATCTGAAACAGACAGACTGGATGGAAGATGTGTATCGTGTGTCTGTCTGCGTTGAAAGGAGTTGATTGGGAATGTGTATACCGAATGGGGAAGTATTCCGTAAATTTTGGAATGTCAACAACTTCCTGGGGCAGGCGCACGGAACCGGACATGGGTGTCATGTGCAGCAAACAATGCAAGAATTTTCAGTCTAATTCATGTGCGGTATCCAGAGTGTAAGAGTGTCAACATGTGTTAAGGCTTTTCCATTGTTGGCTTTGCAAGCCCCATTATTGCAGTTTGAATTGTCTTGTAGATTGCAGCACAAAATAAGAGAAATGTAGCCCAATATTTCTGAGTGCAAAATGAAAAAAAAAAAACGGGAAAAAATACAAAAGCATCATATCAGATGCATTAAAGTTTATTGCCAACATCCTTTTTCATCATTTCAACCCATCTCGATTTATAACCGTTAATTTTTACCTCAATAAAAGTTTCGTTGTATTCGGTAGGTAATCATTTGTGGTGTATAAAAATGCAATTAAGATAATAGTATGGTTTATGTTGTACAAATTACATACCTTTAGACAATGAGGAGGAAATATAAACTCATGTAAATAAATGAAAAACGATATGTCAAACATGAATTGAGAATGATTTTCCGTGAGAGTAATAAACATTCAGTCATAAATATTCCACATTATGGATTATGTTGCAAACGCATAATTTCACTTTCATTTGTTAAAGTATGTACAGCAAATAATGCAACAAAGTTCTAAGTTACAATACTAAAAAAAAAGTTAGTAATTAGTAAAGATGATGTCGACAATTTAGTTCTTTTTTTTAAAGTCGTAAATCCCCCGTAATCTCCATTTGTGTAATAAAATTAACAAGTTGACTGCAACGTTTTATTTTTCATGATTCCCAACAGGCCGCACCCTCGTTTCATACAGTTTAGCTGGCTATCACTTTTTATAGTCATGGCTCCGCAGGACCATTTTTTAATATATAAATTTGTCAAGGGACTACTATTGCATTTAACTTGGATTTTTTTTAGTTAGGCATGCATTATGCTTCTCGTCAATTTTCATGGGAAAAGTAACACAATAGTTGTTTAAAATTTTAGTACTTTTTTACTGACAAATGTTTTCTTAGTTTTAATTTATATCGGAAAAATGAATTGTATTCTTTCAATATAATATAGTAAATCCAATGTCAGTCTCACCATAGTGATCCAATGGACTGTTTATGAATAAACCACTGTCTTTTGCATACAACTTTCAACAGTTGAAAATTCACGAGTGAGAAACACTATGAAACTTGAGTAATGTTCAACAAAAAAAGCATTTACAATTATTTTGACTAACTAACTAAGTAATTTTCGAAATCCTCATTTAAAATAAGATGCTTGGATATATCGTATTTTTCCAATCCATTTTCACCTTGTACGTACATGCTTTCATAATGAAGTAACAGGAATAAAGTGATAACAAAACTTTTATAACGTAATTAATCGTATTTTTCAATTCGGCAAATTTCGATGAGAAGGACAAGTAGTTTGAAAAGCCAACTATTCAAAATACTCTTGTTAACGATTGAATGTGTCATTAAAATTATACTGTGCCATCGTAACGAGCAACCGTAGTAACATTTCATACCGTTTATCATAATTACAGGAAGAAATCTTTACCAGCAACCTTTAGATGACCTTGCCTTCGTAATGATGCCGCACTTATTTGATGTTCCGGAACGGCACACAAGCCGCTTCGAAAAGGTCAGGTCAACCAGATTCGAAACAACGCTCATCCGAAACCTCATCCAACTCCGCTTAATTACCGATTCCGCTCGAACCTTTTCCCACGGCAAATAACCGTCCCATGCCCGGTATTTTCCGGAAATGGCAAAACGCTCATCAATCAACAGATGAGCGAATTGTGACGTGAATAAACTGCAAACCAATCCTGCTCAGCTGTTGTTTCATATCACTGTTCTGTGCCATGTTAACCCATGCCCAACCCGTCCGCTTGTACCATCGTCGGCCCATTCCATCAAAGCGGCACAGATCATATATCAATCGCGTGGCATCGATCGGAACGATGGTCACGTTCGCCGCCCTGGTACGACACAGTTGCATCCGACCGAATGAAACTCGAATCCATCTCGAATTGCGGTTTAATTGTTTGCTCACACCATCTCGACGTACGGAACGCGCGGCATGCAAAAGCGCATCCACCGTCCGGAATGTTCACGCTTCAATGGTAAAGTGTGGTTAGATTGCGACCGAGAAACTGCTGCACCAGCACTATCTAACCCTCGGAAGGAATTGACATCACGACCTTGCATTTGTCGCAACTTGAACTTGCAGTGTCCCAGTGGTTGGATGTGAAAGTTGAGATGATGGAAGTTCTAGATTTTTTTGTTATTGTTACTTGCGTTCAGGTTTAATGAAATAGCTTACCTTGACAACGGTGCCCGTAAGTTGATGATAGTTTGACGTGGCACGGTTACGCACGGGGTAACACCGATCCTTTCCCGCCTGACGGGTACTATTAACTTTCGCCAGCCAAACTTTCGCTGCCAGCACGGTACGTGCCGATGCCGGGTGCAGAGAGAAACGGACACAAACCGCTGACCGTGTTCGTCTGTCAACGGAGCTTACAAAACGTATATTATCGTCGTTAGCACGTCGAGCACGAAGTGTCGTGTCACCCTTCTGCCGCACCGGGCACCCCGCAAGCACACAAACACCTTCTTCTTTTTTCACTCACTCGTGGCACTTTGGCTCCAGTGTTTTATTGGAGGCGATAGCTGATGGTTGTCTGGAGAATAGCTAAACCGGGCGATGGACACAAAAAAAAAACGGACACACACACTTAGACACAGATACACGTCAAACTGTGGGGGGAGGGGGGGGGGAGGGGGTACGTTCCGAACCGGAAGTGCCAGATTCCGAACTTCAACAATGACCAAACACCGTAAGCTTCATCGTCAAGCCGCAAGTGAACGAGAGCGCCACGACATCCGGACATCCGGAAGATTCGGATCTGTTACGATGCTGGATACCGGGAGAAGACAAAAGAAAGAAAAAAAGCACACAAACGCACACCAAAAACCCGGCAACCGTTTTAAGATTGTGATAAAAAAAATGTCGGAGCAAAAAAGAGACCACCGAAACAAAACAGCTACCGGCAAATGTCAGGATCAAATGGTGGAAAACACATCAGGCGGGCATTAAAGACACAGACCGTTCGGTTTTGTACGTCACGCGCATTGTTGTTCGGTTGCCGCTTTTGCCTGCGATCACTTTTAGGGGTTCGGAATCTTCACTTCATCGTTAAGAAATTCGTTTCTTCCTTGCCGTTTCGCTTCTGTTTCTCTACCCGGAGTGATGGCTGATGGCACTTTCTTTTTTCTCTTACACGCACGGTTACACGTACTGAGTTAGTTCCGGGCGCTTTAGCGTGGATGTAAGTGCCCGAGTTGCTTTACGTATGGGGCGTTTTGTTTTTTTTCCCCCTTTCCACACCCCGGTGGAGGGTTTACTGGGGCATGCCGGAACATGTAACCGCGTACGGGTGCACAACATCAACGGAAAACGAAGAAGCGGTCGCGGGCTTTCATCGCTGGTAGCTATTTATACGCGCATATTGTGCGACCAACCAGACATACGACCGAGCAGATGATCAAAAGCCTCGCTACAAGAATACCGGCATGCGAAAGCTCCCGGCTTCTTACAAGAGTTCCCGCCCTGAGGTCCCGTATGCGCTCTACGCGAAGCTGTCATGCACTTTCACCACCGTGTCGCGGGATTTTCCTTTCGTGTGCTGGTAATCACTTTACAAACGTGCGGAACGTTTACGCAAGTAAAATCTTGGTTGCTCCCATTCTTGGGACGATGAAGAAATAGAACAAAATCGACACCATCGCACAAGATGGAAGGTGTACCGTGTTTTATATTGCTTCGTAGAATAACAGTTCCGTTGAAGTTCAGACATTCCGGGAAGGATAACATCTACAGAAGTAACCGGTTGCTCCTTGGCCCGTGCGTGACATTTAACGTACTTTTCGAACGTAAACAATACAACGGATGGCACTTCCTCTTCTTCCTTCGTCTCTCTCTCTACCTCTTTCTTCACACTATGTTTTGAGGAACTGTACACGATGTTTTTATTGTATTTGTCAAACTTTACGCGAGTTGTTGGATTTTTGGATGCTCCAACTTCGACTTCCCCCTCAAGTTGTCACCGAAATCTCCAAGGACTGACCCAGCTGTCACACGAGCACACCCTCGCTAGTCACGAAACAATATTTTACCGCCCGTTTTATGTACACTAACAGGTCCTCCCGAACGAGGAAAAAAAGGGAACAAGATACAACTCCGTCCGAAACGGCACCGCGAAGTCGACTGCGAGGATGTCTTACCGGGTGCTAAGGGTTGTTTTTTTGCGTGTGTGTGTATGTGTTGTTTCGGGAGCTACCGAACGCACCGAGCTGAGCTGACAAACTGACGCACGAGCATCGGTTCGGTATCCACCGGAAGGCCACCGCTGTCACATTCGCTCTCCAGCGCTCTCGAGCTTTTCGACCGGGTGGTTTTTCTCCGAGAACTCATCGCGTTGATGATGGTGCGCGATGATGATGATTTGTTGTGAGCACGATGCTGAGGACATACGTGAGTAGACATGGCTCACGATGATGAGATGTACTCACCCATCAGCATCCATTCGTGGCCCCTTAACACACAAGTGAGCTAAATGAAAAAGTGAGAGTGAAAATGGACTATTGGCAAACAATTTAACGTGTTTTGTGTGTGCATTCATGCGTTCTCTCGGGTGATCTCTACTCGGGAGCGAAAATCTGATGAAGTGAGATACCACGAAGGAATTGAAAACAAAAACGAAAGCATCAGGATTTGTTGAGCAGTAAGTTATGTTTTTTTTTAATCCTTCCAAGTAGTTCGTTGCATGCGGTTTCTTTGGAGCAACAATTGAGTAGCGTGCAGGGATGGAACTTCCGAATGACTTTGACCATGAGATGCCTGTTGAGGGTTGCTCATTGTGATTTTATTCTATAAAACGTTCCAGTTTTAGGATAGAAACGAAAGCATTCTTCAAAAAAAAGGTAGTTTTCAAGGCAGCTCGATTGTATTCTAGAACTAACTTGAGTTGTTCTGAAAAACTTTGAAATTATTCGCTGTGGCCAAGAGCTATCGACTGACAGTCTCAAACTTTGGAGTGGACACATCTTCACCGTAACTTTATATCTGTTTGAACGCTCTGCATATTCTGAGGTCCAAATATTTCTATCAGTAGCATTAGTGTTCCATAGTATCTTTAAGAACCTCGGTATAATTAAACTTCAATCTATTTTTAGCTTGAAAAACATATCACACACCAGTTACTGGTAACTAATCGTACTTCCAGGAACGATTAGCACCTTAGACATACACTGCTGTTGTTCGGAATCGTATCCATTTCCCGCAACTGCCAACCTGTCCATAACTATCATTGCAACCCCCACACGGTAAGACTCACTGGCCATCCCTCTTGCCAACATGCGCCCATCAAACACTAATTAAGGTCACTAATCATTCCTCGTTTTCCCCCATAATGGTCCATTTGCGAGTAAATAGCGTACCATTGGACGCACCAGATTGAAGGCCACATTGCTCCGGTTTGCCAGGCAATCGGCCAGTGAAACGCATCGCTGCTGGAGTGCTCTCTCGCACGCTCTCTTCGCTTGCGTTCCGCTGTGCATCGAACTCAAGATATGTACCTTATTAACCTAGTCAGCCCCATTCCGGCATCATCAGGTGGTATGTGAATGTAACGTCAAGACGGTAAATGGTACGGAGTCTTGTAAAACGAAACTAGCCTGCCACACACAGCTGCATAGTACCGCACGTGCCGTTGATGGGATCTGCTTCAACATACGGCAGCAGATGGCAGTCTTGCGATGTTTGTTTGTCAACTCGACAAATCGACCGCTGCCCAGAAGACACTGACTCGTTCGGCATCTTATTCATTTCCTCATTGCTTGATTACGGCGAAGAATGCCGGAGTTTCCCACTAATTAACCCTCTTTCACTGTGTGCGGTTGGAGTGTAAAGGGTGCTAGGATGAGTAAACCCTTTCCACAAAACTTCCCCATCATTGGACGTCTTGTCCTTACGGAGAAGTTGAGTATCGATGAGTTTGTATCCTATTCCACTCGAAGCAAAAAATCAACCCTTTTTCACAACATCATCATCATCATCATCGGCATCATCATCATCGGTAGTCTCAACAGATTGCACATTCAAGGTCTTCTAGCGATGCAAAGTCGAACACCGTGGCCGTGTCCGTCCGTGGTGGGTCAGGTGCTATAACCAAGTGTTGCACCGTACCGTACTGGTTGCCAGATGTCAGCAACGTACACGCTCACCCCGTCTGCTTCTGGTGTGGGATCGATCGGAACGCATGCGTTCTCGCAACGGTGGAGACGGATCGGGCAGCTCACACTCATCAATGATATCGTCTCACATCTCACGACCGATGATGGCTGAGAGCGCTTGCCCCTCACCGGATGAGATGGGCGTGATGCTGTGTGAATGGTGAGAGTCGGACGGTGAGATAATTGTGGCATTGATTTCAAAACAATATTTATCAGCGATATGTTATTGTTTGTAAGCAATTTAATTAAATGTCAATATAATTAAACGAAAATGTATATTATAGGCACACAATGAAAAGGAAATTAAATTCAATGATGTCTGAAAAACATTTATTCAGTTAAAATCATTATTTTAACTAAATATAATACAGGATACTAATAACTTTATTAGGAAGGATAATATATTTCTACTAAGATACAGAGTAATAGATTAGAGTTTAATAGTAAAGAGTATTAGACTAGACAACTAAACATGTTAGAGATTCACAGAGAGATGATAATAAAGCTTATAAATTGTTATTTATAAATTTCAATTTATGTTTCCAAATATAAGAGCAGTATTAGGGGAATGCAAAAGAGATTCATCGTGCCGGTGTTTATAGCGTTTCACTCATCTTGATTTGAACTGTTTACATAAGCGTGTCGAGATAAATGTCATTCTTCAACCAAAAAACAAAAAAAATCCTACCAGAAGCTTGAAGCAATCTGCGGTGGTAAGATTGAATATTTTTAAGCAAATGTTGCTACGCCACCCACCCACCTTCCTATCCCGTGTGTAACAATTTGTGTCCATGTAAAACTGCTTCGATCGCAAGCCAATCTGTAGCGTTTAATGGCGTAGGCCGGATCAAACGGGGCGCCGCATTCGGGAAGGAACAGGCAGGCCCGGGGGGTTTTTGCCTAGGCTAGGTCAATCCTGCTAATGGTATGTCAACATTTGCTCGTATGCTTGTGCCTCCTGTCTCCCTGAGCTCCTCCACGCTTCCCCCCACCCCCCTCTCTTCCATACCTCACGCGCAAACCAATCATCCGCAACAGTAATGCTTCGTTACGGCTGACCAGCTACACCGATCGGGCGGGTTGTTTGTCGGTGGGAAGGTGACATGATCCCTGCTGCTATGTCCCAGCAATGGTTACACGGTGGGACATACAATCTCAATGGCGGAACGATTAAGATGATAGAGCAAAACACACACACACACATTCACACAAAACAAACCATCAAACCAAAGTTTCAAAAAGAGCGAACAAGATGGCACGAGGAATTGATGAACAAGAAAAAACAACAAACAAACAAAAAAATGCAAAAAAGAAACCCGTACACGAATGGGAGGAAAATGCTAAGCCGTTGTGTTTCAAGGTTGTCGGATTTCGCCCGAATCACATTCCGAAAAGCAACAGATTTTACGCCCACATTGTATCAAACGCATACATACACATAAAAACAGGGTCAGTAAAAATATTTTCCTGCAAAACAGCAGCTTCTTCGTGTCGCGCCTTGATGTCCTTGCGCCTTGTCTTGCACGATTCTGCCGCTGGGCACTAATACACCGTGTTACGGGTAGGAATGAAAATAACAAACACCCACCAACCCCAACCCCGGGTTGAGGCGGTCGATGTGGGGTTTGAAATCAATTTATCAAAATTAAACCATGCGGGCGTCATTTGCAATCAGCGTTCACATTCGGTTAAAAATTTCGCTAATAAACAACGCATCGCAGACCGGGCCAACCCACCGAAAGCCACACGCTAATACGGTGGACAAGGAACACGGGGGAGGTGATGCGAATGTAAAGGTGTTTCGCCGCCTGCCCACAGGTGGAACGCCATACCGGAGGTTTTTCTTTTAATGGTGTGACGTACAGGGAAGCAATGTTTCTGATTGAAATGTTATTTTTAGTATTTTATGCGGCTTCTGGATGCAATCATTTCGTGTGTCGCGCGCCCCCATCATCGAGAGTAATGAAGGTGCCGAAGAAATGTTCTTGAAGAAATAGGTTTTTTTTTTGTCTATCGGTATAATTTTTTTTATTGCTTTTCTACTCAAAAAACGAAGCTGACGAAGGGACAAGGTACAGCACTTCGGGATTAAAAATGATTCATTGACGGATGGTGATGAACGATGGTACGATGAAGTTGAAATGATTTTGAATAGGTTTTCGGTAGGATAAGGTGAGTAATGACGGTTTGTGGAAAATGTGATTTTACATTATTTTAATCGCCAACTTCAGAGATTGTCATTTAACAAATGTTCGAGAAACAGATTCCTAGCAACAAATCGCAACTATATTCATATTATTAGTTCCGAATTAGGAGCCAATTGACTGTAAAAATATTTATTGTAACACTCACTTGTGAGAGAAAGAAATTAAACGAGCTCATTAATATTATAATGAGATTAACCAACGATATATGGATTGGACGCTTAATTTGCTGGAGTTTTTTTAAAAATAAAAATCATATAAGCAGTAGAATTGCAATACAATTAAATAGTCTGACCATAAATTCTCCTAAAAGCATTTTGCTGAGCTTCTCAAAAATCAATTCCATTATCCTGATAATGTACATAATAACTAATAATGTGCAAATAATACCACCAAATCTTTGTAGTAATATTTAAAACACGTTTAAGTAAGTATTCACTATTGTTATGAGACCAATACATTTAATTTTAATTTTAATTATCATAAAAAATTACGTTCCATAACATTTCCTGTTCTCTTCCTGATTTTTGCCTGTCCATAATAGACTGTTTCTTATTCAACCTTGTTAAATGTTCTTTTTAAACAGTATTAAATATAATTTAAAGCTACCTTTACCTTCGCGCACCGTTCGCTCACCTTCAGCGGAATGGATGAAGGATTCCTTAAGCAGTACATCGAAAGCAATGTTTTTGTTCCTTTCCAACGCACAACGACGCATCTTCCACGGCTTAAGTACGATTGCGGTTCTGTTGCCTCTTTTTTTTCTCCCCCGACAACAAAATATCCTGCACAACCCCCCCTCCCCCTCCCTCCTTCCTCCCCTCCCCAACCAAACACACCACTGTCAAACAACCGTGATAATATTACATCACTCGCATTGGCCCCGAACAACGGTAGGAGTTACCGAACCAGTGGGGTCGAGGAGGGGGGGGAGGGGGTGGTGAAACCTGCCCGAGGGTGGTATGATGGTGATGTTACACTTTTCACCGTGTGTCGCCCGTCTGACGGCCTGAACCGTGTCAATGAGTTATCTACGGCCAGGAAGGGGCCCATGTGTGTGTGTGTGTGTGTGGCTAAAGAGAGACCCGCCATTACCGCACCGCATTTTGCACGCACACATAAAGCGGGCCAGAATTTTTTGGCCGACACCGAAACTCCACACCGCCACATGCGGAGCGCTGGTGGATGAGATTTCGGTGACGTTCGTGTGAGTAATACATGTGCTTAACATATTCAATGCCATCGCATAGTGACGATGATGATGATGATGATGATACTGAACAGGATGATGATGACAATGAATCTTACCTCGAATGTTACGATGGACGGTAAGAGGTGACGACTTTTTTTCTGTGTTATTTTCTCGTTTTTAGGTCGTAATTTTCCCTGGAAAAACGTGCCGCACAACAATCAAAAGGGCATTAACATGATTGATGTGGCTTTAAGCAAGTGTTTTGCACGCTTCCCTTATTAATGTAATGTACATTAAAGCGGGTACCTTTGTCACCTCTTTGAAACAACCTGTTATGGGTGGAAAATAATAAAAAACGATTTATTTTACAACTGTTTTGTTCTTCCCGTTTTTCAATCAATCGACCACTATCATCTGCCCAGCGAACGGAACCAAAAATAAACCCACCGTCAGTCCTGCAACTGCACGGCACTCACCGTGTGTCGGGTCCCGACCACACGCAAACGCCAACAGTGCGCCGCAGGTTCACGATCCGCTCGGGTGCTGTATCTGCAACGTATCACCCAATTCTGCGGCAAACTACTCGGTTCAATGTTCAATAGAACAGGCGAAAAAATGTGCGTACGGTTACGAGTTGCGGCTCGCCACTCCGAAATTAGGACCACACTCGGTCGGTGCCATGATTGCTTTTTTTCTTTCTTTTGTTTTCCTTTTCTAATCCTCCGCTCTGTGTGGTATTTTCGGGTTTATCTCTCTTTATCTCGCTCTCTAGCTGGTTTTTACATATTTTTTTTTTGTATTCTCCCATTTCCCCGACGGTACCACCTATGGTCAACGAACGAATGAAGATATTGCTTTCGCACGCTGCTCTAAAACGTCCTCTCCCATGGTCAATGGACGCAAAGGCGCGTACGTTCGTTGCCAGGTTGCGCACGCTACTTGCGCAAACGCCGGCACGTTCGCCCGCACCCGGATAGCCATTTTGTCCGTCAGTCGAACGACGGCAGGCCTTCGGGCCCGTTCCTTCGCGATCCGTACGTACAATACTTTTCCGCAATATTTTTTTCCCTTTTAACCATGTGTTTTATCTAAAAGCAAAATAAAATTATAATTGCACAAAAAGTGCTAGGGCGGTTAACAGATAAACATCTTACACGGTGCAAATGTGATAAACGGTGTACCACCTCCGGGAGATGGAGACAAGTGTCGTGTGACGTTTCTGTGCCATCATCCCTTTTTTTAGCTCGTGGTGTGGACACAAATTGCTTGCTCAGGTTGTTGTGTTTCTGGTTCCGTTCAAAATGTTTCATCACGAAAGCAAAAAAAAAACACACAAAAAAGAAATACACGGTGGGAAGTGTTTGTTGCGGAAATTTTTCTCCAAATTGTTTCTCAAGTGACCGTACCGTCTTCGTGAGCGAGCGACAGAGTGCAGTGCGAAAAGATCGCCATCACTTCCCAGTGTCTGGATGCCAGAACACCGTGATGCGGTGCAAATGCATCCCGTGATGAGTGAAACTGAGTGATTTTTTGTTATGTTTTTTTCTCTCCCATTTTCGTTTTTTCTATTTCCACACATTTTTTTTAAAAAAGGTGCTTTGTATGGTGGCTGCATTAACGTGCCCACGGTTTGATTGTGGATTGCAGCGAAGGTAAAGTGGGCAAGTAAGAGTGTAAAATAATATAGCAAAAAGGCAAGAAGGTGTGTTTGAGTGAGTGTGGAAGAAACAACGGAAGGGAGTAGAGAGAGAGTGAAAGAAAGCGGCAACACACCCACCCCGGCCCACTAGAAGGGGTGGGTCCTATCCGTACGGTTCCATTTTGCCCGTGGGTGTGCGCGCAACCAAGCGACACTCACGGAGCTGTTCATCCCGAGGTTTCACTTAGCGCCATCCACGAACCATTGCAGAAGTGAGTAGACATCGGTTTGGAACTTTGTGTAGTATATTTTAGTTTTTTTTTCTTCTAAAGTGTTTCCTCAATCAACAAAATAAAAATAACGCTAACTGTGTAACGCAAACCCAGAAAGCATTATGAAAACTGTTTTTAATCGCATTTCCACTGATGAGTTACATGCACTTAAACGCCTAAGGATTCATTTCATTTCGCTCGCAAACCTCAAACCATTGCCATCTTATTTTCGGACAAAACCCAAAGGCAGCCGAACAATAAACAACCGAAGCAATAAAACCAGCGGAATGTTTTGCTGTTGTCGTACAGGACCTGAAACCCCCTCCCTCTCCCCCCCCCCCCCTCCCCGGCCATCCCATTGGGTGACATCGACTAATCGCTAACTGTTTAACCCATTTGTTTTCGGGCAGCCCACAAAACTCGAAACCGCGTATCTAATCCGCCCCTGGTTTGGGGGTAGCCGGGGGGGGGGGGGG